>NTHP01000373.1:150821-172889 GCA_003416845.1 Oplegnathus fasciatus | reverse complement strand
TTTTTTTTTACTCAAAATGAGTTTCTGCATTTTCCCTCAGAAGCACAACATATGCTTGCAGAGTAATTGTGGAGTCAAGCTTTTTTCCAAAAGTGTTTGTCACTCCCACTTTATGTGACACGGCGCCTCCGATGATTTATTAGACAATGCTGCAATAGCGGGGCTCAGCCTGCAAGTTTCTGCTCATTCCCAAACAGTAATCAAACAAGACAGATCAATTCATATTAGGCAGCGTCATGTTTTTAAGAGGCCATCTGCTACAAATATGACTCAGAGCTTTTGAGTGTGTGTGTGTGTGTGTGTGTGTGTGTGTGACTGAGTGTGTCTGTCCCTTTACTGGCAGTAATTGCCTTGGTTTGTGTTGTTTTCAGCCTACCTGGGAACGTTGGAGTTCAACCTGCTCTTTGATCAGGAGAACAACTGTCTTCATTGTACTATTCACAAGGCAAAGGTACACAAAATTTCAATATCTTCTTCACGTAAACAGACCTCTCTCTGTCTGCCTGCGTGTGTAGTTGCATAATCCTCCTTGAGAGCCCAATGAAAACAATTCTCCCGTAATGCTTTTTACGTTTGCACCAGACGTCAGATTGTCAACCTTTTTAAAGTAACGTGGTCGCCACACACCCTCAGCAGCTTGTCAATTCAAGACAAAATCATCCCATAGCACTACGAGATGCTGGACAATGCTGCTCCGTTGCTGCGGCAGACACATTTGGTATGGCCATCGTACAAGGACACAAGCCTTGTATTACATATTGTGTACTGTCACATGATGTTAATTATGTAAATCTTGCCGAACGGTTCCCTCTGGGACAACACAAAGGAGTCTAGGAGGGTAGAAAATAGTGGCATGGAAAGAAACACCCAGAGGCACTATTGAGATGTAACTACAGTAGAAGAGGTCTGTCGTATTCACTGTCTTTTTCTGACCCTGTCAGTTGTGTGAAGTGTTTGAGGGCATGATGACGTCACTTTGACACTACAGTATGTGTGTGTGTGTGTCTGCTTATGTCCACAGGGACTGAAAGCCATGGACTCCAATGGGCTGGCTGATCCATACGTCAAGCTTCATCTTCTCCCCGGGGCTAGCAAGGTCACTGCTCCAACCTTACCTCAGTGGCAATTAACGTAACATGCTACCACACTGGGCTGTCCCAGACACTGACACTCCCTCAGGAAAGTCCCACATCACACAGAAACTGCTGGCAAAAGAAGACAATTTATTGAAAAGACTGACAATAGGAAACATTTCATACATTATTCAACTGAAGAAACAAAAAACAATGATTTCCTTTTTGTGAATAATGGCCTCCCTTGTCCATTCTTGTTTATCAGACACCGTGAAAAGGTCAAAATGCTCTTGCAAAAAACGGGCTAATTTAGTGTGTCGTTTCAAGCCGTTGAGCAGGGCGCATTTCAGTTGGTTACTGCTCAACGTGGCTCGTCCAATGCTCTGCTTTATCGAGCACAAACATGTTTTGGTCTGCTGCACCGCTCTTGTCTTGTTTTCAGCTCAAGCAGCAGGGAAGATAAGGCTCGCCACAACAGCAACCCCCAGCTTCGGTAGAAGGCAACCTGTTGTCAGCCATTTTGGCTCAAGGTTGACACGAAATGAGGTTATGATAAGTGGAGGACGGCAAGCCAAGATAGGTTGAATGAGGCAACTGTCTGAGGTCTAAGGTGCTAACAATAACAACGTCTGGGGGATTTTTGTCCTCCAGCCTTCCTCTGTCTGTCTTCTCTCCCATTGTTATCGCTCTCCTTTCCCCACTTTCCACCCATATCTCTGTCTCTATCTCACTATCTGACTGTGACCCTCTTTGACCTTGAAATACCAACAGTGTGCAGAGAGAAGCGAGACAACTGAGAGGGAGGAAAGGGGGGAGAGAGAGAGAGAGAGGGAGTGGAGAAAGGGAGGGAGGGAGGGAGAGACAGATGAGGGGAGGACAGCAGCAGGTGGTTGTCATGGAAACAGGGAGGATTGTTACACGGCTCACGTCAACAGGCAAGTGTTGATGGGGGGGAGAGGGGTGGTAGAGGTGGTGGTGGTGGGGGGGGCGCAGAGAAAGCGTCAATGAGTAGGTAAGTACCCAGCAGACGGGGACCACGTCACTTGAAAAGTGGGAGCGTGCACATGTAGAAGTGAGGATGACGGACACACACTCACACACCTACTCTTGTCCACATTCAGACTCAGCATGCAAGTGTTGCAATGAATAATCCAGAACACAAAAAGGTCTCAGTTTCTGGGAAGAATTGAGTTGTCAAAATACTGAGAGCAGAGGCACACACTGAGGTCCCACTCGTTTTCATTTTTTTCTCACATCCTCCAGCACATGCTCTTAAACTGGCGTACAGTCAAGCATGCTGTCTTGTGATGTCAAGCACACGCTGTAACACATGCGGCGCATGACCTTGCGTATATGCAGACACATGCTAAGGCTTTAGTCACAGTCACACAGAGATGCTCCCTTCATCTTCTCTGTCACTCCCTCTCTCATTCTCGCACACAAACATGTTAGGACACAGTAGTTGCCGGTGCCTCTGTGATGGTCATTGGTGTTTTCATCTCTCCATTCCTAATCGAGGTGCATGGAAAATTCACTCACAGCCAGACTCTTTCGTCCGGAGCTCTGGGAAGTAGGGATTGAGAGAGAGGGAGTGTGAAATACGTAAAAAGATCCATGCAGACAGATGGAGAAATAGGAGGGAGAGTGTGATGGACAGATGGAGGGCTAGAGATAAAACATTTAAAAACAGATGCAAAAGCACCAGTGTAAAGGGAAATGGAGGAAGGGAGTGACAGGGGGCAGGGAGAAGGAACTGGTGTTTTAAGCATTTGTAGATGTAGCATGTGGTAAGATATGTGCTCAGAAAACCAACCCAATTCAGTCAATAAGGGGTGATGATTATTTGTGAAATAGTTGTGCTGTTGAGTTGTGCTGGCACACATACAGCTGTGAAACACCGCTGCAAGTCGTGACTCTGGCTGTGCGCGGCTCCTCCTGCACATTAATGAATCAAACAAACGACATGAATCGAAAAACACTTGTTCCTTTCATGGAGCAAGCTCTGGAGGGCTGACTCTTGTAGATAAGCCAAAAGTTTCCTGCAGAAAATGAAGAATAAAAAGGGGACAGAGATGGGACTAAAGGGAGGAAGAGGGGAGGCAGCACAGGCAGAACAATGGGATGTGGGGACAAAAACAGACCAAGAGAAAGAAGATGGAAGAGAGGGTTCAGCATCTGGCCCTGAGGCGCTAGCAAGAGGCTGACTGTGGCAGAAAGGAGAGAGAGAGAGAGAGATGAGGTGTTTATCTGTGAAGCTTCAGACATGAGCAGGAGTAGTTGGAGAAAATAGCTTACACGCTTTCTCTACCAGCAGAGTGTACATATATAATTATGTAGAACCGCCAGTGGTGGAAGATTCTTCACTTAAATAAAAGAAGTAATACCATAATGTAAATTCAGTATGCCGGGAGAACAGCTCTGTGTCAGTGTTATATTATACAATTTGTAACCGATGCAGAGAGGGACATCTGGACTACCTTGCTTAGCCCACTGCCACCGCAACCTGGCCCTGGATAAGCAACAGAAAATGGATGAATGAATTGATGTGTGCAGCATTTTAATGTTACTGGTAGAGGTGGAGGTATCTAACCAATTTATATACTGTTGGAAAATTTAAAAGATAAGGCTGTCAATACCCCATATTTTTCTTATTGTCAACAAATCCCATGAAAAGACCAAAATCAACGATGTGTTAGCCCATCTCTCAGTGCTTTCAGACTTCTCCATGCCAATCTGTGGCACCCAGCCCGGAGCCACATTGTTCCTACTGAAGATGTAAATCTTTAAAAATGGGTCACAAAGATATACTTTCCTTTAAGAATGAAAAAAGATACATAACTCCCTAAAAGCTGGGCACTGTAATTTTTATCAAACTTTACTCAAGCAGAAGTAAATAGTGCATTTATTGGGGACTCTCTTCAGTGGCGGATTAATACACATTTCGTGGTCTTGTGTCTATTTATGGCACCAGGAAAGTCTATGTCGGATTGACTCAAAATACTACAGTGCCTGTGTTCACAAAAGTGTGGCTCATTGATGTGTTTTTAAAGGTGCACTTCACAAATTTTACACATGAAGTTCAGTTTAGTCGTCATGAGCCTGTGAGAACAATGGTATAATGTCTTCTACTGAGCTCTGAAAAATAAGCCTGATGATGTCAACTTGGGCTTCGAGCCTGCAAATTCTTCTCTTGTGAGTCCCCCAACTTTCCATCTGAGCGATCCTGTGTAGCCTACGTCATTTCCCAGCTTGCGGGCAGAGCCAGGGATTGGGCTACCACCGAGTCGGAAAGACAGTCGCCAACTTGCCCATCTGTGAAGATGTTCAATAAACAAAGTCAAGAAGGTTTTTGACCGCTCAACTCTGGGGAGAAAGGCAGCTTGGGGTCTGTCAAATCGAAGCCAAGGAGGAAGGCGGGTGGCTGACTACTCCTTCGAGTTCGAACTGCTGCAAAAAGTAAGTGGAATCCTCCTTCTCTGTATGATGTATATTATAACAGACTGTCTGATCTCATTAAAGATGAGCTTGAGTCCGGGAGCTTCCCCCAGACCTGGACGTCCTCATTGCCCTTACCATCCGCATCAACAGTCATCATCGAATCCTAGCCGCCAGCCCCTGAGACTCACCACGCCTGTACTCGGCATTCCCCCGCACATGACCTCGCCATTCCATCATCCAGCTCCAGAAACAGGTGCCCCTAACAACACCCCTGAGCCAATGCAACTTGGCCAGACCCGGCTGTCCTTGGAGGAGTGACAGTGTTGCCTGTACTGCGGCCAGACCAGCCATTTTGTCTCCTCCTGCCCAGTAAAAGGCAGGGATAGATGCACCTAAACTGCGTGAAGAGTTATTTTGGGCTGGAGTTGTCACTGTCATGCTGTGCATCTCAGACCTGCCCTGTCTCCTTCTCCCAGTGATTCCTCTGCATCTGAGTTTCCAGATCTCTAGTAGGTCAAGCGTGAGTTCCATATCTCTAAAGTGTCATTCCTGGGGTTCATTGTCACTGCAGGCAACATCCAGATGGACCCCAACAAGGTCAAGGTAGTCACAGACTGGCCCATCCCTTCCCCTTGCAAGCAGTTGCTGCACTTCCTAGCGTTCGCCAATTTCAACAGGCGCTTCTCACCTTCGCTCGCAGGTCCTTCAATGGGGCCACTCCTCTCACCTGGCCTGTCATCCTGGGGTTAGACGCCCACTGGCTGTCTCACGTCAACATTTCGGATGGTCCTTGATGTAACAGGACACCTGGGTGGAAATTGGATCGTGTCATTATTGGCCCCTTCCCCATCTCCATAGTAATCAACCCGTCTGCAGTCCGTCTTCAATATGCCCCAGTCCATGTGGTTCCAGCCCACTTCCCCATCAGTCCAGTACCATATATACCAGCCCATGTTCATTTATTACCTTGCAGATCATCTATTGTGCTTCTGCCTTAGCTGCCCTTTTGGACACCTGCTTGCTAGCCTGATCCCCCATTGGATGAGTCTGCCTCATCTCCTGTGCTTCCCTGGTTTTGACTTTTGCCTGTTTTCAACCTTTACCAAAATTGACTTTTTAATTTTTTATCTTAGAGACGTTCTTTTGGGTTCAACCCTGTTGTTACTGAGCCTTTACAGGAAGTGCAATACTAAATCACTGGAGGATCCCTTTAATAGTTTTTGGGCAACATTGGAGCTCTATAGCACAGAGGAATAAGCTACTTTATATCAGGCTTCAGCTAAAAAGATCAAACTTGTTAGTATGATCAATTTAGCTTTGTTTTGGTCTTTTAATGGGATTTGTTTGTGGTGAGAAAAAATATAGAAAATTGCCACACTTTAACATACTGTATTTTATATTCTCACTATAGGTATTTTAAATCTAAATCTGCAAAGTTACTAGCAACTGTAGCTGGCAAATAAATTCTACTCACATCACTACTTGCTTACTGCTACTACTACTTACAGTCCACCACTGATAGCCATTCCTGCAGCTCAGAACAGCCAATTAGTTCTGCCTTTGGCTCTACAAGGTCTTATTAACCCACATTTTATGGCAAGTATATGTCTAGAACCTTGTCATTTGAGCCAGAGGTTTGGCTTTGCAAGAATCATGTGCAGGAATGTATGTATCTAGGGAGTCAGTAAAAACATTTGTTTCGAGAAGGGTTTATAAACATTAAAATATATACAAAAGAAAATCCAAAATAAAAACTTAAGCAAGATGAATACATCCTGAAGGCATCTGTGGGAAATGAGGCACCAAGTGGCTGCAAACTTTATTTATGGATGGTGAAGCTATTAAGGGCTCATGGGCATTTCCTCTCTTGGAAAGCTTTAATTTTTCATGCTGAATGTGTTGTGCAATTAAATTGGCTGCTGTGTTGCGTTGTGTTTCAGACACAGTGCTTGTTTTGGAGGTCTGGCTGGTGCTAATGTACTGTCTTATCATGTTGGGGTGGAGACAGACGGACAGGTGAAGAGAGGGAAGCCTTGTGTCCTCTCACTCTCCTCTACAAAGTAGGCAGCAGATGTTTGCCGTTTCCTGAGGGACAGAGATAAATGATGTTTCCCCACTCTTTTTCTCTCTCTCCGTCTTTCTTGATCTTTTAGTGTCACTCGTTTTGCTTCCTTTTCATGATCTTTTATTCTCTTTCTCTAATTCTGATCTGACGAGTTTGCTCCCTCACCCTTAAAACATTCCTCATTCCTCTTTTCTTCTTTTGATCCTTCCCCTTCCATGAATTTCTTTTCATATTTCTTCTTCTTTATCTCCTCAGGCAAACAAGCTACGCACAAAAACCCTGAAGAATACGCTGAACCCAGTGTGGAACGAAACGCTGATGTATCATGGCATCACAGCAGCCGACATGACCACCAAAACACTCAGGTAGGTGATCAGCTCTGAATTTCACTCTGGCCCGCAATTAGCCCTATTCCCCAGACAGCCAAATGACCAGTTTATTATACGGAGGATGAAGATCCATGCTTCTGATCCCCCAGTGAACTGCCAGCAGCCGTCTATGCTTCCCAGTGGGCTTTTCCAGGTAATTCATTATTGCAGCCAGGCGACGCCAGCCAACTGTTCCACTTGCTGTTGCTGCGGTAACTGCTCAGGTGTTGTGGCTGTGCTTTGGGTCTCCACCTCCTCCTTCCCACAGTGCGCTCCATATGGAGCAATTGAGGTCAAGCGTAGCCATCTTGGCCCAAAAACTCTGACGTACTTGTGTCATCCCGCATGTGTAAGTTGATTCAGAGACGGAGTTTCGCATGTGTTTTGTTTGTGAACGTGTGCGCTGCGTACAATCAGTGTCAGTTGGCTCAGCGGATTCATAATAGGGTTGGATGGCATTGTTTATCCTGAGGACACACGAGCACAGACGCATTCAGATGTATGCATGCACACACACACGCGCGCGCGAATCTCGTTTGCACCGCACACACAAATGCAGGCAGTCAGGTGTGTGCTTATCCTCTTGTGTGTATGTCAAGGGCAATCACTGGCAGGAAAGAACATGCATGGCCCCTCCTCTGTACGTACAGAAAACACACACACACACACACACACACACACATACACATATGCAAACAACACACGTCCTTGAGCTTTTACAAACACACACATTCAGAAATAACATTTACTCTCCCTCCCCAAACACACACACACACACACACATACACACATGTATACACACAAACAGCCGCTTGAGGAGAGACCCTTCAAACCAGAGGAAACCCACCTGACCTCTGTTCAAGGACATAACCCACAGACACAAACCAGCATGGGGGCTCTGGGCAGCCAAAAAAAGGAGGAGGAGGAGTGTGACCAGTGTCAGGCAAGAGATGAGGAGAGAGAGAAAGAGAGAGGTGACTGCTAAGATCAACAAAGAGAGCAGGAGGAAAAGCGTGAATGATGTCAAGTGACAGATAAGGCAGTGTGGAAGAGGAAAGTAGGGAGGCCAAGATTGAGGAAGATGACAGAATAGAGGGGTGGAGAGAATGCAAGGGTCAGTTGAACAAGAGAGAGAGAGTGGCTCGCAGAGAGTGTGGTGAAATGGATAAAGTGATGAATGAGGGAATTCACTTAGCTGAGAAAAAATGGCGAGTGATGGGGAGGAGTTTACTCAAAGGGGAGCAAAAAAAACGAAGGAATGAGGACAGAGAGAAATACGTGAGACAGCAAACGAGCCGGAGTGAATGAACGCTCTCTGACAGCGAGGAGGGGGGGGCACAGACAGAGAGAGATAGAGAGAGAGAAAGAAAATCTGCTCAGACTCTCTCTGGATGTGTTCATGCGCCAGCACGATACCTCAGCCAATAGACAGACTTTGTTCTCATTACTCCACAGAAAGCAGCGAACAGTCAGAGAATGGAGAAACAGAGAGGGATCCCCAGAGAGATGTTTACTCACTTGGTTGTGCCCTGCTGTATCCCGCTCCGCCGCTCCCAGCAGGGCGCAGAGGAGGGGATGCTGTACTCTCTGATCCCTGTGCTCTGTGCACTGCTGAGCGGGAAGACTCTGTCCAGACAAAGCCTCTCTGTAGACCTGCCTGAAGGCCTGGACAGTGCAAAGTTTACAGTTAAACTGGGCCATACTGCAGTCAGAGCAAGTCCATTCTAGTTTGGATGAATGTGTTTTCAAGGGAGAACTATTATTATTTCTAAGCAGTCTTTCCACTGAGGTATTGTAGGTACATTTTAAAGTTGTAATCCTTTAGTTTTCACTCCTGGTTGATTTGGCAACACCCTCGGTGTGTCTGTTTACAGTGCAGCCAAACAAACTAAAGAAGTCAGTCAAAAATAACTGCAACTGCAATCTGATTTCATGCTGCACACGGCACAAGTAGTTTCCCACGCAGCAGCAGGACACTCTTGTTCTGTTACTTCCTTGCAAAAATTAAAAAATGATCCACTGATGAAAAAATTATGAAAATGCCCATTGTTGTTTTGTAAATGCATTTGTGTTGAACAATCGCGATCAGTGCTGACCTCATCTTTTGGCAATTGAACGCTTTCAGTGTGAAGCAGTGACTGTACGAAATGTTCGATTTTCATTAGCAGTAAATTAACACAGCTCTGACATCGTTTAGAGAGAGTAAACAGTAAACAGTGAGGCTGATATCACTTAGATAAAATTGCGCTGGATTTTATGCATACATAGTTTCCTGAGAATCCCTCATGCTAAGGTAGGCAATTTAAATCCAGCACGGGAATGGTGGACTCCGCCACTACCAATAAAAACTACTACTGAAAGTAATTTACTAATAAATAGAATCAAATATTGGGTTTGATGTCGTGAAAATCTTTAAGCAGTTTCTTGCTGTTTGGTACTTCAGCTCCCATCAGAGACAGAGATAAAAGCTTGAGTCATTAAAAATTTCTTTAGCGTCAAGTCCATTCTACTGCACCTCTCTTTGTACTGGAGGATAAATGCTGTAAAAAGAGTTATGCAGTGTGTAAAGAGGAGGGAGAAGACTGGACACTTATTTATTTATTTCGCCATTCACTCACTCATTTGCAGTTACAATGATTATATAAAGCCATTATGCTGAAGCAAAATGCACTTAAATAGAAAGGGACGGCTAAATAGAAGCTGGTTATGAAATGGCTTGGAGAAAAAAAATCTCTCAAAGTTGTAACAGAATTCCTTTTTTTAATATTCTGTATTCAACGACCCTATTCCTTAGTGTGCAGACCTTATCTCTCAGGGCCACTGGAGGTCCATTCTGTTATTAAGAATGAACCAGCTGAGTAAACTAATAACTAACGTCCTCAATCCAGACTTCACGGTTGGCCTCATACGGGCTAATCCTTCAATTGGTGCAGCAAGGCTGCCTGAGGTGCTCAGGTCTTGAGTGAAAAGTCGACTGAACAGGAATACACTGCCAAAATCTCCATCTTGACAAGTTATTTAGTTTGTTATTGAGTCTTAAAATCATAATTGTCTCATTTGAAAGGAGCTTTTTACTGATCTCCAGTAAAAATCAGCTTGTTTCAAGACTGATTTTGTGAGCTGTCACTAATTTCTGGAAAATGCCCGAACCACGAGAAACTGCACTGGGAACTAGTACATTTATCAGTCTCCTTTGAAGTCTGAATATGAGGCAGATTGAGTTGCTCTGAAGATTGTTTTATTGCAGTGAGGCAGACATGATTTTGAGATTAAGTCCAAATTTCTCGATCAGTTGCTGCAGTCTGCCTCTGCCTTTGGGTAAATTTCAAATGATTTAGAAAGCAGTGACAGTGATAATGTGGTGCCTCAATCCTTCCCCTCATTTAAATGACACAACGGTTTTTGGTGCATTTTAAAGCACAAAAAAAGTCATGACTTTGGGGAGAATCTCATCTTTAAGACTCCTTGTGGCTTTTATCACAGTTAACAGAGGAGAGATGGAGCATGTGGAGGTGTTGTGATGAGAGGTTGGTATCAAGAGATCTAGTGTGTGTGTGTGTGTGTGTGTGTGTGTGTGTGTGTGTGTGTGTGTGTGTGTTAAAGGACTGCCAACATGATGTCAGTGCCAGGTCTAGTCTCTCTCTCAATTTATTCCCTCTATCTCTCTGTCCCTCTGTCAGGCTTCGTAATAGACTCACACTGTCCTCGGCTGTGGGGCGATAGGGACAAATCTAGGACTTGATTTGGTATTGGATGGAGGGCGAGGCTAAGATTGGCTACTGGGTGCCTCAGGTGAGACGTATAGTCGGGTACTGATGTGGTCAGGGAGGGGAAAAAATCTTTGATTAGATGTTAGATGTCAGGGTGAGAATGATATATTTGGTTGGGGTTGCTTGATTTTTTGCCATGCTAATAGCATTACTCTAACATCACCATATTTCCATACCAAAATATCTCAATTATTGAATGGATTACCGTGAAATTCTGTACAGACATTCATGGTCCCCAGAGGATGAATCCTGGTGATCCTTTAACTTTTTCTCTAGTGCCACCATGATGTTGGCATTTGCGTTTTTTTGAGTGAAATGTTTTGCCATCATCAGGTCAAAATTTGAATCGATCCAATATTTTACGGCAAAATATCTGCAAAACTAATGACATTCCCATCAGTCTCAGCTGTACTTTGTGTTTAGTGCTAATTAGCAACTGTCAGCTTGCTAATTAAGATAGTGAACATGGTAAGCATTACACCTGCCTAACTTTAGCATGTTATCATTGTCATTGTGAGCATGTTAGCATGCTGACGTTAGCACTTAGCTCAAAGCACTGTTGTGTGTGTGGTGGACCCTTAATATTGTAATCAGTTAATTAGTATTCAACAGAAGGCTCCTTTTGATTCTCAAAAAAAATCGTCTGATATTGAAATCATATTTGCATCTCCAACAACGTAACAAGCATGCATTGCTGGGATCCTCCCCCAAAATGTAGTGGGTGTAGGGTATGATTTTAAGTAGCTATGCAATTTATCCTCATAATATTAAAATCTTAAATATTTTATCTGGCATATAACATACTGTATCATTCAAATTGACTTCAAATTCACTTAATATGTGGAAAAATGAAGTAATGCCCAAATGTGGAAAGAAGTTGAGCCTTTAATCACACAAATCCCTATAACATGAAAATTAAAAGCAATATGGCTCAATAAATCACGTAGGCTAATTACAGTAAGTACATGGCAACGAAAACTCTAAAAATATTTTTTGGCATCAAAGTTATTTTTTCGCTGACACTCTTCTTACTTGTTTGAGACCATTAAAGAGATACTTTCACAAGTACAGACACCAGGCAGGAGTGCTAAAGCACCCTGATAATCTAATGTAACTCATGAGGCGGATTCTGTCAGCGACTCCACACTAAATTTGGCACCGCAGGTTGAACAGATTCCACGAGCATCTGTTTGGTTTTTAGAGGAATTCTAAAGCCGGAATACTGTGGGAGAGGGTGCGAGGAAACGGATGGAGCCTTTGCAGGGAGGAAGCCAAAAGTTTGGGCGGAACTGGTGTCACATTTCACGGCAACCTTCGTCTCATCACCGACACCCTACATGTATGACAGAGCAAAGGCACATAAATCATCTGACAGCCGTGGTCATGAGTCAGAGTTATTCTGAAGCTTCTGCTAGAGATACTCATCAGTTATGACTAAAAGGCTGGAACCAGCATGTCAAATGTCCAAATGTCGGAGGGACAGGAAGAGAACAGGAAGAGGGAAGGTGTGTTTGTGTGTGTGTGTGTGTGTGTGTGTGTGTGTATGTGTGTGTGCAGAGAGAGCGACAGAGAAAGGTTGAGAATAGAGAGTGAAGAGCGAGGAAGAAATCAGAAGCAGTGACAGTCCATCTGGGAATATCTGAGCACAGAGGGAATATTGTAGCAGGTGATGGGCTGTGAAGATTGTACTGTAGCTGATGGAATATTCACCCTCCATCAAACATCACCATCAGTTTAAATAAGTGCACCCTGTGGAAGAAATCATTTTACAAAACTGTAATATAGAACAAGATACTGATTCAGTTGTCTCTTTTTAGATTTAGATTGCAACCTAAGAGAGATACAAAATAGAAAAGAGAGAGTTCTTATAAACTAATCTGAGTTGTAGGTCACAACACATTTTTTTTTACCACTTATGCTGGAAAATGTGACCAGGAGATCCTGTAGAACTTATATATTGTATGTAAATGTGACTGAAATAAAGGTAAGATAAAAAAACATAACTGTTCAAAAACATTGATTCCAGTTTTAATCGATGATTTGACGTCTTTTCACTGCAAATCACCAAATCCACATACTTGGCTATGCTGTGCTGCTCTGTCAATAAAATGAAACTTTAGAAAACAAACAAAAAATGGTACATTAATGTTAAATCTTTCTAAAGTCTGTGTCATAACCAATTTCATACTAGTGTTTCGAGACTGAATATCATCCTACTGACTTTGGGGATCCACTGACTTTTCCTCTCGAGCCATTGTGAGGTTGACATTTTTAGGTTTTGGTTAAATGTTGACCACTTGATATCGATGGTGCCCAGGAGGGGAATTTTAATCACTTTGGTGATCCGCTGACGTTTTGTTCAGCGCCATCATCAGGTCAAAATTTTACTTTGTCCAATACTTTAGTTTATGACCAAATACCTGCAGAACAAATGACATTCCCACCAGCCTCAGCTGTGCTTTGTGTTTAGTGTTAATTAGCAAATGTTAGCATGCAAAACTAAGATGGTAAATATGTTCAACTTCAAACGCCACTATGCCTAACTCACAGAGCTGCTAGCATGACTGTAGACTCTTAGTCTTGTATTCTTTGAGCATTATAGTTTCACTCAGTAACACCCCGAAAGCACAAAAGTCCCCTTAAATAGCCTAGTATATATAGCACGTAATGTATGCAAATGAATTGATAGCAGTCCTCTTAATTAGTTTTACCTGTATACAACACATAATCAGTGTTGTTTCAACTCGGGGAAATGAGGAAGGAAAACTGATTACCTGCTTTAAACAATCTCTTTCCTCTTTCATGTTTCAATTACAACAAATTAGAGTCTAATGGAGTCACAGCCAAGACGGAAATGATTGAAATCCTTTGGAAACCCTCTTTCTCTTCAGCAGTCACACAAGTCCTCATCATTCATGAGGCTGCTTGTGTGAAACCGCCGAGAATTCGCCTTGTGTTGCAGACGGAGGAGCTGATTGATTGTTCAGATGCACTTTGGATATATTTGGCACAGTCTGCGCTCGCTCCACAGTAATGAGCGGAGCAAAAGTGGAGGCCAGGTTCATCTGTAACTTTTCACTGACTCACCTGCTTCTCTTCTCCGTCCCTGCGTCTGTATGTCTGCGTATGAAGGCTGTGTGTGTGTGATATGGACAGACTCGGACGAAATGAATTCATTGGGGAGGTGCGGGTGGCTCTGAAGAAACTGAAAGAGGGCGAGAACAAACGCTACAATATGGGCCTGGAGAGAATTGCACAGGTACGTACATTGTGTGTGTGTGTGTGTGACCGTGCACAGACTGCTCACATAAATACCAAATGGGTTTCTGTGGACACATATATCAAGATGTGTCCTATTTCCATTGTGCATGTTTGCCTGGGGGCTATCAAGCATCAATTTCAAATGCTGCATTATAAAGTGTAATAGATATTCACCTGCGGGCTCTGTAGGCTATAACCATGATGTCGCTCTCTCTCTCTCTCTCTCTCTCTCTCTCTCTCTCTCTCTCTCTCTCTCATATTTCAGAATAAAGAAACTAACAATCAAACAGTGGAGCAGGGAGCAATCGTGGGAGAGGAGGAGGTAAAAATATCATCAGCCTTATCATCACCTATCTTATATTACCATTTTCAACCAAAACATGACTCACTGTCATTTCCTATTGCTCTCCCATATCTAATAAATTTTTTTATCTTTTCAGCAATTCTAATCTATCCTCTATTTTCACCATCTCTAAAGAAAAATAAAGTTTAATCAGGCGTTTTTAATCGGTATATAGCATGTCTGAGGCTTGAACTCTACTAGAACAGTGTGAAGGTAAACTACTCACAGGACTCCACATAGCAACATGTTGTAAATTACACCAGGGCTGCCTGTCCGGGGTTTTTTCTCCCCTGGTGGTCTTTATCTCATTTCTCCTCATGATTTTAGAGACAGAGGCTAATAGCTTTCGGTCTCTGATTAGACTCAGTTTATGGTTCAGATTAAAAGGAGAAGAGAGCAGTGTCATTTCAGGTTCAGATAAGGCCTTTAATTACAAGCTTTACTTTGAATACTCCTGTTGCCCATACAGACACACTCTATATCATAGGTAGTGAAACTGCAACAAATCACAACTAATCTATTTTAATTCATTTTATTAATGTTTTATGTTTTGTTGCTTTGAGTGAAAAGTGTTCGGAGAAAGTTTACTGACCCCGGTGCAGGATTCCCCACTGTGTATTCATTGAGGAAGGAAATGTCAGGTTGAAAACAGGTGCTGTGTCAGACACTGTTGTTTTCTGTGTCCCCAGCGTGGCCGCATCCTGGTGTCACTGTGCTATAACACTGAGAAGAGCTGCCTGCTGGTTGGGATCATACGCTGTGCCCATCTGGCCGCCATGGACTCCAACGGCTACTCTGACCCCTTCGTCAAAATGTAAGTCACGCCAGATATTCATGAACAAACCTGGTATCTTACAAATTATGCTCATATGCAGCTATTCTGCATTAGCAATTCACATTCAATGCTCTTTTGCCAATGCAAGAGGCACGGTGGGTTCAGCAATGGACCGAGTTAAAGGAAAATTCTGGTTTATTTCAACCTGGCATATTTCCCATAAATGTGGCTATTGTGACTCAATGGGTTGTGCTAACTTTACACTTGCCTCCTCCATTGTAGAGAAAGGAGGAATCATGCAAAACGTGTATCAGGGCAAGCTGGGCAAGCTTCCTACAGCTTTCCCAATAACCATCATTTTTGCATGAATCATTTCAAATGCTTGTCTCTGAGTCTGAGTAGACACAGAAAGTGGCCGCCTGGAATAGCCATGTTGGCTAACTGCATAGAGGTCTACAGTACGTTGTTTTGCGCGAGCCCTAGTTCCCCTTAGTCTCTTCATCGGAGGTGATAAGTGCAAAGTTAGCATGATCAATGGAGTCACAATAGCGACATTTGTGGGAAATACGCCAAGTTGACATGAACCGGAATTTCCCTTTAATGGCCTGTTGAATGAGAGACATTGTTTTTTTTAAATGTAACAACGATTAGGATTTAATTCGCTCAGGTGTGAATCCTTGGGTTGAATGTGTGTGCGGGAGCCTTTTTTCTTGAAATTGGTTTTGCCAAGCCCCCTGATATAATATTGGGATGTACATACACTACTTTGTGGCTTTCTGACCTTAACTAATAAACTATATCCTAATTATTAGCTGCCATGTGTGGATACTAAAGGAACAATCAGTTGAAAAACTTTGGCAGTGAACATGTTGTCAATATTGTGGCAGAGACAATACCTGAGTCATACTACATGCTGCTTGCACACTGAATGCACTACGCTGATTATCAGAGTACACTGTAGTTGCAGTTAGTATACAGAAAAAAAATCAAGCATTCTAGTCTAGTCTGACTTTTTGAGTGTCACTTGTCCACTGTGAATACACCACATACTCAAAATCTGCTCAGAATTAGTGTGTAGTGTACACAGCTAAGATTAGAGGGCTCTGAGACTGCTCATAGAACCCGGAGTTACACTGCGTAACCTTTGTTCTATTTCACACATGCTTCACCCTTGAACCAGCTTGACAGGATGGAGGGGGCGAAGCCAGATGCCCTGTTCTGACACCAGCATGGCACAACACCCACAAACCAAGGAAACGCAAAAGCGTGGGTTACCGAATGTAAAGCCACTATAAGCCAGACATTCACTTGTTCTAGCTTCTCCAATGTGAGGATTTGCTGCTTTTCTCTGTTTCATATCATTGTAAATTGAATATCTTTGGTTTTTGGACTGTTGGTCTGACAAAACAAGCAATGTGAAGACGTCACCTTGGGCTCAAGGAAGTGAATCCAAAAAAATAATCAATAGATTCATCAGTAATTTAAAAAAACAACTAGTAGTTGTGGCCCTAGACTTTTATTTTGCCAACCAAACTATACTACCATTCAGTAAGACTTATCTCAGCCAGTGCAGGTCTTTTCAAAGTGTGAAACACAGAGCCGAGGAAAGGCAAAGCGTCCGACACTGCACACCTGAGCCAACCTGCCTGTAAGGCATGGGTGGTGACAGATAAAACCCACACAGCTCAATCTCTGATCTGCCTGGTGCACTTAAATACCAACAGTGCAGGGAGTGAGAGAGCTCCCACACAGGACAACCAATCCTGTAACCAACGCCACCTCCAGTAGTGGGAGGCTTCGAGGTAGAAGGAGCACCAGGTTTCTGAAATTGCTTCTACAGGATGTTTTAACAGCTCTAAAGTAGCTTTTAGTGTCCTCAGTTTATTAGACTGTGATGCAAAATAGTGTGAATGGAATACAGTTGGATACAGTTGGTAAGGCTGAATAATAGATAAGGAACTCTTGACTTGGTTTTCACCCCTTTGACCAAGATGATGTTTGTTTATGGCCTGAGGATGATGGTAAAGGATGCAGAAAAAGAGATGGGTTAGTGTGTGCTTAATGTAGTTTTAAAGCTGGAACATGCTTCTGCCAGCGGCATGTAAGCGAATGTGCACTGCTGTCATTCAGAGACTTTTGCTTGGCTGTTTGTTTGTTTTTTTCATACTTTACACTTACATGTATTCTTATATGTATTTTTTTCTTTTCTGTTTTGAACCAACCTCCTGACTAGAAACATGATCAACTCATTTGACACGCACGGCCGCATGACACATTGTTTGATATCTCGGAGGTGTGAACTTTGGCTCCTCTGCAAGTTACCCATAACACCCTTCTCTGTTTACATGCATCATCACAGAATTTTAAGTCCAGCTTTACATGAAGAACTGGCTGACCTAATGCACAGTGAATGAAGAGACCAAAAAGAAAAGAATAGAAAAGAAAAGAAAAATTAGAGTATCAGTCGTTTCAGCAAATGCCAAAAAATGACATTTGTTTATATTGAAGTAACAAAGCCCTCTAGCGTAGGGATTATGACTCGATTATGACTTATGGCTCAGGAGCGAAGCAGGAAGTAGTGTGATGTTGTTATAGAGCCATAAAGAAACATTCGTTTCTTTTGACCACGACCATGATCGTTCCATAACCTTAATCACATCGTTATTATTGTAACCTTGACAATGAAGGTCCCCTTACCTTAACGAAGTAATTTCCCTTTAACTAAGCAGAAGTAGTTGTACCTCCGGAGCCACCCTAACTAATTAGCAGTGAATTAGTTAAAGGTGGCTTAACTAAAGTGGCATCACATCACAAAACGCATCTCTTTGTCGTTCTAGAGGGCATGGACAAACAATTATTATATATATATATAACAATGTATTTTGTAGTTTAATATGGAGGAAGATGGGAAGCAGAGGGGATCCATGTTTTTTTTTTTCAATACTGAGAAGTTTGGTTTGAATGAGGGGGACTGCTACAATTACTGTATTGAAAAACATTTTTATCTGATGGTGTTTTCAGTAGGTTGTGTAAGTGGGAAATATTGAACAAAACTCTTTCAACACTCACCCACAGTGTTGGGATTTTGAAGGTCTTCTGAGCCTCTGTAGCGAGAGAACAGAGAGGAAGCACATGTCTTGTAAAGAACAAAACTATCTTTCAGACACACACACAGGTGGATATTTCCCTTCTTTCTCTCCGAGGTATTGATTTGTTCCTCTACTTTAATAGTGGCGCCTTGTGATTTATCTTGTCTATCGTGATGCACGATGTACACCAAAAAAATCACGTACGCTCTTCCACTCCTTACCTGCTATGTTGCATTTCATCCCTTTTTGTTGTGTCTCCCTCCTCTTGCTCTTCATCCTCGCACCGTCTGTTTCTTTTTGTACAGACTCTTAGTTTACATGATTTGTTTAAGCCAATGCTCTGATCTGATTCTTATTTCTGGCACTTGAGTTGTTTGGGTTTTTCATTTGCCTGTCTGCCAGAGTTTCATTTCGTTCTCTTTTGTACCAGCGGCTCTCTGTATCCATTACAAAGAGCCTGGTTTACCTCAGTTCAGTGGTTGGTCTGCAGAGTACACACTGCTCTTTTAATGCATCCTTTAGTGATTTCCACCATAGACCCAACATAATGAATGCTCTGAAGTTTTAGTGAAGTTAACTTTAAACAAAAAATAGGGGGTGAGTGTACTGCTGGCATAGGTAAATTGCGTCTCTAGAGCATAGTGAGCTATTACATCAACATAGGAGTAATGGATTAATTTGCTTAGTTAGCTTTCTGACATACTGTCAGAGCGGTGATGTCCTGCAGCTGTAACAACAGCAATCCTCTGGAGGAATCTGTAACTAAAGTTGATCTTGATGCCAGTCTCTCTTTATACATGCTGTGTGTGTGTGCACGCGTGAGTCCGTGCATTTGTCCAGAGGGCTTTTCCAATTGGTCTTTTCTCTCTGTGACTCTCAATCAGCCTTTAGAAGCCACTCAAATGACACAAGGTCAGAATTATCTTCAAACTAATTTGTCTTCCATTTGAAAGGACAAATTAGCATTTAAAGACTAAATTAGTTTACATCCGTCAGAAGGACCCACATTCCTCTCCCCTGCTCTTCACACATTACCTAAAATATTGGAAAAAAAACAAAAAAACAGTTATTCTGTCAGAGAAAAGACATGTGAAGGCAGAAAAAGTGCAAAACATGTCAGATATTTCCTGCTGACCAAGCAGCGCTGCCATGCTTGAGTTTTGTTCTCTCTTTCTTTCTCCCTCTGAATGCCTGTGTGAAGTGTAAATCATGGCTCCTCTCTGCAGCAGGCATATATTTAGCTCCTCTTTCCAATTGTCACTCATTTTTTTGTTGTTTTTGCATCTTGTGTCATAACGTTGGTCCCTGTTTTCAACACCGGCTCCCTCTCCCTCATCTCTCCCTGTCTCGTCTGTATTTTTGTTGTTTCTTTCTCTCGTTCACAGGGATGCTCTCGTTCTTCTGTTTGTCTCTCCATAACCTGAGCTTGCTCTCAGGATGGTTTCAGTAACCAAATGCTCATGACCCCCCGCAGTTAGAAAGTTGTCAAGTTGTCACGTGGGTCCAACAATATAAAGGGCAAAGACAGACATGAGATGAAAAAAATGTCATTTGGGACTCTCGAAATATGATGTAGAATTTTTAATATTTTGGCGTGTGTTCAACCCTGTCCTGTTACAGGAGATGATTTGATTATATTTCATTTCATTTGCACATAGAAAACAGGAAAGAACTGAAGAGGTCAAGAAGCCAAAGCTGTATACAGTGGGCCTTCCCTACCAAGTTTAAACAAACAATAAAAATACAAATTACTTGAAAGATTTTTTTCAAGTCTAGCATAAGACAATACTCACATATTATATGCACATTGAAAGAGTTATTGGTCACTGTAATCATTCCTCCTGTGCATACTGGCTGCAAAGAGATCCCTTCCTAGTGTGACTCCAATGTAAACCCCAATGCACGCTCCATCCACATGGCCACCAGGGTCCACATGATGTATCTTTAATAATCTGCCCATTGCCACAAAGGACAGTTGACCCCTTTGCGAACATCTGCACGGCACCCAAAATATGTTTTTTACTTTTTCTTGTCGTTCAGCCAAATACAACAAACAAAAAAGCTCTTCTTCTTTATACCGTCTGGTCACCATCTTGTTTTCTAGTGCACATGTGTGGAACAGTCCCGATTGTATTATGTATAGAAGCTATCTGCGTCCATGGTCCGTGTGCAAGTCCATATTGAAGTATGAACAAACCTTGGTTGACGAAATCCACAGTGCTGGTTCTTTGCAAAGAGGCATTCTGAAGCTCACCCAAAGCTAATCTGAGGCTTCAGCAGTCTGAGTTCACCGAATAAATTTGGTATCTTCCAAAGTTACAGACGTGTCAGTATGAAAGTCAGCAAGGAAACTCTGCTGCAATGAAGGATATAGTAACATAAAGAAGGAATTTCATACTAAAAAGACTGTTATACTGGAAGATACCCCCTTGATTTGTCCCTGAAGCCTCTTATTAGCTTTGTTCGCAGTATTTTTGCACAGAAGAAGGACAGTGGATTTCGTCCCCCATCTTTTACAGTGTAGTTACGCTAGGACGGGATTGCTTCACGGCCAGTATGGACAGGAGAAATAATTACAGTAACTAAAAACTCTCTCAATGTCAATATAGGCATAGTATTGTATTACTGAAAGACAGACTTTAAAAGATTAGAGTGTTTATCTAAAAAGAAAAAGAAAAATCCTCATAAATACAAACAACATCTATGAAAAAAGATCAGATAATTAGAAAATTAGATAAAAAGACTAAGATAAAATTAACAGCATGTAATATAATACAAGTGAGCTGTGGTTAAGTGGAGACAGTATAGTTACAGGGGGTGATAACAAAGTAATTAACACCTGCAATACATATCTAACGAGTACAGTATGCCCTGCAAACTACCTTTGTAAATCTAATAAGCTTGAGGTTTTGTTGAGACAGATGTTTTGAAGCTGTTGTAGCATTGCTGCATTAGATTTGAGTGTGCCATGTCTAGGTGTTCCTGTTATTTTGTTCACCCCTTATATGTCATTTTTAACACGAGTTGTCCTCACTTGTCCATATAGCTCCATGTGAGAAAAACAAAGTAGTTTTATGGAACAGTATTTAAACAACATGATCATTATAGAGAAGAAAGGCTGTCAATCCCTGTTAACCTTATCAGTCAGTAGGTTTGAGACACATGGCTGAAATAGTAAATGTGTACAGCACTGAAATATATGGTTAGTTAGTTTACTGTATTCTTCAGTAAACAACCCACTTTATAAGGAAACTGCCAACAAAAACTGAAGGGATAATCCTCCCTATCTCTATGGACCAGCCTCCCATGGTATGAATTATTCTTCACATTGAATTTTCCACGGTAATTCGAGCATAGTTTGGTGGCTGCTGTACGGAATATTTTTATTTATGCCATCATTATAATGAATGTTGCTGTCAAATGGTGTTTTGTTATTTTGGAAATTGGCATCCCCCATCTGAACTGCCTCGGAGCCGTATGTAAAATGTGATTTGGCGCAGCTCAGACTGAGATGTCCCCCAGGCTTTCACCTCACCTTCTCACATGCTGCTGGTCAAATAGAGGCTTTGTTCGGCTGCCTCTCTCAATTGATTCCGTTCTTTCTTCTCGTTTCTTTTCTTGTGAAGGCAGTCAGACCTTTGTATAAGCACCAGGTATTTTGGAGGATGAATGCTGATTAGCTTATGGAGAAAATGACCTTTTTAAAATACAATAAACACCTAACAGAGCCTGTGACTGGTAGACAGAAAGTTGTTTGGTAACATGTCATCAACTGAATGGCTTGAACTGTAGCAACACTATAATCAGGAGTTTAATAAGTATACAGTATTTATTTATTATTAGTACATACCAAAGAAGAACTTCAGAAGTTGTTGACTTTATATGT
>NTHP01000373.1:103157-142210 GCA_003416845.1 Oplegnathus fasciatus | reverse complement strand
GGGGGGGGGGGGCTGGAAGACTGAGATATCTCACCGCCTGAACATCTTGACTTGGAATTTATGCTGATGATGACTCCCATTGCCCTCTAGCGATCCTTCTGTTGCCTCTTCGCTGGAGCGTATAGTCCTCCAACATCGGCATGATTATGATCTTGCTGTCTCTCTCTCTTTGTGTTTCTCTTTCACTCACTCACTGTCCCCGCTTTTGTTCAAAAGACTTCTGGGTCACAATTATCTCTGAAAGAGATTTTGCAAACTTGCCTGTCTCCCTTTGTTTCTGCCATTCAGCAAAGTTTACTGTCACAACAGGGCAAAAGATTTTAAAAAAGTAACGGATTAATTACTTTGATCTCAGAATTGTTTTGGCCTTGTTTGAAAATTAAAATGCATTTGAGTGTCTCTATTGTACAAACCTCTATTAACAGTTACCCCTTTCTTCTGCACTGCTCAAAAAGCGCTCCATTTCTCTAAGGAAGTACATCTATGGGCTACAACCAGAGTTGAACCAGAGAAGTAGTTCGAGATTTTAGGAAAAACGCTAATTTTGTTTCTTGCTGAAAGGTGGATGAGAAGATCGATACCACTCTCATATCTGTAGGTAAATATATAGCTTCAGCCAGCAGCCATTTAGTTTAGCTTAGCATAATGACTGGAAAAAGAGGTAAACAGCTAGCCTGGGTCTGTCCAAAAGTAACAAAATCAGCAGACCCTCTAAATCTCACAGTAAGATGTTTCCATTCTTTATTCTTTAAGCTAACCAGCTGCTGGCTGTAGTTTCATTTTTAACAGCTTTTCATTATTGATCTTCTCATCTAACTCTTGGCCAGAAAGCAAATACGTATATTTCCCAAAATGTCCGACTAGTCCTTTAAATTCAAGCTATGTGTTAAATTGGTTGGGCACAATCTGGAGAGTCCAGGTGAATTTATGTCCTCTTTAGCTTTTGCTCTCTTTTTTCTCTCTTTCCCAGCATCTTGCAGCCAGATATGGGGAAAAAGTCCAAGTACAAGACTTCAGTGAAGAAAAAGACTCTCAACCCCGAATTCAATGAGGTACAACTTGTCTCCTGCTCTACAGATAATCACATTACACCTGGAAACTTCTTTGATTTCTTTACTGAGCTCAATATGACGTTGTGTAGCTCACGTTTGGATGAGCAAGCAATTAAGCATACCTTTTTAAAATTACTTCAAATATGACATTTCCTTGAATGTGTTCTCAGCATCAAGCTGCATGCTTCTACTGAAAACGCGCTAAATTACGAGTTCAGTTCCTTTCAACTCTCGTGTTTATGAATCATTGATATAAATGTGCTCTTGTGTGCACCACCTGCACAGGAGTTCTCATATGATGTGTCCCTGGACCAGCTGGCAAAGAAAACCCTGGAGATCTCTGTGTGGGACTACGACTTGGGAATGAGCAACGACTTCATAGGTAGGCTGAGAAAAACTGACGTGCGGATGGGAGGAGTGGAGAGAGAAGCAGCAGCAGCGAAGTAGATGACTGTACAAGAGTGTTTGAATGAAAGTGGTGCAATTGCAGAATAACATAAAAACCAGGCCGAGCGTGGGCGGAGAGAGGAGTAAAAAAAAAAAATGCGGAGAGATGAGGGGTAATTATGAGGCTTGAGGAGAACGATTGAGCGAGCGAGGGAGAGTTTGAGTGGAAAAGGATATGGAGGGGCTTTAGAAATCAAAAAGGAAGACGTCTTTGAATCGCCATCCTTCGTGGACTTGGCACATCAGATCGCTACTGCTTCGTCAGACTGCTAAACAGCTTTGGCATGGCCTGGTGTGTATATCACGGCAATGGAGCACATGGGAGCTTAGGGATTGATGGGGAACTAGTGGGGAGGCACAGTGAGAATGGATTACCACCCTGTGAGCTTGAAGGCCTTCAGATCAAAGCGTTTTACTCATGTCTAATGTGTGCATGCGCACATTTGTGTGAGGCAGTGGGTGGGTGGGTTGGTGGGAGACACCCGGTGTTTAGATAAGCCCAGTGAGTTATTAGCCCTGCTGGGAGAAAAGGCCATCGGTCTAACGTACAGCCCCAGATAACAGCCATTCCCCTGACCATTATCATTACACTTTTAGCCACTGCAGCCTGCCAGTTATGTTAATTGGGACTGGGAGAAAAATGACATTGAGACAAAGAATAATGGAGAAAACGAGTTGATAAAGACGCCCAGCGAACACAATCCCAGCACACTATTGTAAGAGTAAGAGCAATAACAAGCGGGCTAATAGGCTGAGCAGAAGATATAGAGGATGTCTCACGGTAAAAGGTGAGATTTCAAAGATACGTGGAGGAGAAAACTGAGCAATGAGAGAAAAATGTGAGGGCAAAAGTACACAAGAAAACACCAGCAATAAATCAAGTGGATGACTTGTGAGAAAGATCGATACACAAAGAGAAATGGGAAATTTCATCTTTCCCACGAACCAAATCTAAACCTCTGATTTTTCATGTTTTGTTGTACATTTACAATGTTTATGCCACCTTACAAGAAAACTGTTAAACCTTACAGAAAACATTATATGCCGCTAAAGAAACTGAAGAGACACTATAGATATAAAACTGTTTTAAAGTCAAGTCTCAAGTCGATCGAGACAAATTCAAATCAAGTCTCAAGTAGGAGTGACCTGGTCCCACACCCCAGACCAGTATCAGTACCACTACAGGCTTTAATAAGCGGATCGGGTATTGGCCATGATGTGACTAATCCACATTAAATACAGTTTCTTCATCAATGTCATAAAATTCAGTGATTCAGTTATAAGTATCTACATTCGTTTAGTAACAATGGGCCACCAACACTGTAGAAGTGTTTCCAATGAGTTAAGGTGTACAGATTTGTACCCGGTAACAGATTTGGTATCAGAAGAAAAAAAGTTTTATCCATGCATCATTACTTTCAAGTCAAGTCTTAAATCCTAAAGAGCAAGTTCAAATTTTTTGGGGCAAGTCAAAGTCACGTCTTAAGCCAATGAGACAAGTCCAGGTCAGGTCTCTTTAGTCAAAAGTCTTGTCAAAGCAAGTTTCAATTCAAGTCTCAAGTCCTTGAGGACAAGTCACAAATCTTTCAGGTCTGTCAACGCTCATTAAAGTGACACCTCACTGGAACAGTTTGCATTCAAAGCCATGTTAGTGGAGTTTTAACACACATAGCAGAGACCAAATCCTTAAAATGCAGAGGCCTAATAATTAAAATTCCAAGGTATGTGGCTATGGAAGGAGTGCCTGTTGCTGTTTTATTTATTCAAAAACTTGAGATTTAAAGTGTTTTTGCTTTCAAGTCTCAAGTCAGCTAGCCAGTAAGTCTTTAGGCAGTTAAGTCTCACGGGTCAAGTATTAAGGGTTTCGTATGCTTCATACAAACGTACAAAGTGTCGTCCACACATGTCTAAGGTAAAAGTGTTTGTACATGTTCAGAATGGCCACGCATGAAGGTGGGGCAAAAAGCCGGCCATCAAAGAGAGGGGCGAGACACAATGATTCCTGCAAATGTGGATTATGGTGCACACTCTTTCATTTTTTTCCCCGTTAAAGAGGGGAGTTTGTCCTTATCTGAATTGAGTGTATGAAGGATAGAGGATGTTGTATGCTGTATAGATTATAAAGCCCCTTGAGGCAAATTTGTGATTTGTGATATCGGGTTGTATAAATTGAATTGACTTGACTTTCGGACATTCTCTCTTCAAAGGCAAGCACTTTGTTTGAAGCGTACTGATGCCTTCAGGTCCACAGTTCTGCCAGATACTTAGTTCACCACAATTACTATGTATCCACTGGTGGGGTTGAATGAGACGGATGTGCAGCAGAGGAAAGTTTTGTGAGGGGTAGAAATAAGCGGACAGAGAACCGGGTTAAACCTGTGTAAGTGTTGGTGCCCACCTGCTCTCCAGCCTGCGTGTCAGCCTTGCCCTCGTCTGTGTCATCTCCTCCGGCTCTGGTTCCTCATTCGTCTCCTGTCCCCCTACGCATGTCAGGATGGCTGACCGTTTGTTTGTCACTAGCAACCCGCAGGCTCAGGGAACGCTCAATCGATCTCTCGTTCGGAGGTGGTGGGAGTGTTGTGGGGGCGGGGGCGGGGGGGTGTAGGTGACAAAGTGTTGTGCGTGATTATCCTATTGAAACTCTGTCAGCAGGTTTTGTTTTCACACAGTCATGTGTGTCTGCGTGTGAAAGGAAAGTTAAGGGGGATACAGGGTAGGAAACACTTAAAGGCTGCTCCTCTCCCCCCAAGCAGCAGCATCTCAGGCAATGTTCACTGCCGAGCTCAGATGAGACGCAGATCAGCAATCGAGCCTTGTTTGCTCGCGGCTGTCATTTTCCAAGGCGCTGTTAGAAGGCAGCATTGCCAAAATACCGTGTTTAAAACTTCACGCTCCATTAACTGTGCAATCACGGCCAAGGGAATGGCTTTGTAATAACCTCAGTGTGACAACTGCCTGCATCTCTCTGTCTTACAGTCTGCCTCTCCACCAACGCCTCCATCACCTCCGCTCACATTCACCTGAGTCATTTCCTGCTTCTCTGCATATTCATTCCCCCCCGTGCTCTTTCAATAAATCTTTCGTTATCTAAATCTCTCTTTCTTGTAATTCCCCAGCTACCTGTCTATTTCTCTTTCTCTCTGCCTGGAGGAATTTGTCACGAATGTCTGGTTGCTTCCTTCTTTGCTCCCATGTCTGTCTGCCGGTCAAATAATAATCATCTTTATTGACATGAATGTTGATGGACATTATTGCTGAAGCTCACTTACATATTACTAAACAATAGATTTTAACTCATTACATTTACTCAAGTGCTGCACTTAAGTACAATTTTGCAGTACTTGTACTTTACTTGATTTTTGTACTTCTACTCGACTACATTTCTGAGGGAGATATTGTACTTTTTATTGCACTACATTTATCTTACGGCTGTAGTTACTGGTCACCTGAATTATCATCTGAATCTGCAGCTCCCTTTGGCTTTACAGGGCTTTAATTGTGATTTTCAGCTCATTTGTTTATCTGTCTGTCCCACAACTTTCTTGTTTTGGTTCATTCTCACTGCTCTCATAATGTCATTTTGGGCCGCAGCAGGCAGCTGTTTTTCAGCAAAAAAAAGCTCTACAAACCCACTGTACACCACCTGCTCAGCAGCAGGCAGACACAGTCAGCAACTAGCTGGTGAACATAGTGGAGAATTTAGCAGCTAAAGAGCCAGATATTTGCATCAGGAGTTGGTGGAGATCAAAAACAGAGCTAAAAGAGAGTGAATATTGGATTCATCGGCTGGACTCTAAATGACTGATAATGTTGCTCCATAACTGCTGGATGTGTAAACAAGCTGCCAACCAGTTCAATGTCAGAGTTTTTTTCTGCTGCCCCGAAATGACCAAAAAAATAAGTTACTGGAGGTTTAAATTTCCTTCCTTTTTGAGGCCCATAAAGGTAAAAATAAGTTAAAAAAAATACTAGCAGAACTCGTTTTGTTCTTCTTTCCTGTCCCATTAATCACCTCACGACTTCTCAGATTTATCTTGTGACCGTTTGGAGGGGCCCAACCCCTAGGTTGGCTAAACTACTGAACTGTATATAAAGTAGTTAAAACTGATGATGATTGATGCATTAGTATTAACAATGAAATAATGTAATATATAATAATATATCGGTCACAGGAGCAAGGAAAAGATGTGAGTGCTTCTTCTTCCACTGGTCTTTCTGTCTGTCATTCCTTTCCTTGATTCCTCCCAATTTCTGCCTCCTTTTGTTGCCCACCAACAATTTCCCATCACCTCCTGATTCTTCCTCTCTGCCTCTCCCTCTCTTGTTTGCAGGTGGAGTGGAGCTGGGCATCAATGCAAGCGGACAGAGACTCAAACACTGGTTCGAGTGTCTCAAAAACAAAGGGAAGAAAGTGGAGTACTGGCATACGCTCACACAGCAAGGAGCCCCGAGCAGTGACAAACCGGACTAGACCACACGAGACATTCATGCATACAAACACACACAAACACACACACACACACTAACACACACACATTTGTCTCACTGAAAGATGGTTGATAACGGAGATCAAGTAAAGCAGTAATAAGAGCAAAGGATAAAACATGCAATAATAACGATGTTGAAAATGAAATCCGTCATATAGCGCCAACAATTACAGCACCGAGTATTAGTATATAATATTCATACTAATATTAGTGATGGTAAGAATGTGTAATCTGAATACATTTTTTAAAATGTATTTTTTTCTAAAGGTGAACCAAATTGTGACGATGTCCTCATTAAAGTGTTGACGTAACAAAACAGTACTCACAAAATTGTGCTTTAGACCTTACTGTATTGTGGAAGTCTGCTCATATTCTGTCATTCAAATTTATACCTAACAAAGAGATTTGAGATTAATGTACTCAAAATTCATTCAGTGAAAGGGGCCAAAAGTATGTGCACCCTAGTGACTCATAATGTGGTGTATAGTTACAGGAGCGGGGATGTTATGAAAGAGTGATTCTGTTCCGAGAAGTCTATTTTAGTGGTTGTTGATCTGATGCAAAACAACACGGCGTATTATAAAGCACAAAATGATCCATTTGGTGGATTTGTACCTTTACCATTTCAGTGTTCTTGTTCTTATGTCTTTCATTGTCTTTCAGTGACAGTGGCTTTCTATACACCTTCATATCAGACATTAACATGTCAGTGTGTGTGTATGTGTGTGTGTGTATGTATGTGTGCGTGCATGAGGGCTATGGGAATATGAGTGCCTACATTTTCTGTCTGTGCAGTGTGTGCCTGTCTGCATTCACGTCACGCCCCATTCAGAACGTCTCCATCCAACTTCCAAAGCACAGAGGTGTGAAGAAATAATAACAAAGGACAAGAAAGACATGTACAAGAGAGAAATCCTCCTCCACCGCCGCCACCACCACCACCACAGGCCTCAGTGGTGTGAGTGTTCCTGGCTGGAGGACACTGACAAGCTGTCAATCATGTGTGCCAGAACTTTGCCATCCCCTCTCTCCCATTGCCAGACAGTCATAGAGCAGCTTAAAGAACGGGATATATCTCGATACGTAACCTCTGACCGCTCTTTTTGACTTTCCTGATGAAAGGCTGAAGTTGTGTCCGCGGCAGGCAGGGTGGATATTGCTTTTGGAGGTGCCGTTTGTACCTCCGCTTCGCTGCAGCATTATGAACCAGATTTCGACAGGATTCAACGCAGGTTTACCTCAGTGACTCCAATTCTGCTCCAAAAGAGTCACAGATGATTCAACATTTTCTCCCTCCAGGGCAATATCACAGCAGTAGTATTTTAATTTAAAAAGTCAGGCATTTGATTGGTCCTGTTATCAGTTTTATGCCTAAAGCTTGAAAATCTCCCCTAATCCACCTTTGCACACCCTCAGACACTGTCCTTGAGAGGATCTAAAAAACATGCAAAAGAAATTGGGCTGAATCGACCATCACAGGAAGTCATTGCTGTGACCATTATTCCATTCATCCCATTACTTCTGACCTATGAAATATCAGGTCTACAGTGGCATATATTTCATCCTCTGGACAGGAGACAAGACCACTGGAACTACTGTGTCCATGTCTGTGGCACAGGATTGCCCGCTGAGATAAACTGTGTGCAATTAGTAGAAATGCAGACATTTCTACTAACTGCACACACACACAATTTAACATCAGGATAAAATGGGATTACACCCTGCATGGAAACACATTTGGCAGCAGGGGACAGTAGATAATCACAGGCTAGGATCCAAGATATTGAATAACTACACTAGATTGCACACTTAACCTACATGCGTGTTCTGTGTCTCTATGCACGTCTCGACATATTGATGGTGTATATGGGCTAGACTATCACTGAATTGTCTAAATGCCAGCCAGGATATCAAATGTACTCCCCCGGTTCATCTGTCACTACAGCTCTGGCCATACACTGGTTCACAAAAGCACACCCACAGTCCGTCAGTGGCCTCCGGGAGTTTTCTAACTGTTGAATCGATCCGGCTGCTCATATTCTTGGTGTCCTTCAACAACCTTGTGTCTCATCGTCGACTGCAAAAAATGGATCCTTCGGAGGTGAATTAGGTTTCGAATAAAAAGGGCTTGGGCATTATCAAAGCTTGGAACTAAACAGTAAGCTTAAACACATTTTCAGTTAGACCTTAAATGACTTTAACAAGAGGGTTGGGGCAAGGATTGTGGGTTTATTCTGTACTTTTTCTATGCACATCGAGACACCCAGCGCGTCAGCAGTGAGATAATCAAACCAAAACAACAATATTATCGTGTTATCCAGGCATCAAAGATGCTTTTCTGGGAATACTCAGTACTTTGATTGGGGCTAGGCTGGGTGACAGTGATCTAATAGAGTTCACATTTCTGGCTGGATGGTTGCTTTATTCCCGTCTCTGGATCTGTTGGTTTTGTTTACAGTCACAGAATTTTCTGACTCTTGTCTATTGACCCTGCTTTGCTTATGTAATCATTTTATCTGCAATACAGCTGCATGTTTAGCAATCACTATCAGCTTGTATAATAGAGTGCAACCTTAGCTGATCCTTCTGAATGCTGATGTGTTTACAGTCTATGCCATCCATTCAGTCTCTTACCATCAGTGTGTATTTGTTTGTTCGTGAATACGATGATTCAGGGTATTTTTTGCTCAAGCAAGCTATTGATTTTAAAAAACAAAACAAAACCTTTACTGTCACAGATTTTGAAACTTGTCTTCCTTGAATTGATATCAGTGGTAATGATGCAGGAGGGCAGGGGCGAATGAGATGGGAATTCACTACTGCAGTTCCTGTGTATTCACCGTCAATGTCAATCACACAGTATGGCTGCCATCCTGTGGTGGGTTTGTGTAACTACTTCGCAAAATAAATTGAAGTCGTTTCAATGGTCGTCTGTCTTCCTTTGAATGATCCACATTGTACGTGATTCTTCAAAAACACAAGACAGACTGTGTCGTGTTGATATGTGTTTATTCATGATTATCTTTGAAAACAATACACATCCAGGCCTGTATGAAGGTTTTTGTGACGGTCACTACTCACTTTAGTAACTGCTTTAAAGCACTACTGATACTGAATTTATATTGTGTTATAGCAAGGCTTGAAAAAGCAACAGAATTTTCAGAAAAAGCAAAATAAGACAATTAAATGACTTGTATTTTGATTCTATCAGACAGCCTGTCTTTATCATATCTTTGTTTCTTTCCTGCCCATTTCCACCCCGTCTCTGTGTCTGTCTGTCCCTCTCCCTTTCTCCCTCTCTCATGGGTCTGTCACTCTGCCAATAAAGAGTGGCACATTGGCCTGGTCACTCCACAGCAGCACGATGAAAGGCCGCAGGGCAGAGAAGGAAGGGAAGGAACGAGAGAACGACATTGTGGTGACGGCTCCGGCCTCCACTCCTTGCTCGGTCAGTGCCAGGAAGGCTCTGTGTCTGGCATCGTCCAGGACCACCTTCTCTTCGGAGTACAGGCCGCACAGGTTGGCATCCTCGAAGAGTGACAACAGTCCTGGTCAGGGCAAAAAAAAAGGAGAGAAAAGTGAGGAAAGATGATGATGGGAGAAAAGAAGTGGGGAGCAAAGTGCATCAGATACAGGGAGATCAAAGAGCAGAGGGGTAGACATGTTTCACAAATGAGACTTAATGGCCGTCTGTTGGCTGGTGGATAAAGTAATACTCAAGCTGAAAGCATGGGTGGTATTTATTTTGTGGTATTAATGAGCTGAATTTGAGTCTGACGGACAGAAAAGAACACGAAAGGTGAACAAACCTAATTTCTTGATAAGTATGTTCATGTCCGGCTGGAAATCCAGCCTGATTTGGGGCAGAGTGACCTCGACATGCTGAGGAGATGTTGTTTTCATTTGTTCTATCATCTGACGCACAGCTGTGTCCGTCATCTTCTCCTCCACCTGCTGCAGGTCAGCTACTGTGTTGGAGCGAGGCAGCAGGATGTAAAGGCTGCTGTCACCTGTGAGAGCAAACCTCGCCACCTGTTGGCAAAATCCAAAATCCAGGTGTTACTGCATAACAGGGGTTTTCAAAGTCTAACACTGTGGGCCCCCGAAATGACCCCTCCCTGTCTACTCTAATGTCAAAGAAATATTGAAAAAGTTCATATTAAAGGATTTTGTCACTCCTATTATTAGTCTTTTTATTACTTCGATTTTGCGGATAAATCATGCTCCAATTTTTGGAACTATATTCCTATAGTGCTTTGGGAGATTTAAACAGGAAGTATAATGTTGCCATGGAGTCGGTTAGTTAGCTGTGGGCTACGACTAACCATTAAAAGTATGCCGAATTAGCTATTAGCAGTTCTTGTTTGTGATGCACCAATGACTGTTCACACAATTCTCTCTGGATTACTTTGATACTGAAGAAAACTTCTGTAGCAAGTTCTGGAGTGATAAGGAGCATCTTTTTTGTATGATTGCTAGCTGGATTTATGGACGCTGTGGGCAACAGAGATGTTGCTACCCTCAGAAACTGAGTCACACTGAATATAAAAATATGTGTTTCATGTCTGTGTACTACTGAGCTATGACTGAGAAGGAGCACAAATTTTGACCTTTTCCTCACACCTCTCCCTCCACGCCCCCTTCAACTCTCGTCACAGTTTGAAAACATCTGTGCTGTGCGGTACGAGAATGGGTGGGTTAAGATGGGTGTCAGCTGTTCTTTGCCTACCTGTGCCTTTAGCTCAACGAGGTACGTCATAGCCGTCATGTATTTCTGGTGATAGAGGAGCTGCACCCGTACCATATCACCATCCAGTTTTGTGAAAAGTCCTTTCTTGGGTTTCTGTTCAAACTTGACTGTCCACTGACCTGAGGTGCACACACATATACACAGAGTTTATTAGTTTCCACCATTTTCACATGCACATACACACGCTTGTGCACACACACTTTACTGACCACTAAAGGAGACCGCGTTGAGCAGGATCATCTGCGTACTGGGTGATACAGAGTCAACCAGATCTTTGATTTTATTGTTGGTTTTATTTGCCACCCAGCTGTTGATCATCTGCGTGTTTTCCTCGCTGGTTTCCAGCAACCTAGTGGGCTCCGCTTCATAGTACTGAATTGACTGGCTTGTGAAGGACTCACTCAGATTCATTTCTGAGGAAGAGAACAGAGAAACCATGATGAGCGACAGAGACGGAAATCCCTTTAGCTCTGTATGCACTCAGAATCTCTGCATCTAGCTCTTTGACTGCATTTCTGATATTTTGTGAGATGCTTGTAATACGTGGGTTGTAGTAGATCTGAGAGGCCATCTGCAAGGAACTGGCCAACTTCTCTCTCAGCTTCTTCATCTGGAAGTGGACACAGTGGAAGTCATGAGGCACACAGACAGCCCTCTCAATGGCTTTGCGGGTGAGCCCCCTCGCACCTGAAGGTAACAGGATGAAGGAAAGATAGTTTAATAATGGAAGAGATGTACTGTGCTTCAGAGGGATATAGAAAGCTGCCAGGTATGTCTGACATTTAATATAAGTAGAGGTAAACTCCTGTGACATTTCAAAGTGAGAAATGTTTTCATGTAACTTCCAAGTCATTTAAAAGTGTATCTTGTCTACATGTGCACAGGCAACAAAGGGATAGTGTTGCTTGTTAGACCAAAGAATCTTAAAGGACATTTCTTATTGTCAAAAAATCCCACGAAAAGTTCAAAACCAACGATGTGTTAGTCTGTCCCTCCATACTTTCCGACTTCCCTTGCCTGTCTGTGGCAATATTCAGGTCACAAATATATACTGTCATTTCTAAAAAATGCTAAATAATTTCCTAAAACAAATGTAAATGTAGTTTTTAGCTACTGAAATTTTCAAACAGGAGGAAATGGTGTTTTTGTTGGGAACTATTTTCAGCAGTGGATTTAGTGCACTGGCAAGTCTTTCTGGCAGCAGGACAGTGTATGTGGGATTAACCCAAAGTAAATTACAGTGCCCACGCTCATCTTAATGAAGAAACATGTCACACACGTTGATTCATTTTTAACCATTGGAGGCCTGTAGCACAGAGGAATGAGCCGTTTTGGCAATACTTCAACTCATTGTTGGTTTTGGTCTTTTTATGGGATTTGTTGACAAAAAGACAAATATAGAATATCACCAGACTTTAACAATATTTAAGAATAATCAATAACCAATAAATGAGGAGCTTGCTTCCCTTTTTTTCATACCTAACAACAAATGGGACAGTGCCCCGGTGATACTGATGGGAGAGAAGAGCAAGTTGCTAGAGGGATGTGACTCTCTGAGGTAAGAATACAGCTTCATGGAAAACTCTGCCACAGACTCCTGCAACATGGGCTCCCCCGTGCGACTGTTCTCGTCCTGGCAGAGCTCCCATGGTGTGGCGAAGTCTTTGCACGAGTGAGGAGCATCGGTGGGAGCAACTGAAAGAAAGTGAAGCAGACAGTTAAAAATGTACATAAATGCTGTACCTACTTTTTATAACAGTACCTCAACGTGGTTTGGAAATGAGATCTTTATTTATAGTTTACTGGTAACTTTGGTTCATTATGTTTACATTGCTGTTAAAATGAAAACTCATTTGGAGTTTGTTGGTTTGCCATTTACTATAATAATTAATGGTTACAAATTGCACAGACTGTGCAGTAACTTAGTAGTGTATAGGAAAGATTGCCAAACCTACCTTCAACAATAACATATACAGTGCTCAGCTTCTGCCCCTCAGCAGATTCACAACTGTAAATTCCAGCATCCTCCATGACGGTGTCTCTGAGTGAGATAGTCTGATCATGGTCACCTGGATAAAGCAGGTCCACTCTGGCATTATCACCTGTTGATTCATCTCCAGCATTTAGCCGTGTCCTCTTGCCAACACCCGTCTCTTTGAACCAAAGTGCATTGGCCGTGACTTGGCTGGAAGGTGGGAAATGGCACGGGAGGTGAACGTTGGTGCCTGTGAATGCCTTAATGGTATAGCCAACTAATGCTGTAGAGAGAGACGCGAAAAAACTCTTTCAGATTCAAGTTTTTTGTTAAATGTTATATATATATATATATATATATATATATATATATATATATACACAGTATAGATCCATTTTAAACCCAACCCAATTCAAAGTGCCTCACTGCGTTTGTGTGTAAACAAAACAAAAACTGCATGTATGTATGATAAAAGAGAAGTGCGTATCTATGTTCCTCACCATCGACTGTGATGTTGTACATCCTTATCATCTCCATGTCGTTCTCCTTTATCAAACACATGTACTCGCCCTCGTTGGCAGCAGTTACAGGAGATATAGAGAGATACAAGCCATCCTTTTTAACTCTAGCCGAGCCAGGCGACTGAGCACTTATATCTTTACCTGCATTCAAAAAAAGATCACAGTGAAAAAAACATATAAGTGTGTACAATACAGTGCAATGCAGTGATAATAGTGGTGGTAGTTATACAAATGTAATAAGACCATTGAATTTCCAGGTGATGGCCGCTGTAGTGAAGTCAGTCTGATATGAGAAACAGGGCAGCTCCAGAGTGGAACCAGGTATCACCCGCAGATGTGTGCATGACGACAGCTAATTTAAGAGTCAAGAAGGATGAGGTTTAAACACTTTGCTCAGCTAACAAACATGGGTAAACATTCTCAATTCTACATTTTTACCTCAAAAATGAGCTGCAGCAGGAGGCAAAGTACCACCTGTAGTTTCATCTAAAGCAGAGCAAAGGGAGTAAAAAAGGGATTAGCAAGTTGATGGAGTTGTTTTGCAAGTGAGGATTTCAAAATGAGTATGGCACCAAGCCGGGAAAAAAAAGATCAATATGTGGCGCAATCTGTGAACCATCGTGATGTTCCCCACTATTAAAACATTTTAAACTGTGATCATTTGTAGCTACAGCTTGGCAATAAGCACACCCTTGTCAGAGATAAATCTTAACTTCAGAGGATAAACTATAGTTGTTTATAACAGTAATGCATAATATACAGTAAATAATATTGCTTTGGTTCAGTGATCAATCAACAAAAAGTCAGAAAAACATTAAAGAACTCACACCTCTTCAGTTTCCAAATGTATCCAAATTCAGTCAGCAGTTTTTTTCTTTCACCAGAAATGTTTCCGCCACATCCGACCAGTGTTCACTCCATCTACCACCTCTGGCTGTCTGCTCGCCTAAACTGCAACCAACAATGACTAATCTCTGATTGTTGGTTTAGAGATGTTTGTTTGCTTAATGCAGGTCTTCTGACTTGCTGGAAATCACATGATTTCACATGTTGGCAACAGATACCAAGCTTTTATTTTGCCTCCATTGCATTTAGAGGATATTTTATCACTTACAATATCAGTCCTTACAAGTCCAGGTTTTTAAACCTACTCAATCTTAACAAGTGGAACATAGTTGTGAGTAGTTGGGGGTGGATAAGCAGTTTCACTTCAGCTCATTTTCAGTTTGCATAATAAACAAATAGTTTTTGCCTGAAGTGTTTTACATAATTAGGTTTAGCCAGAGGTTGCATGGGGTACTTTACGCCGACAAGGGCATCGTGGAAGGCAAACACAAGCTCAATTTGTGCTAATCGGCAGAAAATCATAACATATCAGTAAAGCACCAAAATGATGGAGGCACTGTGCCAGTAAGTGTTTTAATGGAGTCATTAAATGAATTAGCAGCTTTCAGTACAGTGTTTTATTTATCTGTTGGTGGTATTGGCCTTATCACGATCCCCAGGTGGAGGTACTTTACCCAGTTTTATTTACCAGTAAGTATAGTTCTTAGACTGTCACTTAACTTCAGTACTTTCATTTTGTGCAACTCTATACATTTCAGAGGGAAACATTTGCTCCATCTTTTTTTATGTAAATTCAAATAATTTTAGTAATAATCTCGTATTCTTAATAATTTGTTAATACATTAATAAAAAAAATCGTCTCACAGTGTGCATGCCATTCTGTGGGATTATTTATGTAACATTTGAGCTACTACTGCAATGTCATATATGTGTACATGTTTATATATTTCAGCTTCTTATCAACAAAACATTGACAAATCATTACTGTTTTAGCATTTTGATTGACTCATTGCTATGAATTGTTTTTATGCTTAAAAGTCCCACTCAACCTGAAATCTCTTGTTTATTTCATCTTGTTATCAGGTTGTCTGTGACAGTGCTTTAAATCTGTTTAATCTGTTAGACTTTATACAACTTTTTTGGTACACTTACACAGTCAATTATCCATAAATTTAAGTGTCCCACTCAACCTGAACCCACCCCACTTAATCTGAAATGTACTCAAGTACTGTACTAAATACAGATTTGAGGTACTTGTACTTTACTTGAGTAATTTATTTTTATGCTAATTCCACATACTTCCACTCTGCTGTAACTGAGAGGGAAATATTGTGCTTTTTACATCACTACATCTAATTGACAGCTTTAGTTACTTCACAAATTAAGATTTCTGCACACAGAACATACGGAGAGTTTATAAAATATGATGTTTTGTTGTAGATCAAACTACTCTACCTAACAAGTAGCTGAAACAATTTCTCGATTCATTGATTAGCCGATTGACAAAAAAATCAATGGCACCTATTTGATAATTATTGAATTTTTAATGCAAAATCATTTTCTTGTTCCAGCTGCTCATATGTGAGGATTTAAAGCTTTTCCTTTTAATGATTTTAACAATTTTAATTCAGTTTTAAAATTTTGGGTCTTGACTAAAATTTTGGGTCTTGACTGACAAAAGAAACATTGTGAAGGTATCACTATTTTCTAAAATTTTACAAACTAAACAATCAATCAAATCGATTAATTGAAAAAATAAAAAAAAAGGGAGATTAATCAATAAGGAAAACAATTAGTTGTAGTCCTACATAACATAGTTAAAAATTCGCTCCACCTCAGTATAATGATATAATATATATAATAGCAGTACAAGTCACAGGGGGCATTTTTGGGCATTGGGTACTTGTACTTTTAATACTTTAAGTAAATTTCCCTGATTATACTTATATATGCATGTATATTATACATATACAGTATATATACAGTATATTCTTTTACTTAAGTAACATTTTCAAGGCAGGACTTTTACTTGCAATGGAGTGTTTTTACAGTGTGGTATTAGTACTTTAACTACAGTAAAGGATACAGAATACTTCCTCTGCCCCTGATCTTATATAAGTTAGTGGGTCGATCGACAAACCGAGACTCGATTAGACGGACTGACTCCGGAGCGGATCCTTGGGCGGAATCAGTCGTGTGCAATCGAGAGCCGGGTGTTGGAAAAAAGAAAAGGAAGAGGCTCAAAACTTTAACAAAAGCTTTTTTCGCACTCGTGAACGAAAACAAATATTGTTCGGAAGGCTTTCCACAGAAGTGCCACAGAGTGTACAAGTATGTGACCCGCGTCTCAACAACGTGGAGTCGACCTGGAGAAAAGATTTAGGACTTTTAAGACAGTAAGTTTTCCTCCTGGTCATCTGATCGAGTAGCGGAAAGAGCACAAACAATGGCAGAGAGCAACACCACGGCCAGTTAGCTGCGAGTTTATTTCACTTAACTTTAGTCCGCTCAAACGTGTAGGCCAAGTCGAGGCAGTACTGTAGCCATTTTCTGACTTTGTAGTTAAAGTGGTTCAGTTTGTTTCATAGCTAGATGATAAGGAGCTCCTGACTAGTTTATACATGTGTGCTCGTGCGTTAAATGTTTAAAGAGAAATACAAGCTGACTGGAGCAAAAATGACACCCTAAATTTCAACTAAAAAAAAGTCCATAAAAGTTTTTAGTGCATTATTGACCTGGCATACATACATGAGTATTGTAGACAATGACTGTTACCACTTAAATATATCTTACAATGTCTTTCATAGCTCTGAGTACATTATATTGATTTTTTTTTACTCTGAACCCACAGTGAGCATCGAGCTACAGGACCTCGGTGTGTAAGAGGCAGTCACCATGGCAACGCAGTTCAGTATCGACGATGCCTTTGTGTTGGAGGGAGATGAGGAGGGAGCCGTGTCTGATGGAGAGATGGAGGGCTGGAAGGGCAGAGACAAGGACAGGGAAGGAGGAGGAGGAGGAGGAGGAGAGATGACGTTCGGTCCTCTAACTTTCTCCAAATCTCAGACTCACCCCTCGCCCGCCACCGCCGCCAGCTCCCTTGAACACAGTAACCTGAAGTACCAGGTACGCATACAGCTGCTGTGTGTACAAATATGGGACTCATAAGTTGTTTACTTGTAACTGTGACTCTTTTATCACCTGCTTTAGAATCTGGAAAATGAAGACGCCTTGGGCAGCAACAGCAATTCCTCTTTCAATAACTTCTTCAAAATCAGGTGGGTCCTAATAGGTAGCACTATTGTTGTTACCCTCCCTTCTCCCAACCCCCTTCCTGCATTTTCTCTGAATGTGAGATAAAGACCTGTTTCTGCTCTCTCCACAGTGACCCTGCCAATCTGTCTTACTGCAGCTCCCAGTGGTCCTTCAGCACCTTGAGTTCTGTCACGCAGCTTTCTGCACACTGCTGCGGGTAAACAACTCAAACACACTCACACACAGAAACAACAACAAACACAGTTACTTTAAAAAAATAATAATGTGTTTTTCAGGTGGGTGTCCCATCCTCTGGTGAAGAAAAACAGAAGAGTTGTTCTTGCTTCATTCCTTCTCCTCATCACTGGAGTTGGTAAGTCTGAAGCACAGTTGTTTACTAGTCATTGAATATAAAATATACAACCATTTTACCTCAAGGAGAAAGACATTTATTTCATTTCTGTCTTCTACTCCTGTTTTTCTCACATTTTCCCAGGTTTCTTCTTGATTATTCTAGTGTCACTCTTCAAAATGAGTGGCTGGTTCAGGAAATTAAATTTATTGTGCTTTTTCCTTGGATTAAATAGATAAAATGACATTTAAATGACTAAAATGTAAAATTTAAATGGCACAGAAACAATTTTATATATGACTAAAGAGTGCTTCATATGAAATTGTACATGTACTCCATTATTTCGACAGAAACTGCTGCTTCGAATAGTTTCAAATAGCAACTCTAGTTTACAGCAGGTAGTTTGTTCAGTGTTGTGTCATTCAGTAACATGCTTGGCACACTGAACTTTGTCCCCTTGTTGATTCTCTCTGTATAACTGTTTTTTTCCAGACTTGTGTAAGTTAATGAAAGTGTTTAAATGCCATGCCATATGTGTATATAGCCATATATATATATATATATATTTATATATATATATATATAAAGTGGGTTGTTGTCACTGATGTACTTTTGTATTGTTTCTTTCTAGCTCTTATTTTCACAGGTATTGTCATACAGCTGAATCCAACTGCAGGTAAGGAAGCTTTAGAAACCATTTAGGTCAACTGCATGATTTCTGTGTCCACAAATTATACAATAAGTCTGTTTGTCCAGATGCGAGATTATCAGCAATAATTTAGGAATTATTAACAAGCACATAACGCTAATGTGTGTAGTGGATATTTTTCATGAGAAAAGCTATGCTTAAAACTCATCTCATGTTGATGTGTGGCTGCATCGATTAGTGTTGGTGACTGTGTTGTAACTAATGAAACTGTCCTTACAGGTGTTTCAAGTGCTATTTTCTTTGTGCCTGGATTTCTTCTCTTCATCCCTGGAGGTAAATTGATCATTTGGTTCCTGGAACTATTGTTTTACTTGACCTGTAATTTACCAGTCAATGCATTGCTTTGTTTTGTTGACATTAACAGTGTCATTCCCCATATTTCCTCCAGTGTACCATGTGATATACATCAGCTGTGCTGTCCGTGGAAGAAGAGGCTTCAAATTGTTCTACCTACCTTATTTTGAAAAATGACATTTCATGAGACACTACATTTTCACTACATTTCTTTGTTCGCTCTCTCAAAATGAATTGTATGTCGTCACTCGTAACTAAAAATGTATTGTCACGTTTTTTTTTTCTTGTCATTGTAATGACCACTACTAATTTCAACCACTCAGTGCCTCGACTATGTTTCCACTACATGAACTGACATTGCTGTATGTGTACACGAAGAAGAAGAAGAAGGAGCTTGGTCTTGCCTGTGTTTTCTATGTCGTGTGAATAATGACTGTGAAATTACAATAAAACTTTTGTATATTTTAATTTGTGTCAGTTGAGTTTTTCAAACAGGGACAAAGTGCTGTTCCCAGTATGCCTTGCTGCAGACTATAGACTGGGGTGGGGTCAAACCTGCAGCTCAGCCTGCTTGGCAGTTCAAGTCAGGAATAATCTGTTAGTAGGTTTGTGTTTAAGGTTCAACGAAAACAAATTTGCCTCCGTGGCTTGTGGTAAAACCCTTTAATGCACACTTCTTGACTGCTTGTCTTGCTTACACCGTCACCATTAGCCAAAACACATTAATAGAAGTGCTTTCACCTGTTTTTGATTGTCTAAATTTGGATTTGACTTTTCAAAGCAAAGAGGTGAAATGTTCTGTTTGTTTACTTGTCTTGCTACTGTTTTATTATGTTGCCATGGTTCCATTTTTATTAGTAAATCAGTGGCCACTTTACTACAGAGATCAAACCAGAGTATAATAGTTTTAATGCACACCCTCCAGCCAATCAGAAACAAATATGCACCCAGACTATTGCATGAAGCTGTTCATTGCCATCTGCTGGTTTTCTAATCACCTCACCTTTAGAATAAATTACTAGAAAATCACTGTGGATGATAAAAACGGAGTCAATAACTTGAGGTCACTGTCGAAAAGAGAACAAGGGCCAAACTAAAAACTGTTCTGTATTTTGAAGGCCATCTATTACACAGTGTTTTTAACGGACTCAGAAGCTCATTCAGTGAGCAGCTAGTGATGCCTCGCTGTTCTGCTGAACGATCCACAGCACTTTTCAGCTGTTTATTATGTCTTAAATGGCTTTTTATGGTGTTACTTATTTGTTGTGTACTGTTAATGCAATGTCTATATTGTTTGTTGTCTGTATGAGTTGATTTGGTGGCAAATGAGTTTCCCCACTGGGGATTAATAAAGCTTTCTAATCTAATCTAATCTGATCTAATCTAAGTGAAGCAGTGCGTATACTACGTGGAGTACTCTGTTTTCTTGACATGAAAACTTAAAAACATAAACTTAAGACTTGATTATATATGATGATTAAGATTAAGCTATGATTTTAAAGAGGTTATTAATACTAAATTACAGTACTGTCAATAACTGATAGTGGTATGGATCTTCTGGCCTCGCTATTAGTGTAGTTTCACAGCTATGCAGAAAGCTAAACACACTTCCAGTCAAGAGTCAAGACAGCAGTTGACCTTTGTAACTTTTATTGGAAGCAGTTGTGAAACTGTGAAAACTGTATTGGACAACAAATTCAGTAGTGATTACCAATCAGAAAAAGTTGACATACCGTAAACAATTGTTAAACCAAAGTATTTTAAGTAAAAATGGGTTCAGTAACAAGGAAACTGGATTCACAAAGAGGCTAGCTATCAAATTAGCTAGATTGTCCCACAATCATGACACATAAAAGTATCACCAGTGAAAGATCAACATTTAGTCACCTTAGAAAGAACAACACAGTAATTAATCTAGTAAATTAAAGCAAAATACACAACAGTTAACCCAACTGTAAATTAACAGTTACTTAGGATGTTGTATCGTTAGCCTCAGGAAGCTAGCATGGCTTAGCATGGATAAGTAAACTTATGGCAGGAAAACTAAATTAACAAATGACGAATGAACAATCACTAAAGAGCTACAATAAAAAGAGCACTGACTGATAATGCACCAACAAGGGCATTTAGGGAGTGGTCGTAAGATGTCTGTCAATATTTGCTTATAGTCACAGATCTGACAAGATGGCGGACGCAGCAATGTCAGTTAGACTGCAACTGTCATGGAACAGTGACAGCAGTGGTTGCTACTAGCAACAGAAAGTTCAACTGAAACCAACTGACAGTGGCAGAATGATGTAACAGTGTGTAACATATACATACAGACATACACTGTAATATAATATATACTATACCATATATAATATGTACAATAACATTTATAATTGTTGAAAATACTAATTATCATGATAGCAATAATAACTGCAATAATTATTACCATCAAGTTCATCGGCACATACACACCAGCTCCCTGAAACAAATCAAAACAGTATGGTGATCCAACCTTGAGCATGGATTTATCCGACTCAGTTTGTAATGTAGAGATTGTATTCCTGCTGTTCAAAATGAAAGACACAATACTCCCTCACATCTGATCTGTTATTGTCTGGACCTCTCAGTGAAAAACCACTCAGACAGAATCCTCTGCAGATATCTATCCACTCCATAAGGGTTCATTTGCGAACATGGATACCTCCCTTTTGATTTATTTTCCTAAATCCAATCTAATGTTTTTACAAATGAACTTTTCTGTCACATTCGCTCAAGTTCCCTTAGTTTAAAATTGAACAAATATTTAGTTTTCAACAGAAAATTAGCATACAGTTGTAATTAAATGGATGTTTTTTTGCTTTTGGAGGCTAAAATAAAAAGTTTAGTTTTACTTTACAAACTTTAGGCTGAAAAATTGCTAAAACATGGAAGGCTAAAAAAATTAGTAATTCATTTTGTGCCTTCTAACTAATTAATTTTGTTCCTTCTATTCTAGCTTATCCTTGAATAAATAAATAAGCCAAATAAATATTTTGTTTTTGCATAAAAGTGAAAAATGTTCATTCCTTCATGGCAGAGCATCCATATACACACCAGTTTTTACATTCATCTCTGTATAAACGCTTTAATTTAGCAATAAAATCAACCAGTCTAGATAAAGCTTGACATGACATATAGCTCCTACACATCTATGATACACCCACACAGCAGTTTTCAGTTATTTTGCCTTCTCTCTTTTCCTCAACTCCTTTTTCTCAGGATAATGGTTCTTCAATTGCAGTTTCATAACCCAGTGAGTCCTTGCCTGCAGCAAACAAAGCCCTGTTATTTTTTAATCAAGAACTACCTCACTCCTCGAGTGCCGGGCAGTTATCAACCCAGTATAGGAAAGACAACCCGTTAGTTTGTGGTCATTTTTTAAAACTCTGCTCTTCAGAGATGTCTAACTGCGGTTCTTGCCTATAAACCAAAAGTCATATTGGGGCCAATTAAATTGATCCTGAAACTACCAGTGCTCATTTTCGCGGTGGCAAGGTGTGTGGAAAATGTGTGAGGCAGCCAAGAGATACAGGTCCTTTAAAATATTAGGAATAAAGTGAGATATTTAGCCTGTTGGTATCATTTCACAGCCAAAATCAGTCTCTTCAGATCTGAAGTAAACTGGTGGCGATGAGAAACCACGTAGTAAACCACAGCATGACATTTAGACTGCAGATTTAGGTTTACACAAAAAAGAGACATTGTGTCATACAAATACATGACTTGTACAGATGTACAAATGTATTTTCTTAACATAGGGAAACATACATTGTATTGCAAAGCTGTCACTATGTCAACCGTTTTCATAGGGACTATTTCTTTGATAGAAATCGTCACAGTGAGGGCTGTGAATTCAGTGTAACTGGGACATTATTAGTAAGTTTTTATTATTAGTTAGTAAGTTATAACTTGACTTGGTTACCTATCTTTCACCACATCAGAGCATGTTATACACATACAGTATATTGCTTGTGATGTGATACTGTACGTGGTGTGGTACACAGTGGTGAGAGAAGTATGCAGATGCTTGAGCAAAAGTACCATAATAAAAAAATACAGTCATGCAGCTGTTAAATAATGTAATGGCAAAGAAGTACAATATTTCCCCCTGAAATGTAGTGAAGTTGCATTAAATGTACCTAAAAATTGTACTTGAGCACAGTAATTGAGTAACATTCAACTGCTGGGGATGTAAACATGACACATTGCTTGCAGTGTTATAAAACTTAAATGCCACAGCCGACCAATAAATTGTATAAGTGTGTCAAGTCAAGTTCTTTATTTGTTATATGCACAATAATTACAGTGAAGCAGTGGCTGGAAATGAAATTCTTGTACTCAGGCTCACTTGCAACAATGCTCATACAAAATGCATAAAAAGAAAATCATGCAAGTAAAAAAGAGAATCTATGACATAAGACGTGAAATAGTGCAGAAGTCAAAATATAGGAATACAATATAATATATATAAAATATAATATAAAATGTAATACTGTGGTAGACTGGTGTACAGTAGTCCTGAAGCAAAACTTCTATGTGGTATTTTGTGTGTGTTATTGTAATGTAAAAGGAGCCCCCAGCCTCTGCTATGATGACACTTCCGCAGTCTACGTCTAGAGGGCGCTCTGAGGCCTAAAGTGACGTCTCACGAAACGACCTGGCTTCGGTAAACATCGGTATCCGTCGTGAAGTGAGACTCGGTCAAGGATGGAGGAAGAAGCACGCAAGCTTCTCGAAGAAGGAATAAGAAAGAAATTGATAAGTCCTGGTAAAGGAGAGCTATCGACCTTTCCCAATGGAACCAAGGTAAAACCACAGGGTCAACGGGCGGACGAGTTGAGTCCAGTCCTCCGAATTAGTTTAAGAAATGCGACGAAGCACGTTAGCTAAATGCTATCAGCAGCTACATCTTGGCTAACACATTAGACTCTGTCAGTTAGATGAATGTTGTACCAAACGCACTGCGCTCGTATACAGACACCGATAACAAGCTTGTGAGCTTTGTTGCCTTTGTGCTGGTGCAACATTAGATTTGATAGATTTGGCTGTTTTTTAGCCGGGTTAGATTTTTTTCATCTGATGGAAAGACAGGGGGCGGGACAGGATGGCATGTATTTATGAATGCTGATTGGTCGGCGTACCATGTCAGTCAATTTTCCATTGTTGTGATTGGTCAGAATATGATCGAGTGTAGACGCTCTCCAGGCCTGTCAGAGAAGTGCAGATTGCTCTTTTGTTTCTGGTAAACAAGCAATCAGCTGCATCGATATCGTGTGTGCGATTACACAAGAGTTATTTTAAGTGCATAGTTCTGTTGATCAATAATTAGTTAATCCTATCTCTGTTTTACCAGGTGGTCTTCCACTACCGCACCAGCCTGTGTGATGGCACAGTGCTGGATGACTCCAGGAGCATGGGGGGCCTCAGCAAACCCATGGAGCTCATCTTGGGCAAGAAGTTTAAACTAGCTGCGTGGGAGAGAGTGGTCACCACCATGAGACAAGGCGAAATTTCAGAATTCACCTGCGACACTAAGGTTGGTGAGCTGGCCATTTGGGACATGGCAGAGTAGCAATATTGTTCTTTCTGTGCATCTGTGACCATTTCTGTTCACCCCCCAGCACACAGCACTATACCCACTCGTGTCCCAGTCCCTGAGAAACATCAGTGCTGGTAAGGACCCCCTGGAAGGCCAGAGGCACTGCTGCGGCATTGCCCAGATCCACTCTCACCACTCGCTTGGGCACAAGGACCTGGATCAGCTTCAGGCCAGTCCACAGGCCCTTGTCTTCGCCATTGAGCTGCTGGAGGTGAGCCGGCTGGGAAGAGCCCAGAGTTTGATATTAATGATGGTATTTTATTGCCGTGGAGTGTTGTTTGGTACAAATACATTTTTTGATATCTTACTTTGAGAAATATGAACATTTCTTTCTTCATAACATAAAAGAAGGAGCTGTACAAGAACTTTTTTAAAGTAAAATGGTTAAAACCTTGGTAAAATTTGGATATAAACTAGGAAGTATCTGTTTAAAGGTATAATGAGTAGGACTTGTTGGTTGGGGGCTACACACCACTACCCAAAGGTTGACTCCCAGAAACGTCCCGAACACAGCAAAATAAGAAAATAGAGGCAGAGGGCAGGGTCTCTGCAGATACAGACACCGCCATACACTTCTAGTGGGTCATAAGTGATGATTGAGAGGGATTAATTTTGTATGAGTCTATACATTGTTTTTTAGGAAAATCCTACTCGTTATACCTTTAAGTTACAAGATTACAAATCAGACCAAAAATGTGATGCCAGCTTTTGGTGCTGTGTTTTTGGACAATTGTCGACACTCTGTTCTACAGACACATTTCGGTCAGTACCAAAAATGTATTGAGTTTTGATACCCAGGCCCATTTGCATTACGTGAAAGGTGTTTCTCATATTTACATGCATGAGGGTGACAAAAAATTGGAAACACTCAATGTAATGCAGTCCAATATGACAATATGGTCTTAAAAATTGTCAAAGAGTTGGATGAACACCTCTGTAAAATAGTTTCGGCAGAAACTGAAGTTTATGAGCCTCCCACTAAGACGGGATTCATTGCAGGGATTTTGTAATGAATTGCATTGGATTGTAGAGATGTACCTAATAAACTTTGAACATAATATATTTGTACCACAAAGAGTTGCTACTAAGAATTACTGCAGTTTTACCCTCCTACAGTGGAAGCTTCAGCTTACGTCGATTGATCTTCAATCGCTTTCCCTGCTCAGGTTCTGCCTCCAGGATCGTTCCAGCTTGATGTGTGGGCCATGACAGACGAAGAGAAACTCGAGCTTGTGCCTCAGATCCACGAGGAGGGCAACATGCTTTTCAAACGGGGCCAAATTAAGGAAGCCACGGAGAAGTACTACAATGGCATTGCCTGCCTCAAAAATCTACAGATGAAGGTTAGGGCGCAGATCCAGTTTTTTAGTATCCATTTTCTTTAGTATAAGCACTTGCAATTTTTGCAATAAAATGCGTTCTCTACCTCCTCTCTGTGATTTTTTTGTCTCCCCTTTCAGGAGCATCCTGGAGATGAAGCATGGATGAAGTTGGACCATATGATCACACCTCTGCTCCTCAACTACTGCCAGTGCAAGCTGCTCCAGGGCCAGTACTATGAAGTCATCGAACACTGCACATCCGTGGTCTTCAAATACGAGAGTAAGGCTTTGTTGTTGGTGCTGCACAAGAACCAGCAGAGATGAAAGATTTCTGTTGCTACTATATACTGTAGATTGTAACTACTTATGATTTCAAAGAGGCAGCAGACTATATGGGATAGATTTGAACAAAAAAAGGTGTAAAATTGTGTTTGTGATGTTGACCTTACAAAAAAACCTACATGTGAAAGAACGCCACTGCTTCATTTGAAGGAATACTGCTCATCCCTTCACTAGAGTTCAGAGAATCTATACCAAGGTTCATTTAAGCTGTTTTGGTTGCTTAATATTGCATTGAGACCCACTTTATGTTGTAACTATAGCTACAGAAAGAAACAGTCTCCTTCTTAGCGACTTATGATATAGGATATTTTGGGTCTGATCACTGTGTTGACATTAGCAGATCTGAAATTGTACAGTAAAATGTGGCATGATAGTCATATTTTCAAAGGAATTTAGTTGTCATAATGCATCAAAGTTGCATACCATACCTGGTAGACTGATATTATACATTTACTTAATTTATCCAGCCTAACAGCTTATTGTCTCATACTGTCTTTCTTCACACACAACAACTCGGTTTTATCAGGGTTCATGAGTCTGCTATACAAGTGTACTGTGTTGGAGTGGCTAAACCATGTCGCCAATAGACTTGCAAAACCTGTAGTGTTATGTTGGCTTAATAAAAGCTCCTATTTTCATTATCCTGGAATTTATCATCCTTCTTTAAATTACATGAAGTGTGTGTTATGTGCATGTGAAGGAAGGTCATTCATTTTCTTTGTCCCCTTCCTAACAGACAATGTGAAGGCCTTCTACAAGCGGGCTAAGGCCCACGCTGCGGTGTGGAATGAGACAGAAGCACGGGCAGACTTTGCTAAGGTGCTTGAGCTGGACCCCTCTCTGGAACCGTCTGTTGCCAAGGAGCTGAGGGCCATGGAGGAGAGGATCCGCACCAAAGAAAAGGAGGAAAAGGGTCGCTACAAAGGCCTATTCACCACACCACCAGCCACAGCCACTACGGTCAGTCTTTTCTTTTATTTGCCACCAGATATTACATTTAAGCTGATTCGTTATTTCGTAATGTACTAGAAATGTAAAGACATGTCTGCTCTTCCTCCTCGCAGGGTTGAATCTCACAGTGGGTTGGAACAAGAGGACGCCTGTGAATTTCAAGATGGAGGAGAAACGGTAGACACTGCTGGTGTTTCAGTTTTATCCATGCACCCAAGCCAAACACTCTGCCGCCCCGCCCTTCATGGTACACACAGAAACATTCTCACACATTGTCAGGTCATACACACACAAACGCACCCACGAGTCACACATGTATATACCAAGGTGCGATGTTCATTCCTGCCTTATTCCTCTAAACTCCCTCCCTAAATGTAAAATTCAGTCTTTGATTAGGGCATGCTGATGTTATCAGCTTGACTTTAATGAAAGTCCAAAATCCCTTAGAAACCTCAAGTCTGTCCTGGCCCGCAGCACTGTTAATTAGTAGTGTCGTGGTCCTGAGGGAACTTTGGATTTCCATTTTCTTGCTTAGAATGTAAAAAATTCAGTAATGGTTTCAGAAATTTTTACATTGTCGATGAAGTAATGGGTTACCTACAGAATGTCCCCCTTAGCAACATTTTTCACAGGATTTGCTGCAGAGATTTTTTTTTTTCTTTTCAGTTTAATGGTGACTTTATCTGGGGGCAAGTCACTGTATAGCAAACATCAATTTGCCAGTGTTAGAAACAAGTAGCTTAAGCATTTTATGTTGTCTTGCTTTCCCTGAAATATGTGCAGAGCTGTTGGACAATCCTAAAACTACTCGTAATCGTAGTCCAACAAGGAGAGAGTTCAATGGATTCCAGACAGAAATGCTCTCCCTTCAGAAAACCCAGCAATCCTTTTTTTTGTTTTTGTTTTTTTTGCACAAGGCACATTATGTACTCACATGCACACCTCTGCCTTGCACCGCCAGACCCCCTTTTCTATCTTGGTCACAGTGGAAGCACTGGAATAAGCAGGAGACCAGTTATCTTCTGCTAGATGCGACTGGGAAACCGAGCTGTCTGTGACAATCATTATATAATACACACAGACTTGTTATCTATGCTTTCTCCTATGTACTTCTTTCATTTATGTAAGAAATACTACCATTATGTTGTTTTTTGTCAAAATGTATTCAGTAAAACCCTCAGAATCTCCTTCATTTGCTTAGAAAGAGCTACTCATTACTCTTTATGTGAAGCAGTGGGTCAGTAGCCCAAGCTGTCTGAAGTGGGATGTTGCCGAGGTTGTGATTATGTAACTGAAAATAAATGTGTTTATCCCCAGTTTTGCATTTTTTTAAAAAAAATATTCAAATGGACAAATAGTCTCAGAACATTGAGTAAAAGATGTTCACAATATTCAATAAAAACGTATACGTTTTCAGAGCTCTCACATATTGTGGCTGTCATCAGTCGATGAACGAGTCCACTCAGTGCACTGCAAAATGTATGGTAAGTGGACCTTGTGCTAAGAGTCTCTTTGTCAAACTGCCATTTCAAAGGTCAATTTACATTTAAGCTCAATGAAAGAACATTTCATTGAAAGTTGACTCATCACTGTCTCATACGTTTGACTAGAAACTCCATAGAAATTCAATAGAAACATATGAATCATATTTCACAAATCAAACAGCCACCGAAAGGGTTTTTTTTTCCTGTTATTTAATTAAGATATACATACCGAACTGCAAAAATCTGGTTTACAAAATTTCCATACTAACAAATTGACTTGAGATGTACAGAGTTCTTGGGATTGAGAAACATCTAATGTGTGTTTACACTACAAAATATGATAAAAGGGTGAAAGGAAATGGGGTATATTCAAGATGCTCAGATTAACAAAAAATATTCAGTGGTTGCAGAGTGATGTTCTGAATAGAAACTTGAGCACACGTGCAGTTGGAACATTGATTTCATCATTTAAAAAAACCAGACTTTCTTGGTCAATTGCCATTATTGAACAAATAATACTTTAAACATTGCCATCCATTTTACTAATGTTTTTACCCACAGTTCTCCTTAAAAATGCACTGGAAATTCCCCACAGTCTTATTTCAAAATGGATACAAAACTGCATTTTGCATACACCCCATAGGTCACAGAAAGTTTGTAATTAACAAAATGGGTGGAATGCAGGGAACAGTGGAGACAAGAAGGACATAATGCACCTATAAAAAGCCAGCGAGGAAAGCGCAGAAGGTGGGCGGATAAAAAAAAATGGGTGTAAAACAGATGACGGGGATCTTGATGAGGACAGGCTTCTACAGGGAAAAGAGTGAGGGGTGAAGGGATCTTTCCAAAAGGTTATGTGCGTGCGCTTCTCTCCGTCTCTGCAAGACACTCCCTGACCAGTGCACGGGCATGGATTATACCTGAACAAGACAAACACAAGGTGCAACGAGGTGTTAAATTGACAGTTTGACATTAATGAGATAAATTGCTAAAATAATTGGTAGCACTTTCTGCCTTCTGTCTGACTCTACCTCAACTACAAAAACCACTGCAGCCAAGACTGTTCTTATTGCTGCGATAACAACGGGTCTGCAGGTCAAGTTAAAGGCAAGATTGGGTTTAGCGGTGTGTCACCACCGCTGCTGCACTTACTGAGGTTTCTAACGCGTGCGATTCTACTTCAGTCACGCCAGCCCATTACTTCTACATATCTTCATTACTATCCATCAGAAGTGAAAAACTGTGCAAAAAAAGGAGTAGCCCAATGGTCATTTCCCCCTTAAAAGATAAAAGCTGACCATGTCAGGGACTCTTGTATTAAATGTTTCAACAGAACACTGTGTTTCTAACCCTTGTGTTTTGTTGACATTGGCTTTACTTCCTCAGTGTTTGGTGTTCCAGATACCAAACACTGCTGCTGTTTGTATAAAAAATATAATTATAACAACAGCAAAATCAACCAATGTTTTTCCTTATCTTATTGTTTTTTCTTCTGACTTCATTAAAACCCAATATGTAGAAAAGTATTGAATTAATAATATTTCCTTTGTCCACAACTGGGCTGACAAATTTTGGGTGACAAAATACTGAAATTATAATTAAGCATTGTTATTGCACCAAAAAATCAAATATTTCATGTTTTTTATATTATATGGCTATGTATGAACACATATATATACATAAATATATTCCTTTTGTTTGCCAAAAAAAGTCATTCACAGACAAACAAATGTATGTTTTCCTTCATAGGCGTAGCTTATGTTTGGGATCAGTTAAACCCCAGACATGTCTAATTGCCTGTTAAACCTCTCTAACAAACAAATTGTTATAAAACAACAGGAATCAAAATAGACAACTGACAAACAAACATTCAGGTTCAAATTTCTTATTCACGTACTTTACCACTTAAAAGTTAAAAAAAAAAATTGCGATAACAATTCAGTTCTACACGGAACAAATCGTGTCAGGCCTGCCTTCACCAAAGGTGAACAGAGAAGGTGGTGCAGCAGGAACAACCCCCCCCACCCCCCCACCCGGTGTGTGTGTGTGACGAGTAAGATATACCTCTCTTTAGCCTCTCCATAGCACTCTTGCTCCCAGCGTATGTAGGCCTGATCTCGCGGCTCATCTCCTCAATGACAGACAGAAGCTCACTGTAGGTGGACCCTTGAGACACCTTGACAGGCTGTTGGTATATTTTCACAAACATGTAATGTTTGGGGGAGAGAAAAAAAAAAGATCCATCAAGCCTCATCACAGCTGGAAATTCACGTCAAGTAAAGACAAAGAACAATGAAAAATGGAGATTCTAGTGAGTATGATATAGGGTGATGTAAAATAGAGGAAAGCACAAGTTCAGGGAATCTTTGTTTTCACTCAAATAATTAATTTATTTGAGTGAGATAGTCCCCCAACTGTTCCCATCTAATCAAGGTTCATTTATTTATCATTCTACAACACATGGTTGTACAATGAAATGCAAGCTGTAGTCCATTTATGCTACACACAAACAAGTGCGGATGGATGAATTTAGAAGTCTCACAGCCTGAGGAGAGCAGCTGCTCTGGAGTCTGGTGGTACGGCTGCAGATCTCTTGCCAGACGGCAGCAGGGTAAACAGGCTGCGGCTGGGGTGGGTATTGTCTTTTAGTATCCTTCGGGCTCTAGGCAGGCACGTCACCTTACCGATATCACTGATGCTCAGTAGATTGGTACCAGTGATGTTGTGGGCGGTTTTAATCACCCGCTGCAAAACCCTCCGGTCAGTGGGCGGTTTGTTAAATTTTAACTTAAAACTATGCAATTTCACATAATTTTGGACCATTATTATTACTATAGATAACGCCCAAAAAGCTTGAAGACAAAACTTGCTATGGTTGATTATAATAGCCTATAGACTAGACCCTGAGTTCCCAATTCCAGACCTCCAGTTCGTTTTCCAGTTCTCTCTGCTCTTGCACACCTGAACCAGCCCTGATCCAACAGTAAGGGCTGGTGAGTTGCATCAGGTGCATGAGGTGTGTTCAAAACATAACGCGATGAGTATGTTACTAACTACTATTGTTGTGTTATTGATTTATTTTCCACTACTCGGGGCCAATAAACTGATGACGATGACAGCGGTGTGTACGGGAGATGGGCTACCGCGAAAATACTCACATGTTATGGATTCACAGAAAATTAACATTGTAAACAGGCATAGTACTTAAAAGACAGTCTTCTTGTACTTATTTGCTATCTGCCGAGCTATTTGGCACTCAATTAGTGTGATGAACATCGTTTTATCAGTGATTATCATCACGCATTAGTAAACAACCAGTCCCGACCCGGCGTTCTAATGGAATGACTGGTAGATGATTCACTCTCATCCGCGATATTATGTACTGCTTTCTACTTGTAGGGCTAGTATACTTTCTAGTCAACTAATTAATTTCCCATTCAGTGAGATTTACAGCGTTTTACCAGTGCTTACAGTGATCGTTTCATACGGCTTAGGCGGGCGCAGAAACGCTTAGGCGCTGTGCCTAAGCCGTATAATGACAGGGAAAACCCTGATATAGTTTAGGGAACATTATAGATCCAAGACGAAACTGACAGAAGGGCGGGACTGAGAGAAGAAGAGAGAGGAGGATGGCCGGTTAACAAGGGGGATACCATCCACCCTCATATCACCTAATGCGTCCGGTCCTGGGCCGTGCACATCCCATGCCAATTTGTGATGTTTCCAATCAAGATGCTTTCTATTGTTCCTCTGTAAAAGTACTCTGTCTGTAATCCTCTCTACATTGCCATGCTCTCACAGCTGCAATGAGATCCATTCCTCCTTTCCATCGTTTCAAATTATTCCAACAAAAATATGAGAAAAAATGAATGCCACCCCCCTTGGCCATCTCAATGCTCCCATGTAGGGCATGTGCCAGCAGCTGCCGCACAGTAACAGCCCTCTAGCGCTGTCAGTATTTACTGTACTCCATGAATACTTAAAGACGTATTGTCTGCCAATACTCTAATTTTCTGAAGATTTCCTAAGGTGAATTAACTGGAACAGACTCTCTCTTCCATCTTGGTGTACATCTGAATGTTGCAATAGAAATTCTACTTCTACTCAACTGTTGATTGCTCCTTCCTTTTTGTCTTTTTATTGGGTGCATAGGTACAAAACTCCAACCTTGAATTTCACAGGACCTGACTGTGCTTCTGCAAATGAAAGAAAAGTCCCGCTTGAAAAGTCCCGAAATGAAAGCCAGTTCCCAATTAATGATAAGTTCTTAAATAACACAATAAAATCACCGTGGACTGGAGAGTTTCTTTGAAACACTTGTACGCTGTTCCTCTCAAATAGGACAACGGGTATGCAATTTTGTGAGACATTAGTCATTCATTTGCTTTGCCGGTATCACACTGCTTCAGCCCTAGTGAGGACTTTTATGCAAAGTGGCTAACAAAGCCATGGTGTCACATAAAAAAACATCATTAAGAGTGATTGTGGATTGATTCCTGGTTTACTTGCATGCATGTATATGGTATTACCAAAAGTATAAGACAACACAACAGTATGGATAACTGTACTGCAGACATACCTGAACGAAGCCCATGGAGGGTGGGCCAAAGTCACTGAAAGCTGGCCTAAAGTTGGATGACGAGGGCAGAGATGGAGAGGGCACAGAAGAACCTGGACGGAAGAAGAGAAGAGATGTAACAGACTATATAACTTGTAACACAAAAACAATGTTATTTTATCTTAGTAAGGTATAAGTAATCATTCCCTGTAAGGTTCCCTGATACACATAAGCAAGAGTCCATTATTTTTTACACTGAAGACACCTCAGAGTGCTTCATCACTTCTACACCATGGCCACTTACCATTCCCTTAATTAATGTTGTGAGTATATTTGGTTTCACTATTAGGTAGTTTAACTATCATCACAGCATAATGATGATAATGTATTGTTGCTTTGATTACTTGCACTCTAATATTGGCTCGGCTACCATTGATTTATTATGGTAATTAGCCCGTTGAGATCAATTACTTCCCATGGTGTAAAATGTTTTACATCCTAGACATACAGAAAGGGCTACTGGCCAATGATTGCATGTCCAACATTAAAGCTGCATGGTGTTCGAACCTGGAGGTGTGTGGTTGGAGCCAGACGGCGCAGGGGCAATGGGCTTGTAACTCATGGCGATGTCAGCAGGCAGCTCCCCGTACGACGCGCCACTTCCTTCGGTCCCGTCAACCCGGTGCTTATACAGCTTTACTGGTGGTGATGAGCTCCTGAGAGCTGATGCAACGAAAATAAGCGCACAGAGAGAAAATCAAATTAAAAGAAGATAGTATCATATTTATATCATTCTCAGAATAACGAAGGAAGCTTAAGTTTGTAGTTTTTAAAACAGTGAATGTTCATTTCAGATTCGAGGATGTAAAATTCATGCGCATTGGCTCAATTTCAATGGTCAAATGGTTTCTGATGTCTTATGGGAAAGCACTATAAACACTTTGCCAGCATTATGCAGACTTTGCCTTGCTGAGGGGCATGCACACATCAAAGAACAAGACTTAAAACGCAGTGCTGTACAATGTTTGTTTGTCATTCAGGTTCAGTATTTGTCTTTTCCCACCAAAACACACCAACAGAGATGGATTTGTACAGTCAACAGACAGTAGAGAGGTGACAGAAAACATGCAGCAAAGGTCCCTGACCGGACTCAACCCGGGGACGTTGTGGTTCATGGTCGGCGTCTTAACCCTAAGGGGACGCCTGTATAGTTCAATTTCAACATCTGAACTATAGAGGGAAGATTTGAACCTTGAAGTGAGTTAAGCTTTATGCTCACTGTCCTTACACATTTACCCTCAGACCATCCAGCTGTCATGCAACAACGGCTGTGAGTCGTTAATCATAATTACAATTCATGATAGCAATTAATGACAAAGAGTTGTTGATGACTTCCAGGTAGTTAGCTTTAGTAGTCTGCACCAAATAAGCTACATTACATGTAACTAAGACTTAAATTCCCTTTTACAGCTAAAATGCATTAAAAAAACACCAATTTAACAGCTACCAGAGAGAGTTTAAACTACTGCTGCTTTTCTATAAATCTCTCCTTTACTTGGGACCAAAATACATCTCTGACTGTCTGTTACTATATAACCCTCTTAGGTAGTGTGGTAGCGGTCTGTCTAAACTGATTAAAGGATTTAGTTACTATGCACCACAGAGCATCATCATTATATACCTCGCACTTAACGTACATCTTTGACTACATATATTGTGATTATTTCCCTGTTTTTATCCTTTAATTTCCTTTAAACATGTTTATATCCTTTTAAATGTGTGTTTCATGTTGTATTTCCTGTTGTATTTAACATGAATAATGCATTATGTAAATCACTTTGACTTGACTTTGTGGATGAAATGTGCTAAAAGAATGAACTTCCCATGCCTAAATAAGAAAATAGGACTCTTTGCTGCTCTTGAACAACAGGGTGGCACAGTAACTATTGGTAACGTTAGATAACAGTCTATCTATCTATCTATCTATCTATCCTGTATCTATGTGAGACGAGAGGTTCACCAGCGATAACCACGAACTAACGTTACAGTTCATCCTTCCAGCTTTCAATGACACTGCCCACTTGTCATTGAAATGTGGTAGATATTATGTCTGATAACTAGTTAGATATGGATTTTACTTGACCAGTTTCGTGTGTTGGGGTTTACAGAACCATTTCAGAGCTCGGGTGTCTGAATGTGATCGGTCAAAGGCACACGGACCAGAGCCAGGTGAGAGGTGCCGAATGAAACAAAAGCTGACGTTAGCTTAAGAGGAAGGTGCCAAGCTAACTACTACTTGGTAATGTTAGCTGGATTAGCTAGCTCTCACCGGTTAGCATAACAATATAAGTAGAAAGCTGAAACATAGCCGCGACACAGCGCTGATATTCTACATATAGACAGTGAACGATATGAAGCTTATCTACACTTGTGTCCATTGAGAAAACCAGAAACGGTTCAAAAGAGGGGTATTTTTTTTACCTTTATAAGAAGAGTTAATATCCGCTGTGGGACGCGAGCTCTTCCTCGGTGCGTGAGTCTGCGCAGAAGAGACGAGTAGTGTACTACCGTTTTTTTTTACTTTCAGAGCGATCCGATTGGACGATGGAGTAACTGTTACCTATGACGTGTGTTCCAAACGTGTTCGTCACAAGGAATCACCACGGAGACCAAATATGAAAAATGAAAACAAATAAAATAAAAAAATATAATGTGGAAAACGGCGTGTATCTCATTTTATCATTAATTCTCAGGTATCCACATCTACCTGGAAAGAGAGAGAGAAAATGTAGACAGTGGACCATAGACTGTATAATAATACAGACTGTATAATAATACAGTCTATGATGTGGACTCACCACGGCAGTCCTGCCTGTTGTTGGATTGGTAGAAACAGTGCAACATATTTTGTTAATCACACAGATCATACAATTAAGTTGGAAGCCAAGAATATAATTTTATTTTATAAAAACAAGAACTATAAAATACAAGAGACTGTTGACTTATTAATCGTATAGAGTAAATTTCATAGCCACATTTGAATAACTCTACAGTCACCTCAATTATTCATAGCCTAATTGAATTTGGAAACTACACTGAGTTTGTTAAACTTGTCATTAATAAGAAATGTGTGCAATTAGTCTACTTTAGGAGTTAGTCAAAGAAATAAGTAAATGCCCTCTGCACCTATTTTTTGGGGGTATTTTTTTTCATATTTATGTTTTTATGTAGTTATCGGCTTAACTTTATTATTAATATTTGTATTATAATATTATACTATTAATATTGTATTATTTATTTATTTTTTTAATTTATTTGTTTATTTTTATTTCATTTTTTTATTCATCCTTTTCTGTTTTTGCTACTTTATATTTATCCTAGCTTTTTCTTTATTGACATTTAATTGAATTTAACTCAAAGTGTAGCTATTGTACATTTTAGTTTTTTGTAATTAATTTATCTTATATACACAATAAAGATGATGGAATGGATGTACGAATTTATTTAGTTTTTTAAAATGTTCAAAATCAGCAGAGGCAGAGATGTCCTGACTTTATCCCCTAGTATAGGACAAGCTTCAAAAACTATGCTTTTCATGTTAATTTTATACCAGATGCATTTGTGGCCAAAAGAGGTGATTTCACCAGTTCTGTGCATCACTTGTAGAATTAACTGGGGCCTGAAAATGCTGCGCTTGATTAATATAGTTCCAATTGCATGAAAAAGCTTTTTACTTTCATCACATTTAATAAATGTCCAAAACCTGCTCTTACTGTCACTAGCATTTTGTTATTGTTACAACTTGGAGCTGTGTAACTTAAAGGTGTAGTCAGCAATTCTAATCCAGTACACTATTTGTCAAATTCAGCGAATATCCCCTCATGGTCCGCTAGCTGTCCGTTCTGTGTGTGTGCTGAAAAAACACACATACACAGCCCCAGCTCTGTAAATGGGAAACAAACAGAGAGGCTCGGACTGAGCCACCACTCCGCTGTCATTCCCAGGTCGCCAAATACTGGCGCTTTGTCACAACTCACGAGCATGAGCACAGGACAACAATAATGCTGTGTGTTACTCGCGCGAGTTGGAAGGAGCACTGAAGAGAGGGGTGTATTTGTTTGGCTGATGAGTTCAAATATCACCAAGCTTTCTCCAGGATTGCAGACTACACCTTTAATGGTGCCAGATTTTCTTTTGTCAGAGGTTGTGAGTAGAGCGATCCAGCTTCCCTTCATCCTTTATGATACCTGCAATCTGTGACTGTTTCGTACTGAGAGGGGAGCATGTTTGAGCTTTTTTTTTATTTCTAAACAAGACCTTAAACACGACTCTGTATTTATGTGCCTGTTTTCTGTTTTAGTATGCATGGTGTTAAAGTTTTTCTCAGTCGCTTTGTTGCATTTTTGAATAGTCTTACCCCCAAAAATATCAAGGCATTCGTCATAATCTGTCAAGCACATCACAGCAGACGCCTGCAGAGGCTGGATAAGACATTCCAAAAGATTCTTTTCGCACTGCACTGCAACGGAAGATACCCGTTGTGATGTGGATGAGAATCTGTGGCCCGACAGACAGGAACGTGAGGAGGTGTAGAAAGACTGCACTGTATATAGCGTTGCATGTACAGTTCTGCCTGAGGGCTGTTTCCTGTTTATATTTCCAATTTTGTATTTTTTTCCTTTGTGCTATGCAGTGCTGTAAAACAGTCTTGCCCTTTTCTTTATGTGTATCGCAATGACACAGTCTGTCAACAAATTACAGCACAAACAGTAAAGGCCGTAAATGTGAATCCTGTCCAATCTCCCACATACAGTAATGTGTGACTTTGTACTGTGGAAATTGATTTCACACAGACAAAGTGAAGCCTTGTGCATCTTCACTCATTGTCATCAAAACCTTAGTTTACATCAGAAAATACTTAAAGTACTCTGTTATACTTACAGAGGACACTGTTATACTGACAACATGGCTAAGCATTCTGACTGTCTTGTTTGTAAACAATGACACAAAGACTTGTCTTTCTAATGGCACTGACATGTTAATTAACAAAAATATTTACTTTTGAAAGATAAACTAAGGATTTTGAGTAAGTTAGGGGCTTTTGCAGGTAATCAATTGCGTGGTGCTGTTTGTGAGAATTGTTTCGAGAAATGCGCTTACTGTTTTGCAAATGTTAACGATGATTTGAGAAATGTACCAAAGCGACTGAGAAAAACTGTAATATACCCAGTGTTGGGGAAGCTACTTTGAAAGCATAGCTTTGCAAAGCTTTTGCTTTGCAAAATCTAGTTTGGTTAACTAAAGCTACTCAGAAAAAGTAGTTCAAACTACATTGTTAAAAAAATGATCAAACTGACAATGTACATTTGATACGAAATTATAACAAAATATAATACAAAAAAGTCACATGCCATCAAAATATGTCACTCAGTTCAGTTTATTGCAAAAAGTGCCCATTTGTTCACAGGTCATACATAAACCAAAACAATAAAATACTCCACTATTCATGGGAAAGTGCAGGAATGTCAGCTTTGGTTTTGTATTCAATGTCCATCAGTCAGACACCTGCCTTCCAGACACTAGAGTCCAGGTTGGGGGTATTACACCAAGCAGGATTACCCAGTTAGCCAGGTAACTGAAATAGCATGCAACAACTTCTCTGAACATTTGTCAATAATCAACACTTATGACTAATTGACACCTAATATATTCAAGTTTAGTTTTACAGATTCAAAACATTAAAAACTATAGCCAAATATTTTTCCTGGAATACCCCTGAGACCTAAACCTGTCCTGAACAAAACAATCCCATCTGAGCTTTTCACAAGGACAAAATTGCAAGGAATGTTATATTTCTGCAGTAGAGAAGCAATGGTAAAATAATAATAATAAAAAACATTCCTTTCCTTTCACGGCCCAAAATTGTAGTTTCAGTAGTTAATTATGCAAAAAATGGCAAAAAAGTAACTTAACTACTTGAATTATTATGCACATATGAATGTAGTTGAACTACCAGCAAGCTACTGCAAAATGTAGTTAAACTACTAGTTTAATTACATGTAGTTCACTACTCCCCAAC
>NTHP01000373.1:86995-101928 GCA_003416845.1 Oplegnathus fasciatus | reverse complement strand
ATTTACAAAACGGCAAATAGACCACAGCATCACATGGCATCTCATTGTACTGGTTTTGTCACTCTGTCATCATGCCACAGTTGTGACACTTAACCCGCCTTAGCTGCTGGATCCAGAGACAGCAGAACAGAAAACCCATTTGCACCTATTTGGCATCTCATTTTGACACCAGAACACTCTGATGTGAGAGTGTCCTCCCCTCTGGCAGGAGGCTGCGGTCCTGTGAACTTTTGCACATCCATGGCAAATATTTTTGCACATTCCTGAACAGTTCTTTCATTTAAATAACAGTCATATTGCACATATTGTCTTTATCTTTATTTTATAATATTTGTAGATTTTTTTATTGTGTATTTTATATTTAATTTATGCTTCTGACTTGCAGTACTTGCTTTCACCCTTTCTTATATTTTTCTACTTACTATGTTTATTGTTACGCACCAACACACCAAGACAAATTCCTTGTATGTGTATGTGATTCTGAGTTGTTTCTTTGAAATGCACCAAAACAGGCCAATTGTCCTGAAACCGAACCGATAAGCAAAGCACTTGAATTCTTTAATTGTTGTATAAATAATGTCCTTGTTTGCAGTGTGGAAATTATTTCCAAACTATTGTGCGACAGGGCTTATCTATCTGTGCACGCAATCAGCCATAGTAGAAGTTATAGCAGTGCAGTAGAGATAGAAAGAGCAGACGTTACTCACTACAAATGTTGGTGTTGAGTGCAATGCATGAACAGTCATGAGGTGGTACTTCATAACTTTCTAGAGGGTTGGCAGGTGTGTGTTAGAAAGGACTCGCAGTGCTTTTGACCGCTCCCACCAGGTGCACATGATCTATTACCAAGCTTTTTTTGTAATGTGATTTCCTGCTCTGAAAGAACATGGGAGTAGAAAGAAAACAGAAAGAGGGAGCAGAATGTTCCTAATTTGACCCCTAAGGGTAGCATGTACTGTACAGTAAATTAGCCACCTTCACTTCATCACAACAATACAGCACATGGGAGACAGTGCATCACCCGGTCCTATACTCTTTGTTTGACTGAAAGGTTTCCATTTGTATGCGACTTCAGGACATGTTTCATGTTTATAGACATGATGGGATTCATGTTCTTTGTGTTATGTTACTTACCAACACTTTAACATGGTTTTGCCCTGACATGATGTGACATTTTTGGATTTAAGACAAGACAAAAATAGATTAGTTGCATTTCATTTGCAAGTGTTTTGACATATCTGACATATCTAATACACAATTTTAGACCGGATCCTGTATAAATAATAGCCAGTGACAATCAGTGAAGATGATTACTGAGAAAAACAAGCAGGTTTCACTATATACTTATCGTGGCATAACAGTTATAGTCCCATCTCTCCATGATATATCAGCTTCCTCACAGGTTCTTAGCAGATATCGGCTGGAAAAAAAGAAGCAAGTGGAGAGTAAATAATTCACTTCAATGCACATTTTTCCCTGGGTCTGTTATAGAGCAGTGACTTTTAAGCTGAAATGTATTCAGGCTTTTGCTCAGAGATACTTAAGCAGACATTTGCCCCAGTTTTCATAAATTACAGACAGGTATTTGGCTCGACCTTTAGGCACAGGCAGCTGAAAGCCTTCAAAGGTGTGTCCCCATCACAAACTACAAAACCTCCAGGACTCAGAACTAGAATATTTTACATTATTTCACTTTAAAGCTTCACAATAGGAGCTACATGAAAAAACTGAATTTTTCTTGATATCCATACAAACCCGGATGATACTTTGTTATTGCACATGTCTGGAAACATTTCGAAGACAGGCTTTGACAGCTATCTGCTGATTTTACTAGAACCATACTCTGAGCAACAGTTCCCAGTGCACCCAGTGCCCAGTACTGGTTCTTTAATAGTGACTGTGCTATCTGGTTCCTTAATTAGGGGTCTGTACCATAATGGCACTTGTGTGGCACTTGGTTCATTAGAATAGTATTATCAAATTGCACATCTAGCACAGTAGATGTTCCAGATCAGATGTATCAGAAATATCTGATACTTAAATGTAAAAGCAGACTCTGATTGTTTGGTTCATTCAGCAGTTCAGTATTGGCTCAGTTGATGAATCACCATCTTTCTTTTGGACTAAAAGAGGCACCCGCTTGCCTGAGCAGCTTCACCTTTTATTCAAACAATAAGTAAATCAATATGTTCAGTAAGCGGGTCCAGTTTGTACACCACAAATGAAGGGACACAGGTAGCAGTGGTGGCTGACTGTACATGACTGAAGTGTTGAGGTTGTGCAGTTGAGTCTGTACTCATGGCAGGGCAGTTGTCTGATAAGTGAATCACTCCTGGAGCCTGGACCCGACCTGATGATTCTTGAAACAGCAAATGGTAAAAAGGTGTGGTACTGTAGGGGTGAGAGAGATGGAAAGAGATTTATGTTCTTGGTGTTGGTATGTTCTTGTGCCACAGCAAATTGCCAAAATGTTGACAGGCTCATGGATCTTCCTTCATCCTTTGCAGAGCTGAAATGAGAGAAAATAAGTGAATGAATTTGGGAAAAGATCAAATTAATTACATAATGCTGAAGAAATTATGTTTACTATACTATTTCAATCAAGAGAGACTTAGTTAAGAGTGAACAATACATTTATTGGTGCACAATAAAATTAGATATGTGAAGAGTCTTTGGCAATTAGACCCCATCGTGACATCATCATAGTTAGGGGTTAGTGTTGCCATGGGATGACAGGAATGGTGATGGTGGTGGTAAGGAGATGAAGAGAATGGCTGAAGATCTGGATGGAGGTGATGCGGAGCGGGACTTAGATGAGCTCGGTGGAAGGTAGAGTAAATGAGGTGTTACATTTATTTACTGTACTGAAGTCACGAGGAGGTGGTCGTGGTGGATGGCAGCCTTACAAAGCACAGGACTTTGACTCCAGAGTCCAGTAGACGTATCCAGACTCCTGTCTGTGGTGAGGTTCAGGCAAAAGAAAAAGCACTTTGGTTAAGGTTAGAGAAAGATTGTGCTTTCAGTTAAATGTTAAGCACTTTGTGTCTCAAGTCTTTTTTTGTATTAAACCAGACTACGGTCTTTCTCCTACCTTAACCAAGTGCTGCCAGTGCCTAAACATAACATAATAAAGTTTAAAGTATTGCAGAAAAAAAATGAGTCAAATCAGCGAACATTTTACTGATAAATTCAGTATCAGCTTTTTACTGCTTGCCAGATACGTTAATTAACAACATTCAACTCATTATATTAATAGAAAACGTAATCCAGCAGACATTTTGTTTTCTTTCAAATGCAACACATTTCTAGGAGACGGGACTGTTAAGTAAAAAGAGACTAAGAAAAGTTTGAGAGACGTAGTCTTATTTATAATCCATCGAGATACAGTTAATGTGCTTACTTCCAAGTTATGCCAGTTGCATATTGGAAAATATGAGGTTAATTTCACAATATAGTGTGTTTATGAGGAGAAGGGGATCAGCAGAATCAGTTGTGTGTCTGAGTCAGTGATAAGGAAATAAATGACAGCAAGAAAGAGCAAGTGGCTGTATCTCTTGATGTTAAAAAAGCATATGATACTGTGTGAAAAGACGGGTTTTTCCTCTGAGTTAGACGTGGTGAGAGTTGCTGGTTAAACATGCAGGATTCAAGTCAAAACAGGAAATGTCTTGTCACTGTGTTATGAGGTTGAAAATGGCTCACAGAGAAGCATTGTCAGCCCTGTTTTGTTTTTGATAAGGACTGTCAGGACTGAGAGTTTTATTTGGATAGCTGAAAATGGCCAGGAGAGCAGAATTATGTGAAAATAAGTTTGCCCCAATTGGGCCTGTATTTGTTGTTCCCCTGTGGTTATTCCCCAGAGTGTCTGTGGATTTCAGAATCCTGGATAGTATGGAAAAATGAAAAATGAACTGGATGAGGGCAGGTGGCTTGGTTGTTGTTTATATCATGTCCTCTTCTCCCTTACTGTAGCAGCCACTCCAAGCCAATAAGCAGATTCTCAGCAGATGTTTTGACTTGTTAGAGCAGGAAGAGCACAGATGTTACTTATAACATTAACAATGGCTCCGCTCTAAGTGAGAGTCCCATTGAGTCTTTCAACTTTGAATGGACAGAGGGCAAAAGTTACCAAACATTGAGTGATGTGATTCCCTTTGCAACCTTTGTGTTTGTATCGTGTAAACTGCACCTTGAAAAGACATGCAATAAGATAAACCTCAAGGCTGGCCACTGCGCTCTGCAAAATCCGAAAAGTGCACTTTCTTTAGTAAACGATTCGGTAAGAATTATTCTTCGTATGTTATGGTCATGCCATAACCCCAGTGTTATCCTCATGTTTCCTAGTGTTTCCCCTATGTGTTTTTGTCTGCTCTCTGTGTTTGTGTGTGTGGGCGTGGCTCGCTCTTCCTGCCTCTGGAGCTCCGTTGGCTGGCACACCTGGACCCAATCTACTCATCAGCTCTGCAGTATTTCAATTGCCAGATTGTTCCATCACTCAGCGTGGTACATGCTCTCAGGCCTCCTAGTTGAGATTCTTGTTCTTGTGTTTTGCCAGTGCTAATCTGCTCCTTTGTCTCTGCTTCAGTGTACCTGTGCCAGCCAGACAGCCAGCCTGTCCTCCATCACCGATATCCTCCAGTCTGCCTGCCTGCTCATTCCTCTGCCGTTTCGTGCCTCTCGAGCCCCGGACTCACCAAGCCACCTTCACCTGCTCTCCACCTGCCCACCATCTGCTCTGCGCCATCCGCCCCGCCACCCTGCCTTGTACTGTTGCTAATAAATCAGTTAAACCTTTACCCGAGTCAGTGTCTGCACTTTTGGGTCCGCCACTTAATCACCACTTAACATCGTAGCAAGCTGGACACATAAATCACAGGTTTGTGTTCAGAGCTCAGAGCCAAGATCTTTGAATACTTTGACTTATTTCACCTGGGAAAATACTGTAGATTAGTCTATATGAGTGTAAAAACAGGTATTTAATGCCTTTTGCTGGCTGTGTAAGAATATGCAGTTACAGGCTAAGTGTAAAATATTTTTTAAAACCACTTACTCCCATGGCTGGCCTTCAGGAATATTAACTTAACAACATGCTCTAATGGTGCTCATCTTGGTGCTTTAATGATGTCTCTCGCTGTGCTGAAAATGCAGTCAGAAAGTACTCTTGCTCAAGGAATACACAAAAACCTTTTAGCAGGATTTGACAGTGAAGGTAAGTGTGGCTCTTGTTCACTTACTGATGCAATCTGTTGCCAGATTTGCAGCTCTACACATATGCCAGCAGGCCATTCATGGACATCGATTTATGTCTCTGTGGAGCAGGATCACATCTGGACAAAAAAAACATTCCTCTATGAATACAAACTCAGTGAACCCAGTTAATTTTACATAGAATTTATTCACGTTAAATGTATTAAAGGCACAAACATAAGGCATGAGAGATAATGTAAATCTGACTTCTAGAGGTCATATATATGCGGGGAGCTGCAGCTAAAAGGCATGGACTTCGCCTGCTGTAAAGTCAGTATAGTCTGATTTATGATCTAATACAAGGTTCCTCCATGGAGAAAAGCCACAGAAGTCCATAAATCACATTTTGAAGAGGGTGCTTGAGATTTTCCCTTATTAAGTCTGACCACAATGTACTGATGCCCTCCATTTAAAACAATTACAGTGCTGTTGTGACTCACAGGTAAACACATGTGCCTTGGCTCTTGCAAAGTTGAGATTACTGTAGTTAATGTGCTGAGGTCCGTTTTCTGCTCATTTGTTGATCTGCCACTCGGTCATACATCATTGCGTGCCATTCTGACAGTCAACTGAAAAAATATATTCAGTTTATTTTGGACCATTGGTCCAAAGTAAAATGTGAAATTAAATGTAAACAGCCATTATTACAGTGGCTCTGAGAGCCTGAAAACACATGCAAATACACAAAAAGCAAGCAAATTAAGAAAACGCCTTCATGTATTTGCATTTTTTCTTTTTACAAGACAAAAAACTTTAAGGACGAGGGCTAACGGGTTGGTTTGGCAAGTGTACGCTTGGTCCAACCTCCATTAAAAAGCAGCACACAGTTCCGGGACTGTCTCAAACGGGGCTAAGAAACAGGAAGCCCTGCTATTTGGAGGGATTTAAGAACTATGTAGCAGCTAACTTAGCCTTGATGACTGCACACAGTCCAGAAGTCCCAACTTGAGCTGTGCAGTTCATAGACCTCAACTCTAAACAAGTTATTCCTGAATGTAGGTGTACACTGGAACGTTAGCAAGCTTGCTAAGAACACACAACATGTCAATAAGACAACTTTGGAGTTACTGGGAGTCACAATTCTCCTCATTTGGTAAAGGGGTTAACCACCTCTTCACACCTCCCGTCCCTTCACAAAGCTAGCATGTCCAGGACCAGACTGTCAGAGGAAAACACAAACTTACAGCATATTAATGCTCCATTAAACTCCCAGTGAAACAGCGAACAGGCGACCCCCAAATGTCAAAGTAAAGTAGAGTGTTACTGGGATTAGTAACTGTACTGTAATTAGTTAATTTAAAAATTACATTACTGAAAAAAGCAATCACATTACTGTAACGCATTACTAAGTAATACCCAGTTACTGCCCAACACTGTCTGTTACACACAACCAAATTATTAAAAAAAAAAAGACAAAAAAATGGTCAAATAGAAATGAAAGTGGAAAAAAAACGAATAAACCCAAAACAAATAACGACATAGTCAGAGTCTAAGGTATACCATTACAGTTATATCCATGTATGACCCCGTTCTTCATTCATGAGAAGATTCCCAACATCACCGTATCTTAAATTAAGATTAAACTAACTCCAGATTTCTTTATAAAACACAAAAAAGTGTATGTTTTTTTCCCCCAGTCCCATACAATATGTGCCGTATTATTAAGCCAGACACCAATGTTTGGCTTAGCTTATCTTTTTTCCAGTTTAGGGCAATAAGTATCTTTGCTTATAATACACACATGTCCATACTGTTTTACTCTCAAATTAAGATCCAGAGGGTATAAATGAAATAAAAATATCTTGGGTTCTAAGGGAATTTTTGAGATCATATGTTGTGCAACAGCCATCACACATATCACAGAAATTACATATCACAAATTAACACTCATTGCATCAAAACATACAAACACACAGCACATACATTACAATAAAACTCATTAGCTTCCACTAATCTCAAAATATGGAAATTGACTCCTGAACCAGAGTCATGTACAACATACAGTATGTAGCATTTGGTAGAATTTAACACTGGATCATTTATGCTGGTCTCCATCCAGTCTGCACATACATGTATAGATTACGGACATAACAATCCCATGTTATGACATCCTATGTTTGTGCTTGAGTTATTTTTTCTTCAAACCAGTGGGTGCCAAAGTGCCAGGAAGAAAGACCAAAATAAAAATAAAAAAGTCGGCATGGGCCACTTCAAACCCATGCTGCAAGATTTCAGAACACTTCTCGAGGAGACAGTCAGCTTGAATAACTACCACCACCATATTTCTGCCACTGTGACAAGTGCATGTTTTTTTGTCAGCAAGAACCTGCAGTACAAGCTGTGGATCTGTGCCCCTCACACAGGCACTATGAGGGTGCACTTGTTCGTGTCACTCTTGGGAGCTCTGTGCATGCTCACTTCATTTCCTTGACGTTCTCATACACAACCCTAGATCACGTTTCCTAAAAATGGAACCTTAAGTCATCAAGTTATAGTTGCTCATCTCACCTCAGGATGGTTGTGTCCATGAACTAATCATGTTGCTCTGCACATCCTGCTGCTGCTGCCAGACCATCGTCTCCACCTCCCACTTCGAGGTAAAAGCAGCGATTTTCTTGCCTCTAATTGCAGGTTGGTCCACAGCTAGACGCTAGCCTAGCTTCCCTTGCTGCTCATGCTAACATGCATCTACGAAATGCACAAGTGTTCATCTTTGCAGTGACTTTAAAAACTCATTTAAGATTATGATAATGGGTGATCATCTTGTCATCAAGGAAAAAAATGCTTCCACAAGATAATTAACCCCAAGTCATGAGTAATGAGAAAATGAACTTGTCACGTGTCAAGGAAGAACCCAGATGCAGACCATGGACTAGGCAGGTAAGGTAAAAACAAAAGCCTTTATTTAAAGCTAGCAGAGGTGATGAGAGGATGACAGGTAGGTGTGCTGAGTGGTAGATGACGAGCAGGTGGGCAGAGAAGATTGAGACAGGGCCAGGAGGGAAGGGGAACGAGTAGACAGGCGAAAACAAAACACACCAAGCACACACCACTCATACTAGACAGAAAGAAAAAAACAAAAACACTCATACCAGGCAGACAGGTGTAACAGGAGGGGTCGTCATGACAGAACTTCCAGTCTGAAGATAATGGGATTAAAAAACAAAACAAAAAAAAACAACAGCCATTCAGCCACACGGCCTTCCTTGGCTTCCATTTATGTCACCGTATTTATCTGACTTGAGTTCATCTTTTGTAGCATATACAGTAGGCTTAAAGGCATCTGATGCTGCTGGCTACTTTCTGTATTGGGGTACTGACAACAGGTATGTGTGCCGGAGTTCATGGCCTTACAGGTTAGCCATGGGCAGAGAGGCTGAGTCCGGCAAGAAAACAGGAGATTCAACAGGCAGGACATACAGTACATGTAGCTACATGGGCAGGTAGGAAAGTGTGTAAGGTGTGGTCTGGAGAAGAGGGAAACTTGTAGGTGGGCAGTGAAAGACTGAATCTGGGAAATTGCAGAAAACACCCAACCTTGGGAGTTGAGTTGGAATTAGTTTGTCCTTTGACTCAAATAATCCGTCTATTATACCAGTTTTATAATTACTAAAATCAACGCAATCCTCGGAAACAGTTTCTCTAGACTGGTAGAGTCTCGGGGACTTCAATATTAACCTTTTTAAAAGTTAAACTCATTCTCTAACAGAAGATTTTCTAAATTTATATGCAAGTTATTTTTATCCCACTATTAGCAAACCTACCAGGATAACGGACAAATCTGCTACACTAATTGATAATTATTTAACACTCTTAGCTACAAAATAAAGTCAGGAATTTTATTCACAGATAGATCATTTTCCAATCTTTCAAATTGTCTCATTAGATGGACATAAGGTAAAACACAATAACTCTAGTCACTTACAGAAATTTAAATTCAAGCAATAAATCAATTTAAAGAAATGTTGGAGACAGTTCCCTTTGAAAAGGTATATAGGGAAAGCAATGCAAACTCAGCTTATCAAACTTTTATGGAACTATTTAATTAAACTTTCACAAAATGTTTTCTGCTGATTAATTGTTCTGTTGATTCTGGGAAAAAATATAATCCTTGGTTTTCTGCTGGACTGAAAAAGTCCTCCATAATTAAAAACAAACTTTACAGAAAATACATTTCATTGCCAACTCTCTTAAATTTAGCTACTTATAAATTGTACAGAAAAAATACACTCATCTCCTTGGAGCAGCCACGAAAAGTTTTCAGTTACCAGTTTACAAAATCTGAAAGCAATATCAAGGCTACATGGAAAATTATTAATCAGCTACTTCAAAGAAAAAAAACGGCCTCCTCACAATTCCCTTCAACCTTTACAGATGGAACTTCTTTGACTGACCTTTTTGATATAGCTTGTAGGTTTAAAGATTTCTTTTTAAGTACTGGTGCATCTCTTGCCAAAAAGATAGTGGATACAAAAGCTAATCCATTAGATTATAGAGAGGGTTCTTTTCCATCTTTTAGTAATTTTTATCTGCCTGACTTTAAAGAGCTGAATGATATTATATTAGAATTAAAAAAAAATTCAGCTCCGGGTCATGATGGAATTTGCACTTCCCTAATCAAAGAAGTCTTGACTCCTAATATTACCGAGCCTTTAACATTCATTTTTGCATTATCCATGGAAACTGGCATCATACCTTCTGATCTAAAAATGGCTAAAGTTAATCCACTATTTAAAATCGGTGATCCAGGATCCTTTACAAACTATCGTCCAATTTCAATATTGCCTTGTTTTTCAAAGATTTTGGAAAAACTAGTGTATAAAAGAATCCTGAAACACTTGAACACATACAATATTCTGTATAATCATCAGTATGGATTCTGTAAAAATCACTCAACTTATGACACTTTTAGAACTTACTGACAGGATATATACAGCTCTAGATAATGAGTATGCAATAGGTATATTTTTAGACCTTTCGAAAGCTTTCGACACTGTTAACCATGTTATTTTGGTCTCAGAAATGTATGGATATGGCTAATGTTTATAAGTTGCTCAGTAACTATGTTCTTTATAGAAAAGTTTTATTAATGTCACGAGTCAAAGAAATATAATGCAATATGGTGTACCTCAAGGATCGATATTGGGACCCTTGTTATTTCTTATTTATATCAATGATCTTGCTGCAGTATCACATTTCCATTGCTTTTTGCAAATGACACCAACCTTTTTGTCTCAGGTAGAGATTTAGCAGCTCTCATTAGAGAACCAAGTCATGATCTTCAATTATTTAATATGGTTTCAAACAAACAAGTTGTCATTAAATGTGAAAGTCTAATTTCATGTTATTTGCAGGAAATAAGAAATATGACAGGAAGCAAATCAAACTTTGTACTGATGAAGAAATAATCAAAGTTTCATCAACATGTTTTTTTTAGGTATTTTGATTGATGATAAACTCGGAGACAACAGGTTGGTATTTAACATACTGTAATATTGTATGGGCAAGTACTTTTTCAACTTATCTGTGCAAAATACTGCTGCTGTAGAAACAGATTAGCAACTTTTTCCAAACCTGTTGTTGTTATGGTGAATGCAGGGTGGACCCAAACGCAGGAGACAGAGCAGGTGCAGTAGAATGATTTATTTCGATGACTTAATGGCAAGTTGGCAGGCAGGCAGGCAGGCAGGCAGGCAGGCAGGCAGGCAGGGGAACACGAGGAAAACCAGGAACCAGGAACATGGAAACACGGGAGTACAAGAACAAACGCAGCACATAGGACAAACCAGAGCAATGAACGCAGACGATCCAACAAAGAACAAAGGAAGGGGACTGATATATATAGTGATGGGCTGATGGGAGAGTGGAGACAGGTGAGGAGACTAACAAGGGACAGGTGCAACTAATAGGGGCGGAGCAGGTAATCAAACAAGCGGGAAACACACAAGGGCAGGAAATAAAGTGTCTGACATGAGGAGAGGTAGGTATACAAAATAAAACAGGAAATGTAAATAACTAAACTGAAAGCAGACAAAGACAAGACTCGTGTGGGGAACGAGACATGACAGACAACACAGAGGGATCACAAGGAACAAAGGGAGGGGGAAACACTAGGGAACACTGGGAATAAGCAAGGGTACGGCCACGGACAATGACAGTTGTACCAAGTGCACCTCTCTTTTTAAATTTCAGGTGTTGACTATTTTTGATATCAACCTCTTTCAAATCTGTACATTTGTCTTTAAAGTGAGATATACTGTAAGAACACAGATTTACCTTATAGTTTTAGATATTATTATGTAAATAATTCACTCTTCCATAATTACTCAACAAGACAGGCTGAGAATCTTCATCTTCCATTGTGTAAAACATCCCATGGTCAGTTTTCTATTAAATTTCTATTAAATATTTTCTATTAGTTATCTTGTGGAATGAAAATGTACATCTAATGGATTCCTCTGTGTCATTGCATGTGTACAAAAAGAGACTTAGAAATGCCCTGCTGTCAAAAACATTTGATTTTGAAAAATAATATCCTGTAAATACGGCAATTTACTCTTGCTTCTCTGCATTTTTTAACTTTGCACTTATTTTATATATGTAATTTTTGAACAATATTTGAAATGTATTGGTGATTTTGTATGTATTTTACTTTTTGTATGTCTTTAGGGTGTGGTTTTCATATTACTGGTTTCTACCACACCCTCACACGTACTATTATATTTTCTCAATCTGTTTCTTTTTTTATGTCTGTGAAACAAAATAAACATCAACATAAACTTGATTTTTGGAAGGAGAAACATGTATCGGTAGAATTGAGCACAAGATAAGGAAAACAGACAATCAGTATGAGAGTGCGTTATCAGCTTCATCAATGTGACTTACTTTCTCATTTTCTTGGGGCAGGACTGCAGGCAAGGATTCTCTGAAATAGATCATCGACAGTTTGAATGATGAGAAACTAGAAAAGATTTTGGACAAGGTAGCAGGAAAAGAGAAAAAGATCTTCAAGTGAAGAATGTGAGATTTTGGGCAGAGTGTTTTATGAAAAGAAAATTGGCAGACCTTTCACAGAACCCAATTTAGATGGTGGAAGTCCCATGACCAACAGTCAATCCTGTGATTACTGACAGCTGAAGGATTGATTTTAATGTTTTATATCTTACAGTGGAAGACTGAGTGGAAGTGTGACTGCTAATGGCAAGAGGTCTGACACTTTTACAAGAGACTAAAACACTGACAGTCTTAAACAGAGTGAATAAGGAAAAACAGAGTGTTAAATTGGAGGTACAATATAAACATGTACCACTGAGGCTATAAACGTACAGAGACTAATTAGTGTGTGTTGTTTTGAGCTGTTAAGGCAGAATTATCACCGTCCAGAGATTTGTATTGAGGATTTTAACACACATAATTTTAGGTGAGGAAGTCGGTCTGTGGAGAGCTTATTGAATAATTTGTTATTTGATTAACTTGTGTATAGATAATGCATCATTTATCTTTTTAACAATCAAATCCCTCATATCAGGCATTGGCTACACAGAATACTTAAATAGATTAATTGTTGGCTTCGGTCTCTAGCTAATTTGATGATAATAAAAAAAGATAGAACAGCGCCAGCCTTATCCCAATTTCCTCCCACAATAAATCACTTAAATAAATCACAAAGGACACAAAAGGCACCTAAAACAGAAAAAATAAAATCATGTATATAGCTTAGTTCATCATACTGTCATACAAAAGCTCCATTTCTTTATCAAAAACTACAGAATTGGTTAGTTTCCAAGCAACGCATATTTTTTTCACATATTTTTTTAAATGTCTTTATCATCTTTTCCTTGGCCAGGCAACCTGAGAGGCTCTTCGGCTATTGATTAACAGTTGGTGCATCTATTTTTTGGTTGTTTTTTTCCATTGATGAGCAATACAATATTTTGCCTGTAGGATGCAAAGGTTTTTACCATTGATTTTGAAGGTTAGATAATCAGGAAAGAGCCCCAAGATACAAAGACGGAGAGGTAGAACTAAAGAAACTATTTTGGATAAGATCTGTATTACATATAACCCAGAAGTTTTGCATCTCCTGGCACTTCCACATATACAGTATATGCACATAATCCAATCATACTGCAACAATTTCAACCTAGTATTAACAGTCTCTGGCCACAGCCTGTAAGAAAATTCAAGACAACTTGTTTAAGACTGGACCGATGTGCTTATACAGTATATAATAAATCAAGAAAGTGACCATTTTTTAATCCTTTGGTAAAGACACTTTTTTTGTAGACAGAAGAACCGAGGTTTAATTTCCCCCAGGCTGAACAGGAACTAGAGCGTCATATAGTAGGCCTATATATAGTATCCTGTTGGAATAAAGAGCACATTGTGGCAGTTCAGAACACACAGTGTGCACACAGTGGCAGAAATATTGTTCTTTGCACAATACAATAGCTGAGTCCCTGAGACACCAAATGGGATAGATTTGGAGGACTTTACAACACATAAAATGTCTGGAATTCATAAAAGAACAGAAATGCTAGGTTTGTGAACCTGGATTTATTTCCAGAGACATGGCGATGGCAGAGGGTTGAGTTGGGGAAGCAGGGCAGAGGGAGCGAGCGTGGCCGAAGGAGGAAGGCTCGGAGTGAGGCGAGACAGGAATGGCAGGCAGCAGGCAGACAGGCTGGCAAACGGGCAGGGAACCGGATGAGGTGTGATCCTGGAGGCACAGGGAGTAAAAGGTAAGTACAGGCAAGAACACAACACGAGGAGTAACTCTGGAGAAACTAACCACAGAGCGGCCAAGAGCGAGCGAGTACCACAGAGTGAGAAACAACGATCTGGCGATGAGTGGATGGAGAGCCGGAGTAGATATACTGCTGGGTTGATGAGTCGATGGGAGGCAGGAGTGCAGGCTGAGGAGGCGAGTGGAATGAGCAGTGATTGGAAAGGGTCGAGCCGGGAGCCAGCTGGGATGAACCACGCCCACGTCACACACACAAACACACACATCAGCAGACACAGAGACAGACAGGTGATGGCAGACAATGATAATCTGAATCTGGACTGTGCTTCACCTCATCTGACTGCATCAAAATACAGTTTCTTGTCACAGTCCGTCTCCCTCTCCAGCCATAAAGGTCCCCAGGCCTCTTTCATGCCATTCTCCATCCATCCACCAGATGCCCTCAAACTTTTCCTGCCACTCCCATCTGCCCTGCAATCATTGCAATCACCTCATTCCCCTCACCTGAGTTTCCCTGTGGTATCTGGTGCTCCATATGTGGTATCTGGTGTTCTCTATGGTTTACGTTAAGGGTACAGGTTGAATGGTCACATTCCATAAGAAAGTGGGCCTCTCGGTCCCTCTCGTTCTTCCTGATATAAGTAAGTCGGTGTCAGCGGAAATCTCTTCAACACATCTTCACATCATCGCTGCTTAATAAACAACACACATTCACACACCGGTATCAAAAAATGTGAAGTCATGCAATGAGAGTTGCACACCTGTAGAATATTTTCTCACAGATACTTTTTTTCACCATATTCACTGCAGCAACTGCAGCAAAAATGTGAGTGTGTGAGTTTCTTAATTTGTGATTTGTAGAATAGGATTTGTACGGAGCCCCGGAAGGGACATGGAAGAAAAAATCGAAGGTAAAAAAAAAAAAGAGAAACTTTTGCGA
>NTHP01000373.1:53436-84517 GCA_003416845.1 Oplegnathus fasciatus | reverse complement strand
ACATTTGAGGCCAATCTCAAAATAAAAGTCTATCAATCTCTCCCACGGGTGTGTGCGCTCCATTGTTGTGGTTGTTTCCATGGTGCTGAGATGACCCAGAAGTACATTGACTTAAATGACCTAAAGTTTTGCAAGATCTCGCAAAAGTTTTGCAGCTTCAGGAGCTTTACAAAGGCAGGGCTGGAGCACAGGGGGAGGGACCTGGAAGTTGTGCTCATTAAAATTTTCAAGCTAAATCCACTCTCTTCTCAATCCTACTGACTTCAGCTTTAACCATGAAAATTGAGGAACAGATATCTCAAAATTTGCACAAATAAAGCCAAAACTATCTGCATGGTTAGGTACCACTAGAAGTAAACGAGAAAATGTTTTCTTGTTATTCGGATGAACTAACCTTTTGAAGCATCACTGTGTAAGTTTTGAAGGAAAAATTAACACATTCTTCTTTCAAATTAAAAGTTAAATTCATAAGCAGTAAAACACACCCCTATCTATTCAGTACAGTCGTTTTATGACCAGTGGCATAGGCTGACTAATGTCAGCTAATGTTAGCAAACTTTAGCTAGATATAGCTGTGTAACTGACATTACTTTGTCATTTAACCGACATTATGATTCTTCTCAACTTCTGCTACTGTTATACTACATTTTAGCATTGACCATTATCTAGTAATTGTCACTTTTAGCCACTGTCAAGCAGAAGTAACAGTCTGGCTTTAAAGCTAATTATGAAGCTCACTGATGTGCAATCAAATTCAAAATCATTTACATCACTGTTGCCTTTATAATTTCTTATGCCATAGGTATTTAGCATGTATCAAATATAAGTACACGGTGCAAAATGAGTTCAATATTACATCTACTGCGAATATATTTCTAGGAACACACTCTATATGAGGCTCCCCATTTCTTCCCACCATGTAGTATGCTAGCATATTTTCTGACTAACAGCAGCAGTATAGAGTAAAATTCAAATCAAAGTTTATTCACCATTGTATGACATTACTGGCTGAAGACATACTGTTTATTGAGGGAACAACTCCCACCTTTTTCGCAAAGGGTGAGAAAAAAANCTCTCCTTAAATGGGATTGTTTTGGTCTATAGCTTACCTCATCTTTGCAATAACAACTACCCTATATAACTGGGCAGACAAAGCCGTTCCGGCAGATCGATCCATATTGGCTTCGGATCCTCTCAAAGGCAATCCATGGTGCTTGTTTTGATGCTGTGCTTTTTGTAATAAACCTTTTTATACAAGTAAGTCGGTGTCAGCGGAAATCTCTTCAACACATCTTCACATCATCGCTGCTTAATAAACAACATCCCTGCCCGCTCTCTCACCTGTTTCCACTTTACCCACTCAGTCCTGCAGTACTTAACCGGCCCATTCTTTCCTTGCCGGTTCATTTTAGTTGCTTTGTTCCTGTCAAGCCTGTGTTACCTGCACTGTGGACTCTGTGCCTGCCTGCCTGCCTGCCTGCCCCTTTTCCTGTCTCACTGTCTGTGAATGCTCAACCACTTTTTTTTGGACTTCCTCACTCATACCAGTCAGCCTGTGTACCTAGACTTTTGTAAATAAATCACTGAACTGCAACAGCTCTGCTCTGTCATCTGCATTTGGGTCTGTCCCCTGCTGCCTCACACTCACCCCCCCAGTGACAGATTCTCAGAGCAAAACTCAAGCACATCATTCACACAGAAGGGAGAAGAGATAAAGAAACCTGAAAATAAAGACATTTTTAAACATAAAAAATGTTGTTTCTTACATGTTTTAGTCAGTTGACAATTTAAGTCCGTCAAAATTAAAGGACATTGTCTTAATTTATTGATACGTATATCAATTTTTAATAAATATTTGTGCCTTCTCTTAACAGTAGAAAAACACTAAGTTAGTGCAACTTAAAGTTAAGGACGAGCCTGAATTTGCCTGGACTTGTTTTTTCTGCCAGACCATAAGAGAAAGGAGGGGGAGAAATGGGAGTTTGCATCGAATATCAATTAGTTAGTTAGTTTAGTTTATTTGTCACATATAATCATACTGGGTATAATCATAGTGAAATGTGTGACCGTTAGCTCCTTTTATTATGCAATAAAAAAGTGTAAAATGGAATAAGAATGAAGAATAAAACAAGTAATAGTTATGTTAACTATGGTAACTTTTAATAATTAATTAAAAATAGTCTTAGGGTAATCCTTAGGCAGTGTCCTCATTCAGGATCCTAGCGGCCTGAGGATAGAAGCTCTTCCTGAGCCTCTCGGTGCTGGCCTGGTGTATCCGGTATCATCTTCTCAACCGCAGCAGGGAGAAAAGGCCATTATTTGGGTGGTTGGGATTAAGCAATTAATCACACAGTGCAAGAAACCGTTTTCACGCAGCACTAAACTTCAGTGAAATTACTTGTCCTACGCTAATTTAGCAATTGTAAAGTTGGTAGAATGGTACTTTTAGTGAGCTAACGGTGTCTTCACACTAGTCTTTTTTGTTTGTTTTGTTTCACAGTGGCAGCCGAATGATGTTAATTGATGCTGAATTTGTATAGTCAGTTGTAACACTGCAAGTTTAAGAGGATAAATGTTTTGTTTTGTTCTAATTTAAAGGCCTTTTAAAAGGCCTAGCGTACTTTAGTTGGATCTGCTGGAAAATGCATTGCCACAAGGCTGAAAACAGGCTGTTTTTCTTAGCTAATGAAATGTGGACTTGTTAGTGATACGTGGTTCTCACAGGACAGCGACGCCACAAAGATATGATGATCTTATATAATATGTATGTTTTTATTTTCTTACTTTCATAACGCAACTAATTAATTGAGTTATACTGGATTTCTTCAAAATGATCAATTTATTAATCAATTTTAAGTAAACATGTAAGAAATCAATAATTGGCACACTCCAGGCCTCATAATCCTCAGCCTTCAGTCTTCTTTCCCAGTAATGTAATCATCAAAAACACATCCTTGTGGAGAAGCACTTTAAAGAGAGGATGATTCAGTGGAAAAGTCACTCAGAGAAAAGGAGGAGGATCTTTTAAAAGATGATTTACTTGGTAGGTAAATCAGACACTAAAGTTCAGACACAGTGTACTTTGTGTTACTCTTCTTTTTAAATATGATGATTTAAAACACTGAAATGTTTATTCTGACCTTCTTACTGTATGCCAGGAAGGTGAACTGCATTAGTTTGAGTGTGATGGACCCAATAAACTGGCAATTGAGTGTATGTTGTTCAATTTTCTGATGTTTGCATTTTATTTATTACTATTCATGAAGTGAAACAGGAGTGTATTTACAAAGTTCTCTACAAAAATGACATGAAAAAACATGCTGTAACTTCTGGGAGAACACGTGTAGCCATTCTTGATGTGTTTTTGCCAACACCTGCAATCAGCCCTTCAAAATCCATATTAATAATTTGAATTTGTTGTAATTTTTGTTTTGTTTAAGGGCAACGTCCTGCAAATATTTGACTTAATGAAGCTCCTAAATGCACTGTTTGTTTTGGTTATTGTGATGTTAGACCATCTCTTTTGGGAATGAGGAAGCGGGTTCAGTCTGGCCTTAATTTTTATTTTTGTCCAAGTGTTGTTGGAAGTGTGCATGAGTGCACAGATGATGGTATAACAATTGTTAATGGTTAAAAGAAACTATTTGGACATATAAACAGTTTGATTATAAAAACTGGAATTGCTATGTGTTACTTATTCTGACTTCAGTGAAAAAACTCACTAAGGTAACAATTTGCATTGGCATTTTTAAGTCAGTAATTTGACCACTTAATATCACCAGAATGTGAAGCTCGAGGTCCAAGCAAATCGTGTCGGTTGTACTAAACTAATGTGACTATAAAAGACTCAATAATGCCAGAGTTGGAATTACTTAAAAAGATGCATGCAAATTGTTACCTTCATTTTTTAAAGTTTTAAGTTTTAAAGTTTTTAAGTATTATTTTTAGATTGACATAATGGGGAAGAGAAGAGGCTCTGTAGCCTTGACTCTGGAGGTAAGACCAGGACACGTTCCACCCAGCACCCAGCTCTGACCTGTACTTCCTGAAAACAACAAATGAACAATTACTGTCTCCCTTGTCCTCATCTTTAGCTTGTTCTTTCTATGTGCTTTTATACTGATGTTGAAAACGTACCACTTTTCATTTTCTATTTTCTTGGTCATGTTGGTGTTCAGAGTCAGAGGGGCCAAAGGATCACAGGCTGCTCTGTGGCTTTGTGTGTTTGTCTGTGGTGTTTTTCAGTCTCTGGACAACCAGCTGTTATCATTTCATCCATACGTCTACGTTGTCATTAAAGGGGATGTTGCTCCTCAACCAAGTCTGAGACGTCAGAGATTCCCACAGTGCAACTGTCAGCTCCCCAATCACAGAGATGACACATGCATGTAGCGAGTGGAGCATGAAAAACCAGTGTGATCCTGCAACATTATATGGAAGAATATCCAACACTGGAGAAGGAGAGAAAAAGTGAATTCGAGAGAGAGAGAGTTTCAAAGCAGGAAGTTTCTTAAATATGCAAATAACATTTGTGCCTCTGCTCAAGTTGTTTGTTTCATTGGATTTAGATATTGGTCTGTCACAACCTGGGAAAACAATATCCTTATTGAGCAGCTGGGTCTTCTGACTGCTTGGCTCTGCCCCATTTATACTGTAGTAGTTTTTATAGTAATCTCCTGTTGGCACATCTTGTTTGTTGCCCCTCGGTGCTACACTGTGTTGTTCTATTTTGGGCTGTTACTTACAGCAGGAATATGAAGTTAAATGCAGTCACAGGATGCAAAACAGAAGTTACTGGAGATACTACTCAGAAATGTAGGCAGGCATAAAGTTGGCAGCAGAGAAAATAAAATAAAATGAAATTAAACTGTTATATACAGTATATACAGTATGATAAAGTGCTGGTTAAAGACAGAAGCAGACAGGCAAACAGGTAAGGTTCAGAAACTGCTGGAACGGCACTGCAGATCAGATCGAAATGGTCAGTACGTCGCTTTACAGATATTTATTATCATTTATTATCACAACCTCTGTGGTAATGAGGTCATCTGAGCACCCTGTGCTGTCACACCTAACTCCTGGACCCCTTGCAGTTCACTTACAGGGCCAACAGGTCTGTAGACGATGCAGTAAACATGGCCCTCCACTTCATCCTCCAGCTGCTTTTAACACCATCATCCTGGCTCTGCTACAGGACAAGCTCTCCCAGCTGAACGTGCCTGTCTCCACCAGCAGGTGGATCACAGACTTCCTGTCTCACAGGAGGCAGCGTGTGAAGCTGGGGAAACATGTCTCTGACTCCCGGACCATCAGCACCAGATCCCCCCCAAGGCTGCGTCCTTTCCCCTCTGCTCTTCTCCCTCTTCCTGGCAGCAAGGTGATCAAGAGCTCAAGTGCTGTATTTAAGTACAATTTTGAGGCAAATATTGTACTTTTTACTCCACTACATTTATATGATTTGATATATTGAGCTTTTGGGCTTTAGTTACTATAGTTACTTTGCAGATTCATATTATTAATAGAAAATAATGTTATGTAATGTTAACATGTTAGCTTCAGCTAAAATTTCAAAAGGAGTCTTTCCACAACAGATCATGTTGTAAAACCTCATAGTTTGGTTTAAAATAAATTATTCAGAACAGAATAACAAGCAAGGTTCAGAGACTTCTAATACACCAACGCAGCTCAGACAATTTTACAAACTCCAAGGACAAAAAGACAATTATACACAGAATATGTTACCTGCATGACTTATCCAGTGATGTACCGAGGGCTGATGAGACGGGAACTGGTGCCCAGAGTTGAGGAACACGCAGGGGATGGAGAATATATACAGAGAATATATGGCCTCACTACTCCCTATACATTGACACTCAGCACACCCTGTGGTGCCTTAAGGACAGCCCAAGAGTTGTTCATTTACATTTTTTTTACAATACATTTTTATTATTATTTTATCATACATCAAAACAACATGAACTACATTTTTATATAACATTTTGAAACGTATCAAAATGACAAAAAAAAAAAAGCAATAAACATTGAAATCACCATATTTAAAACCCTGTTAATGTGCAGCCATTGTAACACAATGGACTTTCTGGCATTGTGAGTGACAACAATCAGGAATAAACACTCCAAGCGATGGACTATGAGAATAGCATAATGTCATTTTTAGCGGAACATGGCGCCTGAGGACAGAATATGAGTTTCAGTGTGAGTGGGAGTGGGTATGAGAGGTGCCATGAAAAGAAAATTGATACTATGGCTTAAAAAGAAGTTTGGAAACCACTGGATAGTGAGCGGTAAATTGAGGTGTCTGACAGTTGCCAGAGGGAACACAGAGAGGAAATGTCGCTCTGAAGAGGCTGCTGAAGCCTCATAGTTAAATGTGTTTTTTTCACAGAGCGAGAACTGTAGATTTTCTCCCTCATCCCTTAAATTTGAGTCGTGGTAGAAAGGGACCAACATGGAGAGGAGGAAAGATGATGTCAAGCAATAGCTCCTTCAATGTACCTACAAGTTGTAAATAATAGAAGCCAAATATAAACACTCAGCTCTTTGTCACCAAATTGCCCGTTTACAATCACTCAGAGTTTGGTATTGTATTGACAGTCGTTTTGACACTTTGACCTGAAACATTTTCTAAGATTGTGCCTTCATGTGTTGCACTCCGCCTTTTTCTCAACAGTCAGCACCTCAACAGCCGTGAACAGAAAAGTAATTATTTTCGACAGCCTTTGTCTTGACACAGCCACTAATAACAGAGCAGAAACGTTTAATTTAGCAACACTTGTGCCATGCATATTTATGAAACCACATGATGTTCCTACAACTACAACTGCTACACAAAGTCACAACTCTGGTACAAAGCAGAAATCATTTGCTTGTTTTTTTTTTTTTACAACCAACTTCCTCCACTCGAAGTTTTTATGTTTGTCTTCAAGAATCGGGATACAGAGAAATATAAATAAAAAATATAATATGTTCCATCTTGTTGACCTCCACACTCTCAGCCAGCGAGTGCAGAAGAGGCAAAGCAAGAAAAATGTAGATGTGGTTTAAATGCAACAACATTTTGCCAATTAGCAATGGATTGGCTGAACACACGAGAAAAAGTTCTGTGTGAGCAGGTTCAGGAGGAAAGATTGTCAGTCGCCCACACTGTGCTTGTTTTATGTAACTGTGACTTCAGTTAGAAACACACAGAGCCAGAGTGCTCACGTAACCAGCAAGTACTGCAGGTAGAATGAAGAAGGAAAAGTGAAAATGTCAATCTACTTTGTGTCAAAATGAACAGAAGATAGAGTAAGAAACATTTATAAAACAGAGCAGGACCAAGGACATGTTAGGGTTTTAGACTTGTGTCTGTCTGAAGCAGACAAGAGGAAAAATCATAGAAAAACACAATAACTGAAACTGTGATTCAGCGGCTGTGAGCTGCAAACTTCACTAGCAGGGCGCCGGTCAGCAAAATATTTCCGATTGGCGTTTGACAAAACAATCTAAAAAGCTGGAAGGAGCAGTCAGAGAGCAGACGGACTCGTTCAACACAAGTTGCAGTCGCCACGGCTGAATGTTGAAGCCACCTTATAAGCTGCTGTTCCTCTGTGGGCTGGAAGACGAGTTCCAACTGTGTAGTGAATGAGGAAAAACTTCTCTCTTTGAATTTAAAGCCAATTATTTTCTTTTCTTCCTCAAGACCGCTGAGTCTCAATGTACAACTTCCCTTTTCATATAATCTTTTAGTAATATGAAGTGGCATAGCAAAAAAATCTGGGCCCCTGTACATATGTAGCTTCAGTGTGGCCCCTTCCCCTCTTAATACATCCATTATCACGCCTGTACAACAAGTTAACACATGCATCTGTACTGGTTATTAGAGTAATGAGTAATGTGTGAATGTGAAGTGTTAATAACGCTTTTAAGGAACTGTGTACAATCTGAAATCTCATCATATTTCAGCGCTCTTTTCTCCAGTGGAGGAAGAAGTGTTCAGATCCTTTAATTAAGTAAAAGCACTAATACTGCACTGTAAAAAAATACTCTGTTACAAGTAAAACATTGAAAATGTCACTTGGGTAAAAGTACAAAAGCATAATCAGGAAAAGTAAAAAAGTAAAAGTACTCAATGCAGAAAAGTGACTGTTTACTGATGTAGTAGGCTGAGGTGGAGCTAATTTTTAACTATTTTGTTTATCACTGCAACTAATGATTATTTTCATTGTGGATTAATCGATTTGTTGTTTTGTCAAAATTCTGAAAATAGTGAGAAATGCCGTCACAATTACCCAGAGCCCAAAATTGAAATTATTAAAATAATTAAAAGTAAAAGCAGCAAATCCTCACATTTGTGAAGCAGATGCACCACTGTATGGTGGAATGTATTTCATAATAAAAGGCAGCTGAATAAGACTTCATTGGAATCATTTTTTTATTTGCAGAATCAAATCTTGTAGCGATGAGCTGATAAACTGAACAATCTACGCATGTTATCGAGAAATAATGAATCTTGACTGAAGTTGTTATCCATAGAGCCCAGAGCCAAAATCTTGCATGCTCTAAAGAAGTGTGCCTGTGTGTCTGGTTGACCCCTCTCACCCCTCCTCTTCTTCATTCTTTAGACAGAGATAAGAGTCACTTGATGAACTAGTAATTCTTATGTAACTATTTTGTTTGCTACACCTATACAGAGAATAAATATATGAGTACACATCATGTAGAGATTTATTTACATGGGGTAAGTTTATGTGTCATCTGCTATCATAATAGGAACTAACAGAAAGGCTCACAGTGCCTCTAAGTCTGACCCGCAGTGCACCTCAGACTGTGTGTGGGTGAGTATGTGTGTGTGTAATATGTGTGTATGTGTGTATGTGTGTCTGCCTTAGAGAGTTCGAGTGGACACTCATTTGAATCTAAAGAACTGATATGTATCACATTGCTGTATTTTCACCATTTGTTGACTGTACATACTTGTACACATATGCATATATATATGACGCACATGTGTGGATGATTGACATTTCTAACATTTAAACCTGAGTTAATGCTGTATAACAGTTATTACTGCTTATTAATAGAAGTGTTTGATATCATTCATTTAACTATAAAGGCATTAAATATGTTATAAGTTTCAGTCTTTAGAAAGGGAATAAGGAACAAAAGAAATAACTGGAATTAGAATTGGAGGGTGGAGGCTGAAGTTTCACGCCGTTGCTAGCTGACCCCCGCCTCCTTCTCATCAGACAACCATAAAACAAGGAGAAGTTTCTTTTGTCTTTGCTCTTGCTCTTCTTGGATGCCTCCCGTCTGTCGATCTTTGCTGATCCAGACTCCTGAAATCCTGGCCTCGTCCCAGAGACCAGCTGGATCCAGGAGCTGCCTGCACGTGCTCCAGGCCGAACCCTGACCTAAACGTTGAAGAAGAAATCTTCCAAGAGGAACCTGCTTCAGTCTGATGGCTGAACGCCTGCGTTCTTGACATGACAAAAAGTCAAGACAGCCAAAGCTATTATGAACTTAAACCCAGCAACCGCCTTTCCAGCGTGCGTGAAGATGTTAATAAACCTTGCCGCCTGCTGAGAGAGAGACAAAATGCTGAGGTCCTACGTAGGATGGAGAGTGCCACCAAAGATGCCCGATGAAGATGTCCTCACTGGGGACGAAACTCCTTCATCCCTGCTGGTTGGTGGAAATTAACTGAAATGACTCTTTCCAGATGAGGTAATGAAAAGCTGTCCTTATACAAACATGGAAGGTATTCTGTTTTCAGCAGAGTAAGGCTTTCTGGCACAACTTCTCACTTCCGAGGTGCAAGGAGAAGCAAAAAAGTCTGAAGAGGTAAAAACTCCCAAAGCACAATTTACTATATATATATATATAATTTCTCTATAACATTAAATATTCAGAACAAGGCAACAGTCAAAGTAACTTAACAACAGACAGAAAAGCAGTGTTTCACCTCCACACACCCAAGTTTACTGATCTGCTTCATCAGGACAGCCAACCAACTCTTCTCAGATTCCATTTCAAATGTTGCTGAATCCTGATTGGTGCAGAGAAGCAGGCAAAATGCCCACTTTCTAATGTCCAATAACCAAAACTGTTATACTGTTATAACTTTGGCAGAAATCATCGTCTTCATGTAGGATCCCGTCTCTCATTGTAAGAAGCTGATGGAGAAAATACACTTTTTCTCTCTCACACACACACCAACACACACAAATCTGTAGATGCTTAAAGAAATGAAAATGTTTGCATTCCTTTGCAAAACAGTTACACCAGAGTCATCGTAGTTCAAACGAAATGGTACAGAAAAAGCACGAGGTTAACACAGCTGTTAACACGAGTTAGAAACTTTCCTTCAGCATAATGGAGAAAACACTCTCACAAGTGCCAGAGTAATATAAGAAGCATTGGAATTTAATTTTAATGAAATGACCAGAGAACATTTAGCAATTGTAACTTTACTGTCCGAAAAGGACAATACCAAGTCCCACCGACCGGTCAAAAATATTAACATTAGAGTCAGTGAAGCTCTCAGCACGCTGACATTTTGTGATTCACTGAAAATGTCAGTTCTTCTCAATATGTGTTAGATGCATCTTCAGTTCAAAAAAATAACCTTTAGAAAAACACCTATGAATGAAAGTGAATGAATGTAAGAGCACCCGGATGGTGCAAAGCACTCGTCCTACACCACAGAAGCTTGAACCATCCCTGGCAGTGTCTGGCTGGATGCCTCACTGAAATACACAAATGGGAAGTCAGTGAGGGATCATGTCCCTGTTGTTGCTCTAGTGAAGTGGCTATGGGAATCAGAGGAGGTGCACAGTAGAGGAAAATGCCATAAGGGTAAAATGTGTTAAATTAGTGTGCTACTGCAAGTCTTCCAGTATTTTTTGTAATTATTTCCATCATTACAGCGATATAAAGCTTAGCTGTGGCATTTTCATAATGGCCAAATGCGCTGCAGGTCAGTGCTTGTATAATCAAATGAAAGCTGACTCATGCTGTTTCTGTCCCATCATCCCTCCTTTAATATGTAACTCCTGCAACAGTGGTGTTCTGTAAATGACATTGTGGTGGCAAAGCCTGCCAGGATGACCTTTATCAGATGACCAAGATCGCCTTTTCCACTTGCACAACATCGCTAAAATTAGATCCTTTCTGTCCATGGCTGATGCCATGAGATCCTAGTTCATGCCTTTGTTTCATCCAGATTGGATTACTGTAATGTTTTGCTATCTGGCCTGCCTCGCATGAGCACTAAAAGTCTTCAAATGGTCCAGAATGCTGCAGCAAGAATCTTAACTAAAACTAGAAAATTTGACCATATTACACCAGTTTTGGCTTCCCTTCATTGGCTCCCTGTCCATGTAAGATCAGACTTTAAGGTGCTTCTGGTGACTTATAAAATTATAAATGGGCTTGCCCCGTCTTATCTGTCTGATCTCATTAAACCTNCCGTGCTCTCCGCTCTCAGAATACTGGGCTCCTATGTGTCCCCACAGTTAAAAAGAAGTCAGCTGGTGGCAGAGCCTTTTCCTATCGGGCTCCTCATCTCTGGAATAACCTTCCTGCTGATATCAGACAGTCTGACTCTGTTGAGGCCTTTAAATCTAAGCTGAAAACTCATCTTTTCGCTTTAACTTTTCATTAGTGTTTATCATTCGATACCTCAGGCCTCATATCTGTTACTGTTTTCCCTGCTCGGTCTCAGTCTCAGTGTATCTATTAACATCAGTACTTATAGTTCATGTTTGTCCTGCCGACGAGAAATTTACTAACTCTTTTCAAACTCTTTGTGAACCACTGCATTCCTCTAACCCTCTGCTGTTTTTTGTTTTAGTCTCTCACAAGCCACCTAGCTGTGCATGCCCCCATACCCCCCTTGTCTCTCTCCCTCTCCCTCTCCCTAGCCCTCTCCTCCTCCTCCTCCTCTCTCTCACTCAGGCTTCTCTCTGCTAGACCAGAGGCCGTCCCGGGACCTCTCTCTCTAGGCTGCCAGTGCCTCATCCAGATGTGGATATGGATCATCGTCCCCCAGGAGATTCAGCCTCTCCTCCTCTCTCCCTCTCTCCCTAGTTTGCATGTCATCATGTCTCTATCTGTGTGAATGCTGTGCTTCCCTCCAATGTCTTTGTGTGGCCTACCCTCTTCCAGGTCTCCATGGTGGAGAGGAGGTGGTGTGGAGCAGGTCTTCTTACCTATCCAGGCAATCCCTGAAGTTGCTTGATGTCCTCCTAGATCGATCCTCTTCACTTTTGTTCTACAACCCACATTTCTGTCATCAAATTGTATACATTGTGATATTATTTGATTTTTTTTTTCTGTGCACTCAACATCTATTGCATGTCTGTCCGTCCTGGGAGAGGGATCCCTCCTCTGTTGCTCTTCCTGATGGTTTCTTCCATTTTTTTTTCCCTGTTAAAGGTTTTTTTGGGGGGAGTTTTTCCTCATGCGAGTCGAGGGTCTAAGGACAGAGGGTGTCGTATGCTGTACAGATTGTAACGCCCCTTGAGGCAAATTGTGATTTGTGGTATTGGGCTGTATAAATAAAACTGACTTGACTTGACTTGATCAGATCACAAGCTCTTAGACCACCTATGGTGTTACCCACCACGTTTCCACTTCTACTCAAGGTCTTCCGTCACTGACAATAAGGTGCATCTAAGTGTTGCAGGCAGTGCTGGATTTGAGGCGGGGCGCAGGGGCATGTCATCTCCCCTCTTGAAGAAAGTGGGAAAAAAACGACTCTATTTAATTTAAAAACACAGAGGACTGATAGCAGCATGAATCCAATAGGCTAGCAGAGTTCAGACTTTGAGTCATTTGGGACCTGAGGACCCTTTGAAAAGCCAACAATCAGGACAAAGAAAGGTAGTCTCTCTCTCTTGAGTTAACCCATCACCTCCATCACTAATTTCCAGTGGTGGAGTGTAACTACGTACATTTACTCAAGTACTGTACTTAAGTAAAATTTTGAGGTACTCATAGTCATGTCCTCATCAGTGTATAATCGCCTGAAACTAAGAATCGTTGTGTTTTCGATAGCTTATAATGAGCCCTTCATATCTACATAGGGAGCGGGTCCTCTTCCACGCCCATGTTGCACCGCCATGTTTCTACAGTAGCCCTGAACGGTCAAACCAAACACTGGCTCTAGAGAGGGCCTTTCACGTCTTTTCGCACACCTGAAGGCCACCGTCGGTTCTCCTACACGCTTGGAAAGGGAGGGGTGAGGGGTATTCAGTTGGTTGCAATCTGCAACCTCACTGCTAGATGCCACTAAGTCCTACACATTGGTCCTTTAATGCGACTTTATACCTCTACTTCACTACATTTTCAAAGCCAATATCATACTTTTTACTCCACTACATTTATTTGACAACATTGGTTGTTAGTGTCTTTACAGATTCAGATTATTAATACAAAATATCATCAACTAATTAATTATGATGTATTATTATAGATTAAGATAGCCAGCAGTATATAAAGTAGCTGAAATTAGCCCCACCTTTACCAGCTACAACATTAAAATGATTTACACATTAATGCATCAATAAATATAATCCAGTGATATAATATATATTATTCTGAAATGGCCCTTTCTGCATAATGAGTACTTATATTGTATATTATATATTATATTTTGATGGCAATACTTTTTTGTACTTTTAAGGTTTTGTATTCAGGGCTTTTGAATGATGTTTAGCAGATGTAATGTTTTCTCTTTTTTTTTTAGTGTGTTAGCATGCGAACATTTGCTAGTTAGCAAGTACAGCTGAGGCTCATAGGAATTAGTCGTTAGAGTTGTTGGTATTTGGTCATAAAGTCAAAGTACTGGACAATGTGAAAAATAAAGGTAAACTTCGTGGTTGGGGATCACCAAAGTCAGTATGAAGCATTGTCTGGGGCCACACTGCTTGTAAGGCCAAAAATCTGCCATTAAAGTAATAATCTCGAAGATCTCTGTTTCGTTCTCTTTGGTGGCACCCATGGCGATAATTGCAGGTGTGTTTTTGGACCTCACGTCCCAAAGAGTCAAACAGTGTCCGTGCTAAATTAGACAACCAGATAGTCAACTAGTCTGATAGGGTCTAGCTTTAGCTTCTATATATTCTGAGATACTTTGCTCATAGCTCACTAACAGAGAAAATGAATTAGCTCCGAAACAGTCCCATTCATTGTTTTCAAACCTAATGACTAACAAAAAGGCAATCTGCAATTCCACCTTGGGACTACCCCAAAACAATGGTCCACAATTTAGGTAGAGTAGATTTCATATTTATAAACGTTAGCAGTATCTACCAGTCCAAGAGAAAGAGAGCCACATCTGTATCTCCCCTCAGTCCCTTTTCTTCTTTCAGCGCTCTCCTCCTTGGCAAGGCAACACCAATGCTGACACTGTTTTTTCCTCGCTGACAGTCGCTTTGCTTTTTTGACTGTTTGCCTTCATCTGAACGTCAAATTTTGTTGTTTTTCTTTGGATTTACACTTGTTTTAGAAGTTTCATCATCTGTAGTCATTGATCTTTCTCGGGAATGTCGCTACAGACACCCAGTTCATAATACTGCAAATGCAAGAGCTTTCATCAGTGGGCCATAGGCTCAATCACCATTTTGTTGCATCATTTGGCGATGGATAGTGACTTAACAGACATTAAATGAAAATCTTCGAGACTATTACTTTAAGTTGCCTATGCCTATGCCTATACCTTTCTCATAGATGTCTTAGGGTGTGTGTTTGGACTCATAGATGTGTTTAACTGTTGCAAATTGTTTACAAAAAGTTGGTTGAGTTTGATGTGATGGGGTGACTTTGCAGGTCTGTGTTTGTGAGATTTGTCTTTAATCCTGACCAAAACATGCTGCTGGAAAATTGCATGCATCGTGGACCAGGGCTGCTGGAAAAGATTAGGCCAAGACCCGAGGACGGTGTAACTAAGCACAGTCCTTCCCCAATGCATTGTAAGCTTTCAGACTTCAGGAGGAACAAAATGTCTTGATGACATAACATCTTCCTCTTTGTCTCCCACATGGAAAACAACTATCATTCAGTTACGGTATTGTAACCCCTATTGTGGCCCGTCAAGTCCCAAATAACATCCTTGGGGGGCATCGAGGAAGGACCATGTGGCACGCAAATCGCGCCTCAGTTATATAAACCTCATTAAATGTGTTTACATTCTTTCATTCACTTTATGATACAGGGCAGCAATTGCAAAGTTTATTGTGTCTCACTACTGAACAGGAGACCTGGTGATTATTTATGGCCAAAGAAATTGTGTTTACATTCTTTCCTTCACTGTAATAGAGAGTGACAATAGTGGCGAGCAGAAGGTTTTGCAGTGGAAATGGCTTGGATGATAAAGACATATCTTACATAATATTAACTCCTAAAAGTGGGTTTTAGAAGATTGATGGATGGAATCTAATAAAAGAAATATCGGTTATATACAATGCTGTTGCCTTAAATTGTATGTTATAAAATGACAATTATGTATTGTTTTTAACAACACATAATCGTCAGTTTGGAAAGTAAGATTCTCTTGAACTATGAAGATTACCAAAATGCTGCTGAAAAGAAACAATGCACCTCGTCCTTACTCACTTCTATACAGACGGCCTAATCCTCTTTTTCATAAAGTCCCAGTTGGAGACTATTAATAAAACTGCCTCACCATTGACTAATACTACCTGCATTTATACATTTTGAAGCTCATACAAAAATCAAAGCATTGAAAGGCCCAACATGCTCTTAGCATGGAGGCTGATGCACTTACTCACTGGGGCTCTTAACACTCGAGGTGCACCTTTTCAGCTCACATAACCCAAACACAGATTATTATTCAAACTGTATTACTCTGCAGAGAAGAGATCATTATGTCTTGGACACTCCAAACCTTTTTTTCCCCAACACTCTGTTCGCATTACACAAAGTGAACTTTAGCTTTAGCTTCAGCGCTAGAATCCAAATCCCCTGAACTTGTTGGCATTTCACCTAAGCTGCTGTTGGTTTTATGGAAGCTATTAGATTAAGCATCCAAACTAGGTTCCTTATTTTTTTAGAGAAAATAATTTAGCGCCAGAAAAACAACAGCATTGATTGTTTGTTCAAATGCTTAAAGCAAGCTGTATTTATACTTTGTTACACTACTTTGTTTTTTTAGATTTTGTTTTTCGCCTTAATTGGACAGCGACAGTGTTCGAGACAGACAGGAAACATATGGAGACAGAAAGAGGATTATGACAGGCACATGCAGACATTGTTAACCCTGTCCAATATAGGTCGGATATTCACTCCCCTATGAGCTCTGTTTTGGTCTCCACCAAACCCTGAGGGCAGGGGCGGAATTTTGATTTCAAAGGTGGGGGGGACACAGTACAGGCACAAATCCTCAAAAGGGCTTTAGTTTTTCAGATACCCCTACCCTAGGTAGAACAAAACACGGCCATGTTTTTTCATAATTTTGATATGTCCCCTTCATGAAATGGATGGTCATAACAAAAATATTTTATACAGTAAAACACAGCAAAAAGTGATGAAACTGATCAATATCTTCACTCACCCCAAAGGTGAAAAAGTGCAGAATAAAACCACTGTGGATATGAGGGCAACTGACAGCACAAAATACTTTCACTTTTACCTTCTTAATCTCATGTAAATTTTCACCTATTGCTTGGATTTAGTTGAAATTTAGGAGGAGGACTGGGAGCTCGAGTGAGCGCTGTTTCCGGTCCTCGTCCTGGTGCGTGCAGTTTCTCCTGTATTTTTTTTAATATAACGTTAGTTTTCGGACTGTAAAAAGTGGAGGGGTCCAATACTGCCTTCTGAAAAAGTGCAGGGGACCCCCAGTAAATTACAGCCTAGCCTGAGGGAAGTATCTGACTATTTATCTGATAAATGTTCCGCTATGTTCACCTGCTGATTGCTAACTTTGGTGAGGTTTATGCACAAAAACGAGTTGATTGGGTTCAGGGAAACATCGTGGTTTGGGTTTAAATGGCTACTTTGTTAAGGTTCGGGGAGCTCCGCCATCATGGTTACAATAATAAACACACAGTTGAGGCTATGGAACAATTGTAGTCATGCTTAAAAAAACAACAACATAGAGGGAGGCACTTACAAACAGTCTATTTTGTCATGTAGGTATGGGGTCCTGTGTTCATAATGGTCACCCTGGTGCCCCCCCACATTGTGCTGCTTCGATCCATCTGCTCTCTCCCACCAGCCAGACAGTGCATCTGGAGCATCCTGCCATCTGTGCTTTGCTGTTTTTCTTGTTGCAGTTGTTATTCAGCTCACAGCTCAAGAGAAAAATATGCCTTGTGCCATGAGTGTATGGGAAAGTGTCTACACAGCAGCTCTCTCTAAGCTATTATTCTGCATGTATATATATAGAAGTGCAATTGAAGGCACAAAAGAAGATGTATAAGAGCCCCACCAATGTTTCTCTGCTTTTCTTATTAGCAGATGTGTACAGCCGCAGTACGCCTCATGAAACCTGTTGTATTGATCATGTTACATGCCATCCATTCTTTTTGAAGGTACATTGGTTGACATGCTGAACCACAGACATCTCTGTTTTTCCAGCACCGTATGTTAAGAATCAATTGTTATTGTTCAATCAGTGTCTTTGATCGTTCCAGAAAAAAGAGCAAAGAAAAGTCTGAACGTTCAAAGCCAATGTTTAGAATAAAGTTTAGTTGTTTTCAGTTTATTTTATTATTATTGTTGTTGTTGTTGTTGTTATTATTATTATTATTATTATTATTATTATATATTTTAACATTCACAGATTACAACAAATATTAGAAACAACTGATTTTTAAAGACAAAGACAGACACAGAAAAACACTTCCACTACTTCCTGAACTGAAGAGTTGCAAAGATTTTATTTTGGCATCTTGATAATTTCCTCTGTTGCCCAAGAGGCAACCAACAAACAGAAAATAAAGCAACTGATTCGGTAATTACAGTGAGCAAAATGTTTTATCTTTTACACAACTGTGCACATGTACACACATTTGACTGTTTTCATTTTCTTAGACGAATAATACCAAACACTGAATACTCACAACAATATATTTTCTTTTCTTCATGTTTTTACTGCATGAATGGCACTAAAGTCTCCTCTTCCATTTCATTTAACAGTAATGGAACTACACTGTCAGAACAGTAATGTCATACCCATTCAAAGCTGAAAATACATAACACATATTTTTCAACCACAAAATTCTTCTCAAATGTGATTGTCATGATGACAGTATAAAAGTCTGTGTTAACGTTTGATTAATGATCACTTTTCTATCTAATGTTCTGCTGCAATGAAATACTCTTTAAAACAATTTTAAAACAATTTGTATGATTGTGTGGATACAGAGTACTGATGTTACACCACATCTCCCTCCACAGCTTGATGCTTTAGTTCCCTTTTACTGCACATGGTTTTCAGAATATCTACATCCATCATATTTAAGGTTGTCCTTTCAGCACTGTAGTCGCCTGAGTTGAATACCATCAGAATTTCATTGGACTTTGTGTTTCTCAGACCAGTAATATGTTGTGAGGGCAGCGTGTTGCAGTAGAAATAAGCTCTGAACTTTCTTTGACAGCCTTTCAAAAGGAAAATATGTTTTTCCAATTGCAATTTCTCCACATTTCTTCAAAATGAGACTGTGTTAAATAGCAGAAAAAGAAACATTACAAGATACAAAGATGACCCACTGGTATGAACACGTAACCTGCACATACTTTAATGTGCACTGTGCATACACACACAGTTTGCGTCCTTGCACTGGCAGAGTAAGCACCTGAATCCAACATGAATCAGGCCTGTGAAGACATGAAAACGTTTGCAGATGTGTACTATGCAATGGTTGGAACGCTGTTCATACTAGTCACAAAAGTGGAGCTCATTCATTTTTTCACTGCATGCTTTTGCTTAGTTGTATTCTGCCTCTGAATGGAAGTTTTGGTGATTGCTGCTGCCTATTTGCCCATTCTTGTTACTTTATAATGACCTTCACAAAACTCATCAATGCAAAGACTGTAGGATTTATTGGTGTGTACCTGAGCTTTAGAAAGAAATATTCTGGATGCATATCTATAACATCCAAAGTTGCAGCCTATCAAATGGTTAGAGTAAAGAATAATAAATTATAAAATAATAATTTCAGTATTTCATATTCCAGGCATATGATTATTTGGATATATGGGCAATATGAAATGAAGGAAACAAATTCCTCTTAAGTTGAATGAACCGTGAGCTTGCTCTGATGTTCCTCAAAGTGCACAAGCTTTGTTTTCAGCAAGCTTTTAACAGAGTGAACCAACATAAAAGAGGCCATATTTGGTCGGCGTGAAATTGTCAACCCAGTGCACCAAATACATTTTCCAATGCCTAAAAGCATGAATAAAACACATTGCACTGACAAAAGTGACAATGTTACCTTGTTTTTGGAAGCTTACAACAGCTTTGAAACTGAAAGATACTTCATTTAAAAGAGCGGTATGTAAGATTTAATGGCATTTACCGGTGAGGTTGCAGATTGCAACCAACTGAATACCCCTGCCCCCACCCCTCCCATTCCAAGCATGTAGGAGAACCTACAGTACGGTGGCCTTCAGGTGCATTCGCGTTCAATGATTGTTTTTTTTACACCGATATTAGGGCGATTTAACTAACTTACTATAACAACTAAGATGTTATAAAAATAATCTGTAGAATCTGCGCCCTGCTGTGCATTTAGAGATGTTGGTGGAGCGGCATGTCCGCCTGCTGAGCCCCATTAATCAGCACGAATGACGAGTGAATTTTAAATCCTTAATTACAAACCAGTTTGCCGTCTCTTTTCTATGGATCTGACCACCCCGCATCTCCGTTCTCCACATGCCAGCTCAGCAAAACTTTGCTCTGTGCTCCATAAGAGTAGTTAACGTTATAGATATGATTTGGATTGTGATATTAAAGAGAAGATAATGTTAAACAGAACATGATGCTGTAGGTGCTGTCACACCAAGCACTGACACACAGACTTTTAAAAGGGAGCCGTTGTTTGAATGGAGGAGACATTGCTATTAAATAGATTTTTTTAATGTTTAAATATTTTGAATAAAATGTTCACACACTTATACATAAATATAAATCACCTCATAACCTGGCAATCGGATCAGCGATCTCGAGTAACCACGACTGGACAATATAAAAATAGAAACAATCGCCACCAAATTCAAGCTGCCACTTTAACGTCTTGAACCAGTTTGTCTGTTCTGGGCTACTGTAGAAACATGGCGGTGCAACATGGCGGACTCCATGGAAGAGGATCCGCTCCCTATGTAGATATGAAGGGCTCATTCTAAGCTAATGAAAACACAACAGTTCTCAGTTTCAGGTGATTATACACTAATGAAAACATAATTATGAATATTATTTTCCATTTCTGCTAATAGATCCCCCTGAATCCTACACACTGGTCCTTTAATTATTAAGCTAGCTATAGGCTGGAGAAAAAATAATTTAATTCACTGTGCCGCTCAAAGGCTACCATTACCGGCAGCTACTGGCAACTTTGTTTTCTTGCATGTTACTCAATGCATGAGTCGGCGTCATGATCAATCAACACACCTTAAATGTCAATATGACAACTTTGACCATTCCTTTTGTTTTTATTGGCTCTCTTGCACGACATATTCTTTAATGATGATTGGATCTTCAAGCGCTTAAAAAATGTTTATGAAGTTCAACCGGATTATGCGAACTGGGAATATTCTTCCTCACATGGAGAAAAAAAGTGGAGTCGTTCCGGTGTGCTCAGGCAGCACTACACATATAGGTAAGTAGTGTGACGATTCTGTTGACCAATCAAAAGGGCTGCAGTGTTTCTAACTCCACCTTCAAGTACTGGGTCAGTGTGCTAGCTACCTCAACAGAGGGGTAATGAAAAAACGGGGCGGTATGGAGTGGTTCTATTGGTACCATCCACAACTTTTGCCAATGGAAATGCAAAAATAACTGTTCTAACGTGTACAAACTGAACTGAATTGCTTGGTGGAAGCGAGGCGTGCAGAGTGATACTGTGAACTGTGAGGTCACCTACACTGCTGTAATATTTGATTCTCTACATACTCTACAAATCCTCTGGCTACACGTGAATCAAAGAGAAACAGAAAAAAGAATGAGTAGCAGTGTGACATTATGCTTGATGTGAACATGAACATTTTGTTCTCAACATATTCATTTGCCGACTGAGGATCAAAGGAGGATCGATGCCTTTTGTTGCTACGTCGCCAGCTGTGCAGACCTGTGAAGGCTGCCAAAAGAAAAGACACAGACAGACAAACAGTTACATCAGAACGCCAATATCAGTGCCCGAGATTTCACAACATTTGTTTGGACAAAACATTTAGGCCAGATTCCTTCGTGTAGCCCGATGAAGAGCTTCTTGTTTTTCTCACAAGACTATAATATTAAGAAACTTCAGTTAATGTTGCGTAACATGATGAATGAGCCTGGCTTGCATCACTTCCTTCACATCCTTTGCAATGTGGCCATTACATACTGCAAGCAAGTTTTGTATATCATAGTGTCAATGCCGCAACAGCATTCAGACAAAATTTTAAAGATTGACTGAAAGCTCCAGAACATCTACGAAATGGACCTTGTGGTGAGATTGTTTTGTCAGCTGCTCTTTACAAGATCAAAAATGAAGGTTTAAGCTCAACTGTCAAGCTAACATGGAGAAGTCCTTAAAGTGCACGGAAAAATAAAAATGGAAATTTGAACACACTCCATCTGCTGAAGAAGATTGTGCGATGCGATCAAAAGCTCCAGAACAGCTGCTAAATTGACTTTGTGCTGAGATTGTTTTGTCATTTTTTTTAAATGGCTGAGGACTCCATTCTTGATAAACAATGCACCAATAAAGGTGTGAAAAGCAGTGTGGAAAGAGGAAAAGCTGAATAAAACCACAGGAAAAATCACTTTATGATTACAGGTTCTTCTCCTCTCGCTCTGCTGCTATTAAAATCCCGTGTAGGCCCAGCCATACATCTCTGAGATTTTCAGATTTCCTGTCCTTTTTGGAACATGATGAAATCCTAAAATAGGATTATGAATCTCAAATACCAAAATCCCATCACATTGAAGTGGCTGTTTCCAGTCAGCTCACAGCCACGATGGGCTCCACTGAGAGGATGTCGGTTCTCCCTGTGAGGGCCTGCCTGGCGGTGAAGAGCACGTGAGTATCTTTTAGGTTGTGGGACTGACTGGAAGAGGCATGACTCTGCTGCGAGGAGGCGAGGCCTGGGTGGGACAAAGCGGGCCCTGGCCCTGAGGAGTCGCGATTGTCGGGCCAGGCAGTCCTGTGACAAGGGGCACAGGCAGCTGCGGGGCGGAGCTCTGGCTCCAACCCGACTGCCGCCCTCCGTTTCCTCCTGCACATGTCGAAGAGGAGCCTCAGCTCCTGGCGGAAGGTGGGATTAAGGCAGCAGTAGATGAAAGGGTTGTAGCAGGTGGAGCTCATGGCCAGCCAGTGAAAGCAGAAGTAAAGGGCGTTAGAGGAGTGGATGGCCTGGCTGGACAGCAGCACCACGTAGCAGTTGAGTGGGAACCAGCAGACAGCGAACACCCCGACCACCAGGAGCAACATGGCCAACGTCCGCCGGCGCTTTCTTCTCTGGGCAGCATGCTGAGCTGTTGTGGTGTCACCGATGGTGTTGTGGCGCCACAGCCGGCAGGCCACTGTGGTGTAGGAGGCGGTGATGATGAGGAGTGGCAGCATGTAAAGTAATATGAAGGTCAGGAGGTCAATATACTGCCAGTACACATCTGATGGCTCTGGGAAGTCTGGGACACACAGGCTGCGCTCCTTTTCCTTACTGGTGAGGAGGAAACAAGAAAGACAGACAGTAGGGAAGAGAGAATTAGGTCACGGCTGCAAATAATTATCTTTATTATTGATTATACTGTAGGTAATTTTCTTGATTATTTGTTTTGTCTATCAAATTATATATATATTCAGATGACATGGGAGGGGGAAACGATTCAGATATGGACACAAGACATTAAGAAAAGGGTTTTGTGAGGATATAAGAAGATAAAGTATATTCAGACTCAAAAATAAAGGGGTACTGACACGTTGTGTGTCCATAATCTGATATACTCTATACTATATATATACTGCATATTCAGAGTACCAGCCCTCATATAACAATAATAACAATAATCTGTCACATGTCTGCATTTATTTTGGATGAATATCGGCTATGTCTTCCCACTCTAATCTTCTCCATCACCTCCGCTTTCTCACGCTTCTGATGTCACCACATTATGTTTACGCTGAAGTGACAAAGCCCTTGTTGTCATCAGCTGTCATCAGCTGTCCAATGATCTTTCTGCCCCTGTTCCTTGAGTCAGTCTGTACTGGATGTCGTTCTTTGAATATCATGATGACCCTGTCATTCTGTCTTTTAGACCTAAGATTGTGCAACCCACCACCTCCCCATCACCTCTATGACCTCCAGGATGTCCATAGAGATTCACGTGAAAGTTTCTACCACCCACCTGGTGGCTCTACTCCCCCTCCACCAGTGTCTAGACTCAGAGGGATCTTGTCCTATCATTTATCTTCTTATGGGGCTTCACTCAATGATGATGCTTCACATCGATTGAGTCTAATCACAAAAGTCTTTCTCTGTTGCTAACCAATATAAATATTATTATACACTTCCAATCGATCTCTCCTTATTGAAATGCATGAGTGCATCATTTTACCTGTATGTAAACGTCAGGAGTTTTTGGTAGATTGCATGTGGGAGGGAGAAGCAGCTGGCCATCATCCAGATAACAGCAACCCAAACACCACCTTGTGCTGGGGACATGCGAGGTCTCAAAGGATGTAAAATCACCTGAAACATCACCACACACAGATCAAAGTCAGTGTAAACACACACACACACTGGATCAATACAGACATAATCCGTCCACATCTGTGTATGAACCTGGCAGTTGGATTCCAAAATCTATTTATCAGTGGAGCATTTCACGGTTTGAAATGACTCATATCCAATTATAAATCCACCAATATACAAGGAATAACATTACTGGAGTGTTGACATCAGGTCATGCACTGAAAGCATTTCCACAGTCAAAGCTGCGGCCAACGGAAAACAGCATACCATTTTTTTATACTGCTGTTTGTTAACCTCTTGCTAATATAGTCCGACAGATCAAACGATGGAGGTCTTTACTGTATATGTTTCTTTACTGTCATTGTTTAGTGATGACCGGAGCTGTACCGACTGTTCAGACTCAGAGGACCTTGAGCATCAACCGACGGAAAGAGAGACTGCCTCCTGTTCCTTTGAGTGCAATTAGATAATCCAATCTAGTTACTGTACACAGACTTTGCTTTCTCCATGACTAAAGGCACGATATTAAAACAGCAAATAGTGACAAAAACAAAGATGAAATATTTGTTTAAATGCATTTTTTTTTCTTTGCCAAATATTCACTTTGTGTTGCAGGGAGTTTTTTTCTGAATGTATATTTTGTTTTTGTTTTAGCATCTTGTAAAGTGCAATAAATTTAACATTGTAACAGTTTTTCTTATCCAGTTTCCAACTGCCTTCATATTTTTCCAGCTATAAATAAATGTTTTTAATGCATGTAGGTGTCAAAGTATTTAGATCATTTACTCAAGTAATAGTACCAATGCTACACTATAAAAATAGTCCATTACAAGTGAGAACCCTGCATTCAAAATTTTAAAAAGTACAAAAGTATTATTATTATTATTACGCTCAAGTATCAAAAGTACTCCATTATGCAAAATGGCCTCTTGCAGTGTTATTGGATCATTATTATTGATGCATTAACATGTAAGCAGTTTATTGTATGCAAGGTGGAGCTCCATATACTGTTGGACTATTTCATCTTTAACAATGCATCATATTTTAAAAATTGATGATGTTTTCTAAGATTTTAATCTGAAAAGTAAGTGGTAACTTAAAGCTGTTAAATAAATGTCTAATATATAATAAGTAAAAATCAAATCTCAAGTACAGGTAAGTGTATATGGTTATTTCAAAATCTTCAATGATTATGTGAGATTATATGAGAGAGAGACTAAACCAACATTTCAGTTCAGACCAAACAGTCCAGAATTGAAGCATCTCCGAGAACAAACTGCAGGAACTACAGTATCCCAGCTGGAGAAATTAATTTCTTGACCAAATGGGACCACACTGACAAAAACAATATTTTCTATTAATTCACCTAATACAACCATCTGTATTGCTTTATGGTTGTAGATTAGCAAATCATGAAAAAAGAATAAAGAGCACATTTCTTTCAGCTCCCCAGCTGGCAGCAGTTATTGAGGGTTAAGAAGAAAAAATTAGCAAGTACAAACACTTTCTTCACTGCTAAATTGTAATTGTAGATACATTAAATTTAACCTTTTGAAGACAAGAATGAAAACCTTTATTCACTTATTTGGCTTGTTTAACCAAGCTGAATTTTACAGTGGTTGTACATTGGTGATGAGACATGTAGAGTCATGAATCAAAGAACAAAAATGTCTCAAAGTAATTTCCACCAGCAGCAGAGGCACATTAGTCATCAGAATCTCCATTAACATTTAGACCCAAGGTTGTTGAGACACTGTGGAGGGACAATTCACATCGTACACCTGCCCCTTGATCGAAAATGTTTTGATATACCAGTACATCACCGAATTCAATTGTCAAAAAGCAAACTGTTGGCTTAAAATGAGAAGCCACTAACAGTCTCCCAAACACATCAGAGTGCATTTTTGACTATGATTATACCCTGCACTGTATGATTATATGAGACAAATTAAACTTGAACTCGAACTTGCTCAGATACCTGCACAACAAACTGGACAAATGTCTCCATTATGAGCGGCACGTGAATTTGTTACCTCTCAAAATAGAAGCTTTTTGGACCTTGGTACATTAGCAGCCTAAATAAAAAAAACTACACTTACAGCTTTTCCTTTCAAATGAATCCTTTCATTTCCACGATCACCACCTCTACTATCCTCTACTGTGCTATTTGCACATGACGGTGGATGACTGTGTATACATTGTTGAATACGTATAGTATATTATTAATTATATATGGAGAGCCATTCCAGCAAGAAGAGTTTTATAGCAGTATTTTTGCTTCTACTGAAAAAGCAAGTAGCAGAGTAGCGCTTTCCAAACTTTATGAATTTAATGACATCTTTGGGGATTTGTAAAGCACTTACGTTTCTGCTGTACAAATCCAACACCAGGCAGAGGAGCTACATCTGCTGGACCAATGGGGCATATAGAGGAAATGCACATGTAATGAAAGCCTTGGAGGAAAACATCATAAAACATCGCAGGTGTTGCATTATCTTGTTGCAACCATGCCATTTCATTGCTTTTAAGCCAGTGTGAGCTTAAGCTATATTGTAGTACCATGTACAGGCACATCCATATCACTGATATCATGGGATGCCTGAAATTGTGCATGACTGTACATGAAATCATTATTCTCCGTCTCAACACTGTCGCTCCCCTCAAATTCAGCACCACAGACAGCGCTGGCGGCAGCACCCTGTAGCTGTATCCCAAATCCATACATGTTCATTCTGAGCGGGTTTTGAATGTGTAATGAGTTCACACTGAAAAATGACAAAAATAAAGTATACTCAAAGCACTCAGTATGTATGCATACTAAAATATCTTGATTTTTGAATGGCACAAAGGAAATTGAGGAGTTGTGAATGGCGGAGAAACGGGAAACGTTTTTCTTTCTCATTGTCAGTTTCAATTGGCAGTGACATTTTAAATTGTATCATTTCTGTTAAACAGTTACAAGAGTTGATTTCTTTTAGACTAACTGCAAAAACATACAGTGTACCAGAGCTGAGCTATTAGGTTCAACCTTGGGCCAGTTTTTAAAGGCTAACATAGTTTTACAGGTGAGTTTGAGGTACAGCCCGATATGTTGTCAATGTTTTTTTTCTCTTAGAGTATTTTATTTCTTTTAAGAATAAAACAGATAAAACTTATTTTAGGGTTGTATCCAAAGGCAGATGTAATTGTTCCCATTAGCTCAGAGTGACAGCAGCTTGTATTAACTAATTTGGCTCAGAAATATACGCAAATGTATCCTTGTGTTGCACTACGAGACATGAAATTTAATTGATGGTTATCTACTCTAAATAAACACCCACCTCTTTCATTTATGGTTGAATGAAAATACTACTGTTATTACTGACGCCAGTCACTGATTATATTTGTTGTTACAAGGTCGTGTTTATTGGGACTTACATGAGCCTGTGATTCACATTGTTACCTACAGTAGATTTGTGAAAAACTAAGCAAAAGTTTTGTTGCGAACTATGAAAGGGAAAATTTCAGCTTTTGTTGGGGGGCCGAATATTTTTGATACACTGGCTGGATTTGGCCGCTATTTGCCAACCACTGCTGTATGCAGTTAGTATGTAGTATGGAAATGTGACGCAGTGCTTGTGTTGTAAATTTTCACACTGTCTCTGTAGTTCACTATATCCACTTTCTGCCTTTTAACTCTTCGCACCATGTGTTGTGTTACAAGTCGGCTCAAGGAGAGTGACAGGGACTCTCTTGCGAGAGATATAGTTAAATAATAATTTAATTTAATTAATTTAATTAAACTAAACAATCTAAAACAAACAATAGATATACCAGCAATGCAAGGATGTTTGAGGTATCTACTATGGAGGTGTTGCAAAAACAAAAAGAAGCAGATGCAGGTTGAAGGAGGATGGACAGATAATTAGTCTTGGACCAGCTTTTACAGCCTTAAGAGCCCAGATCAGCTAGATCAGCTGACGACCCATTTGGCCAGTGGCCCTGAGCTTGACCAGGACATTGCACTGGACACAGTGGGAGGAAGGTCACAATTGTCCGCAGAATTTACTACAGTGGAGCTAAAAATGTGATCAACTTTTGTGCCAGAATGGACGAGAAGTCCTTGAAGTGCAACTCCAACACAGCTGAGCAAACTCAGTCTGCTAAGAGTGCGTGATATGATTAAAAGCTTCAGAACGGCTAATAAATTGACTCTGAAGTGAGAATGTCTTGTCAACAGCTGTTTCAAAAAGTCAAAAAGTCATCCTTGAAACTCAGAAAATGTAGTGTTCCTAGCATGTACAGTATTTGCTTAAGAAAAATCCCACAATACACTGCTTTGCTTCAGCTCCTGAGGTCATAAATCGCAGTCTTGCAACACTACACTTGCGGCAGTGAGACAAAGTGATGATTCATGAGAGTCTGAAGACCTTGTTTACTTCTCACTGTAGAGTAACCTACAAGGACTTATCATGTGGAGAATGTTTGCTAGATTTCTTGCACTGGGGGCTTTCACTGCGTGAACTCTATTGTATATTATTCTGATTCATGTAGAGAAAAGTCAATGAGCGAGGGAGCAATTTCGGACATGGCTGCATGACGAGATTACAGTCTATAACCTGCACAGTGTCCTCAGGTATCGCCACTTAACAACTTAACAACATAACAGTGTTGTCTTTATATAACCACAGCTACTGTATGGTGAGAGGAGCAGAAGGGGGGAAGTCTGTTTGGCTCAAGATTTAATTTTTACAAGAGAACTCAAGTGGAAGCTGAAAAACACTCCATTTATCTTGCACTGCTGTAAAAACGGACACTAAAGCATTTCAAACTTTCTAATCAAAGGTTTTTAAGTTGCAACTAATGGCTTTATAAATGGTTAATAAATCAGTTATTAATACTATGTATATGAGCAATAAAACCAGGTGGCCAGTAAATTCATTGGTGAGCTGCAGGCTTCCTTCTCAGACACACTCGAAAAACACAGACAGACATTCTCCCCTATGGCCAGAATACAGGTTTATGAAAATTAGGTGCAACTGCCAACTTTCATTCAATTTCATGGGCAACAAACACACTTAATTAAAATACATTCTAAAACTTGGTTCCTCAGACAAAAAGCACTTTATCTTATTCTTATTTGTTGCAGTTTTTCATTTTATGGACTCTTTATGGTACTTTTGTATTAAGTGTAGAGTATATGCACTTTAAAATGTCTTCTATCTCATCATTTTGTATTGTTCTTATGCTGCCTTGCTGCTAAAATCATTTCATTTTGTGGGGCAATAAAGATCAATAAAGATCACAACTGAAGCCTCCAGGGTCAAAGAGGTCATCAGGAAAAAATATTTTTCTCTGAACCTCCCTCTCTCCCTCTCTTCTCTCCCATTTGGGTTCCAAATGGTTAGATAATCTTTGTTGAGGCCAAAACTTCTGCATTATGTGATGCTTTTTTTACACTAAAAATCAACAACTTTCGACTTTATAGGACAGTTTATCTCATGCAGTTCAGCTAACGCCAGTTATTTGATTTCCTATCCATGTGCACTGCAAGATATGAGCAAAGAAACCAAATCAAAAAATCCATTATTGAACATCTTCATGCTGTCAGAAGACAGGATGTGAAATCCCCTGTAGCCTGACGTTTTCAAGAAGCTGGTCGCCCCATCTCCACTATGGATTTTGTTACTATTCAAAAAGATTGATCAGTCTAGATGAGGAGATGTGGGCAGATGCCTGCAACAGATTGAATATTACATCCCTCTGGTGTCAGTGAAGAGGTCTTATTCTTTTGCGTCCTTTAATGTATTTGATTACCGTGTTGAGATCCACACGTAACAAGTCACGATTACCTGAGCATGCAGCTCAGACAGTAGCCTGGGTCTGATCTTAAAAATAAACAAACATACTGTTTTGTGGTTTGTTGGAATAAATTCTCCCTGTGCTTAAGAAGCAACACTTCAGCAGGGGGCCAGCCCTACAAATGTGAAAGTCTGTCACTGAGTGAGTGAGTAAGTGAGTGATGAAGTTGGTTGAGTTTCCTCATTGGCCGTTGCTCTTTCAAAAATGAATAGGCGGGAACGTTATTTACGTACCGTAACACTGTGAGTACAGGCGCAGCCCTCTAAAGCTACCGCTAGTGGGTTTATCCCTCGCTCGCGCAGCACTGAAGACTTTTGAAACCCAAATTGCTCCTGATGGCTGTGCCATTGGTGTGTGTAAATGAATATGAATGTGTGTGTGAATGGGTCAATGGTATGTAGTGTAAAGCGTTTTCAGTGGTTGGAAGACTAGAAAAGCTTTATATATGCAAGTCCATTTAACAATGTGTTGTATTTCAGAACTTATCATATGTTTTTTTATGTAAAAAACTAATCTGAACTGTAACTATAGCTGTCAGACAAATGCAGTGAAGTCAAAAGAACAATATTTCCCACTTAAATGTAGTGCGGTACAAGTATAATGTAGCAGAAAAGGAAATACTCATGTAAAGTATTTGAGTAAATGTACTTAGTTACTCTCCACCACTTTAATAAATGGGACTTTATGACTCGTCTTATCTGGGCTTACAATGTTACCTCTTGACTAAAACATTCATCTTGGCATGACTTTGAACTATGAAGCCACGATGCTCTGCACGGACAGAAGAGCATCACTGCTTCGTCTCCTGATGCAGACAAACCTGTCGTCGGTCCAGTGCGATGGCGGTGAGTGTGAGAGTGGAGACATGCAGGGAGCAGTACTGTACAAAGCGACTGATGTGGCACATCGTCCTCCCAAACACCCAGGTGCTGTTCACGAATCGGACCTGAGGGAACACACACACACACACACACACACAGTAGATCATGTACACCTGTCAGCCTCATCCATCCATCAAGATAAGACATTAACTGACACTGTTAAGTGATGATTGATTTAGTTTTATGAATAGAACAAATGATCAAATGCTCATTCAGTCTTGTGTCTCTAAATAAATATCTAAAGCTAGGGTTGGTAATGTTGAAGAAACCAGCAAGAGTAAGCTAGATTTTGAAAGTATACAACTGCCCCCCCCTTCAGGTCTCCCTCCAAAGCCACTCCCCTCAAAACACACGAACGCGCACAGCCTGAATATTGCTGGAGGGCGAGTCCACGAGAGAGCGTTGGGGAGAGGAGCGCAGCGGATCTCATTCACATGTTT
>NTHP01000373.1:43150-53424 GCA_003416845.1 Oplegnathus fasciatus | reverse complement strand
CTGTGATGGCCACAGACACCAGACTTTTTTCCTTTTTTTGTCAGAGCACTTGATTTATTTATTGCTGTCTGGATGTAAAGAGAATTTCAACAAATATAACAAAAAATGCTTCTAAAAGACATTACCTACCCACGCTTTAACTGGCAATGGGAATATGCTTTTCAAGTTTTTGTTTCAAAGTAAGTCATACAGCCGGGGAACAGGTGGGATCAAGAGAGATACATGAATTAATTAACTCGTCCACACACACAGAGGGGAAGAGAGGGACAGATTCCCTCTCTTTGTGATGACACACATGGTGCCTTCTTTTGGTGTCTACAGTCTTTTTTGTGTTATAGTCAAGTCAAGTCCATTTTTATCTATATAGCCCAATATCACAAATAACAAATTTGCCTCAAGGGGCTTTACAAATGCAGCAAAGTGCTGACATTTGTAAAGGAGGTAGTAGGGAAAAAAGAAAGAAAAAAGAGGGAAACTGTGGAATAAATACACTTCTATTAATTTATAATCAAAAACATGTTTTAAGAGACAATTAGGCCTATTCAAACATTTCTCTTAACATTTCATCAGTCTACCTAAATCCACAAAAAAGTAATAAAAGTTTGCCCACTTTGTTCCTTAAAAGTGTGAAGAGTCGCCGAATAGACTCCTTTGGACTGAGCTTTATTCCCATCAGCCTGAGTGAGTGAACACACACAAGTGAGGCACACCTGTCAATTTCCCCAGAGGTGGTCTTACCAGGGTGAAGGGCGTATTGAGGACGGTGATGAAGATATCAGCCACAGCGAGGTTCATAATAAACAAGCTGGTGGCCGACTGGGTGCGCTTGTTTTTTACCACCACATGGCACACCAGGGTGTTCCCGAACAGGGAGATCACGATGATCAAGGAGTACGCGGCCACCAGCAGCGCCTTGACGCTCCCGTCCTGCGACTCCCCGCCGCGGCGCTTCTTGCTGGCCAGAGAGCGCCAGTCCTCCAGCATCCCCTCGTCAAAGTCCAGGAGGAAAAACCCAGACGTCCGGTTATCCAGCTGCCTCGAAACATTAAGTAAATGCTCCGTGTATGAAAACATCCCCTCTCCCAGAAGTGAGGAGTCGTTGAGTCTGTGTCCCGCTGCTGCTGCTGCCCTGTGAGGGCTGCCCATCCACAGCACCGCAGACAACCAAACACACACAGCTCTCATTTTATCTCTGTTTTATTTCCCCCTTTTTTTCCTCCCTCTATTTGGATTACCTGTGCCAGCTGCACACCTGCTGCGTCCTTCGCGGCACTGAAGTGATGTGGAGCTGCTGAAGCATGTGCAACAAGTGATGCAACTCGTCGGCGCGGCTGCTGGTTTTAAACCTTGTGTGTGTGTGTGTGTGTTGTGTGAGTGTATATGAGAGAGAGAGAAAGAGAGAGAGAGTTATGGTAGTATTTGAAGAGTGGTTGTGAAGCAATAAAAATCTCGAATTCAAATACTCACATAGGCACCACTGGTGGAGGTTTGTTCGAAAGAAACGCCGAAAAAATGCCCTCTTGGATGTCCCTGTGGTGTATAAAACATGATAAAGTGCCCTCTATGGTGCTTTTCCAGTGGAGAAAACTTGATGTAGTGCCATATAAGCTGCCCTACAAGCCAGATTAGTAATAGTAATAATAATTAGTAATAGTTATACTTAAAATCTTTAAATCTGAGTCATGCAATAAAACAGTTTTAATCTTAACCAGGCTTTGGAACTGTTTTACCCTAAATGCATCATGACTTTCTGCCCGCATGCAGCTGCTGCCATTTTTATTTTTTTGGCCCCTGCCCCTCTGATAGCCTGAGTCTGCCGCTGACACATGTATTTTTATCTTTCCTTTTTTGTTCTTTTTCACTTGGAAAGCTGCCTGGAGTTCAGTGTGGTGAGGACAGAAACAGAGACTGTTGCTCTTCAGTGAAGCGCCCTCTATCCTCTTGTTGTCCACTCTTATTGATTTGCACTCCTGAAACGTAATCTCGCTCAGCCAGCCGTGCAGGGTATGAGCAGAGCGGGGTGATTTGATGGTTGCTTGCCGGGGGGGAGTGACTGTTTTGAAAGTCAGATACACCTCCATCCCAGAGAGTCTGCATGCGTGCAAACACCAGACAAAGAGAAACTTCTGTCTCGTTTGAATCACAGATTTGCAGTCAGACAAACCAAATGAATTCCCCAACTCGCACAGGTAGCCGATTTGTGCGGAACAAAACTGTGTGTGTGTGTTTGTGTGAAAGCTCAGACATTTCCTCCACACGCTGCCCTTGTTGTGCCTGGCTCTGTAAAGAGTCATAGTCGCCCAAAGCAAATACAGCCTGTGGCTTAATTCACCCTCAGGCAGACATGCATTTTAATAAGTTATGTAAATGTGGTTTACATCTGGTTTATGTAATATTGGCGTGGGGGTCTATGTCCATGTCCATACTATATGTAATCTGTCAAGTAAAATACAGTAACAGAAATGAACTCAGGGCCCCTTCTTGTAGAGGGGGACCCCTGCTCATTTTTACCCCAGGGCCCCAAAGAGGCTTGATCCAGCCCGATCCAGGAGGGGAACTGTAATTACCATTTCATTAACATCCGGAGAGCACTACAATAGCGAGAAAAATGGGAGAATTATTTTAATGAAATTTTTTATATCCCAGAATCCTTTGAAGGAGGACTCTGAACTCCGCTTTTTCAATACACATATATCTTACCAGAATAATTTGCTGTGCTGCAACTGGGTGTGAAAATAGTTTTTGCTCTGAACATGAAGTGGATAATAAAATGCATTATTTAAAATTGCTTTTCATACAGGATCATCACTGACGACCATCTCTTATCACCATCTGAGTCACAACTTTAAACCATGTCAAGCGAACAAACAGTAATTTGTGTGGAAAAATTCATGCAAAAGCCGTGAATATGAATAACAGCATGAGATTCATTCACACAAACAAACATCCGTTATCTTAATCCACACTTGATGAATGATGATAAAAGGAAGCGTGGAAGGTGTGAGGACATGGGGACCAGTTGTTCACTACTATTAATTATGGATACTATTATATCCATAATTCAGTATTTTTTACATTTATGCAATACCAGATCTGTAGTCATTTACACGTACTTTTTGACCTGCTGCTGAGGTATATGTATGGTATAGTCTGTGTATATGTTGACCATGATTGATGACGGTCAATGTCTAAGTCTCACTCTGGGATCAGCCCCAACATACTTTTAGAGAGCTTGATTCTGATTTTACCTGAGTGTCTTAAATCGATTTGACTCGAATTGTCTATTTATATCTTAATCATGGTTAGGTTGATATCTTTCATCACCTTTTAAGCAATAGTTCGACATTTTGGGAAATACTTTCTTGAGGGAACTTACATTCAAAGATCGCTACTACTACTCCCATGTCTGTATGCTAAATATGAAGCTACAACCAGCAGCCAGTTAGCTTAGCTAAGCAGAAGTAAATATACACTGTTAGAAGTAAAAGCACTGAAAATTTCACTCAAGTACAAGTATGTAAAGTATTAGCAACAAAACATACTCATTAGGCAGCTAATGCTACGGCAATGCTACCCTATATCATGTTGTAGCTGGTCGAGGTGGAGCTAATTTGAACTTTACTTCATATATGTTACTATTTGGTTGAACAACATACCATTTTAGAAACTCAACACTGTAAACTATTAATTTGAAAAGTAACTAGTAACTAAAGCAGTAAGATAAATGTAGTAAAAAGTACAATATTTCCCTGTGAAATGTAGAAGTGTAAAGTAGCTTAAAATGGAAATACTTAAGCAAAGTACATCAAAATTGTGCTTAAGCAGGCTACAGTACTTGAGTAAATGTACTTAATTACTTTCCAGCCCACACAAAATCTCCCTACCAGCACCTCTAAAGCTCACTAATTAACAAGTTGTATCTCACTTGTTTAACCCGAACAAAAAACAGTGTAAGAACGACAATTCGTGGTTAGCCGGGCTAGCTGTTTCCCCCCGTTATACGAATAAGTATATTTCAGTATCACAGTATTTTTTTCTCCTTTTGCTTTTATTACTGTTGATTTTAATTAGTTTCCCTCTGTGAAGCAGTTTGTAACCTGGGTTTCAAAAAGTGCTCTATAAATAAAGATTATTATTATTATTATTTTCAGAATGATGCGTTTCTTTTGGCATTTCCAAAACGGGAGCACCACAATGTTTAATTTTTTGAATGTCAAGTACATCCATCTGGAACATCAACAAGCGGCGTGTCCTCGTTCAGCATGAAGAAACATGAGAAAACATATTTTACACCACAACTCTGCATTATTGATGGTCCATAATTCCTCTGTAGGAACTCCATCCCGTCTCTGTATTTGGCTCAAGATTAAGAAATAATTACACTTTGGCGTGACATTTCAGTACTTCACAGGCTATGTTCCATTTTCCCAAGGGTATTATTTTATAATACAGTTTTATAACAAAAGAGATGGGATATGTACGGACCAGTGTTTACAGAGATGCCTTAAATAACTAAAGGACGGCGGCCCAACGTCAGTTAGCACCTGATTCCTGAAGTGTCTCTGAGTCTCTAACATCTATGAGCACACTGTTAAATGATATATTAATGCTGAGTTTGAGCTCTGACCATCCTTCCAGCAGGACAAAACACTATTACCAGGGATCAGCAGTGTAATTAAGGCTGTATTGTTATGGCACTCCATAGATGCTGTTCCAATCATGGTTTTACCAGCAGAAGCACAACCAAACATCAGATTACTGAGCAGTGCAGGCACCATGTCTAAGTCACAACATTAATAAGTAGAAAAAGAGGCATTGTGCTTACTCCATTACAATCCTCTTATCCAACAGAGGCAGGAAATATGGCTCATTCTGTGACTAATTTGTGATGTCTCCTCTGCCTGGAGATATGAATTGCTTAAATGTGTTTCAGAAATTCAAGTTGTCCTTTTCTAAGCAAGCATTCAAAAAAAAATCTTTTGTACAGTCTGCAAAGGGTTTCATTAGTTTCTGTCAGTGCTTTCTATGTATTCCTGCCGCTGAATCTAGGCAGGGTCAAGGGTGCCCAACGGCTGAGCAAACTCCATCCAGCACTAATAATCATAAGGGGACAATAGTGCATCTAAAAAGCTGTAGCCACTGCTGCTAAAATAAAACAACATTTGTTTTAAAAGTAGATGTTTGGAGGACTTTGACATCTCGTATTATGTTGGACATAAAGCATTGCCATGTACATCTGGACTGGAATACGGTTTATGCATTCATTGTACAACTTGGTCAACAATGGGGTTGTACAATCCATAAAAAATGTAGTTGCTCTGCAGAAAATCTTACTAATGACAAAACATACAGGAGGTTGAAAATCAATCTCATCAGGGCTTACAGTTTTGCATGTGTGTGTACATGTACTGAGATGAAAACACAGGGTTTATTAGGGCAAAAACACCTGCACGGTGTTCCAAACTACATATTTTGTACCTGTTATTGTGAAGCAGCTGTCATTTTTCTGATTTAAAGATGCCAAGCTGATTCCATCCAACAGAGTGCACTGCTAATGTTGTCTAATTAGAGCCTGAGCCTGCATCTTCCTTTTCTGTTTTGTTTTTTCTTGCTGTGGAGCCATCCTCTCCATACTTATAGCCACTTCAGGACCAGTTTAATGGGGTTTTTTACATTAAAGCAATACTGAGGTGTGTCATAAATTATCTTACAAGAACACATTACCGTAGGTTAATGGAAGTTTCCATCTGAACAAAACATGATGTTTCCTCTTGTCAGATGATGATAGTTTTAATGGATGTATGCATCCATTAAGTCTAAATTATGGAGTCCAGGGCACAAAGACACCACCAGACACTTGATGTAGCCTACTTTATCTGCACTTGTAATACATTTTTCTACCAGGTTTATTCAATCAAAGGATTCGTTCAATTCAAATAATGACCGATAGATGGCAGAAACAGAGGCATGCTGCGTCTGGACTACAGGAAATTAAGCCGAGGAAGAAGAATGTTAGCAACAGCTAGTAGTTATGGGTGGTGGTGTCTTGTAACAGTGTGCCTCTGTAAAGCTAACTTGGTAAACAACTACATATCCCATGTGTCTTCGCTACTGTTGACGAAGGTTACTTATCAACCGGCAAAACTGGAAGGTGAGAGTGAAATTATATCAGTTTTTATTCATTTTAAGCTGTTAAATGTCCCGAGTGAGGGAGAAATTTCGCCCAAATGTTAGCTTCAACAGTTACGTGTAACGTCAACGTAAACGTTTGTATGGAACGCCAACGTCAACTGTTGCGTTACACACAACACAGCAACGTCAACGTTACACACAACAGTCTTCGACAGCAGCTAAATTAACGGTTCTGTGTGTTTAACGGTAACGTAACCGTAAATGCCGTAATGGTTGGCTATGTTGATTGAATGCAACGTTAAAATGAACATTTGTTGAATGTAGGTTAACGTTAATCTACTCTTCATGGTGACTGCAGCACTTTGTACACAGTGGCCAGTTTATTAGGTACACAACTAGCTAGCTAAAACTAATGCTACACTTTACCACTCTACTAGCTAGCGTTACAACAACCGTGCAAGAAACCTCACCTTGAAGGTTATTATGTTAAGTTTTCGGTTGAAATTGTTTTAAAGAGGTATTGATTCAACTTTATAGTCATTTTGGAGACCTCATTATCAAATCAATTCGAGTTTTATTGTCACATACAGGATCATGCACAGTACAACGTATAACGTTAGTGAAATTCTTAAAAATGTGTGCTTCTGTTGAACTGTATTATACTGAGAGGTGTTTGCAGTATTTAGTCTACCCTCATTGATGTAAACGGAGAGGGGCAAGCCACAAGCCAGGTACATCAGGCTGTCCTCAGCAGGTGGATTCATGTAATCTCCAGCAATGGTGACTTGGCAGAGAGGGAAGAGAAAAAAGACAGTTAGCAGCATCATGCCAAGGTCCACTTATTACACCAGATGAATCATAAGTCATCTACAAATAACAAAATAATGCAAGGTCCAGTGGCAGCAGTAGGAGTTTGCGCACATGATAATGGTGACAGTGGAAAACACTGAATACCTCCTGACCTCCAACTTCAGTATTAAGAGCCTCCACTGGCATACCTCATTGTTTGTCCGGGCAAGAAAAAAAAGCAAGAAACAAATGCTAGCATTAAAATAGTCCACATTCCACTGTAGAAGTCCTTAGCTAGACTCAAACTTGCCGAAATAAGATATTAGATTTAGCTTACCTTGATTCTCTGAAGTTTCTGATCTTCTCTCACTTCAGTTCAGCTTCTAGTATCAATTCATACACAGATAGACAGGTGATCACACTTGTAGACAGGTGTGTTCTCAAGGGTAGGCACTCCAATTGTAGAGACACCAAAGTAATCACTATTGTTATGTCACACCTGTTTTGTAGAGGAGGATGCGTTATGACCTGAATGTTGATCTTAGAAACACTCTCTGTTGGAGTGGGTTATTAGTGTAGTGGTTAAGACATATGTCTCTAAGCCTGCATGCTTTTCTAAGAGGTGAGGTTATAGTTACTATGGTGAAGACACCAGCTGAAATGGCAAAATATATTCAAATAAATTCAATATTATATTGTATTGTACTTGGATCGGTGGCTGCATTTGGCAACAGAATACTGTGGCGATGGCCCACATTTCCCATCATGCCTAGTGCTGGACTGAGTAGTTTGTTAAGTTTGCTGTTTTATGTTCCAAAATGCAAATGTTACTTTTTGTTAGTGTTTGTACTGTGTCTGTTCATGATGGCTTTTGTTGGTAATTGTCATTTTTGTGCAGGTTTATAGTTTTAACCATTAATGATGCGGCTGTTACATTTCTTGACACTGGCTGTATTTTGCTGCTATAGACTGAATTCTTGTCCTGCGCTGAATGAAATTCAAGGGTTGACATCTCACAGAACTGCTTCCTGGGTCTCATTCTGCGCTGCCTGACACAATACTGCAACACAGTCCAGTTACATTTTCAGTATAATCAAAGAAACACACCTGCAATTACTGATTATTGCCAAAGGTGCCGTGAAAGACGACGAAATGAAAGTCTTCGAGATTACAACTTTAAAATATTGTATTTTTATTTTTTGTTGGTCCTAAGTTAGGCTAAATGCGAGCAAAGTGCTTGGATATGTCCCTGTATACTTATGACACCTGACAGTCATGGTAGGGTTGGGTGATATGTTAAAAATTTCCAACCAGCCACCGTCAGCCTAACAACCGGCAATTCCCGATATATTCGCGCAGGTGTGTGTGTGGCGTGCGCAGGGGGTGGGGGAACGCCATTTTCAGCTAACAATTATGGAAGAGCTAGTTGCAAAAAAAGAATACAAAATCCCCTATTTGGGATTATTTTGGTTTTAATCGTGCAGAGCCAACGAGCCAAGGCTGGTGTCTCAACTCTATGTAAAATAATCCCTGATTTTTTCCTTTCTCCCTTTCATTCTTTATTAAGTGAGTTAAAAATATTTCAGAGCGCTGATTCGACTCGAAATCATGCCCACAGTAGGTACATTTCGATGCTGAACACGACGGGAATGAACAATGCCGTTCCCAAAACCACAGAAAGAGAAATTACTTTGTTTCGTTTCACTCTTTTCTCCCCGCACACCGCAGAATACAAAATTCCGTCCATTCTCCTGGCTCCGGGAGAAATAAGCTCTTAATTGCCCAAAAGCCGATATATTCGTCGTATTGCCCAACCCTAAGTCATGGCTATAATTACCTGCTGGAGGTCCCAGGAAAAAATTGCACATACACATTTGAAAAATGCGGTATAAAACAATTAAACTGCTATAATGAAGGTTTTAAAACTAGATTTTAAAAGGCCACTCGTCTCAGAATCAAGGTAACAGATGACAACTGAGTAACAAAGACATCCTGTGGCAGTTGAAATTAGACATTAAAATTATCAGTGAGAGTTTGTGTCATATTCAATTCAGGGGCAAGGGAAAAGTATTAAATGTTAATATTTCTCTAAATAGTTTAGTTTCCACCATTCTCTCATACCATCTCCTCCATCCCAATACTGTCTACATACAAACTGTCTAATTTCTATGTCCTGGATTCTCTGACAAAAACAGCAGGTGATGGAGTTTCCCGAAGATTTCAACCAGCTCGAACTTCTGAATACACATGGACACCTGATCCCCCGAGGGGCCAGCAGCCTGTGGACCGGAAGCAAGGATGAGGAGGAAGATGTGGAAGAGGAGGAGGGGGACCGCAGTGAGGAGTGGTATCTAGAAAAAGAAGAAACTCTCAAAGACAAACCGCAGGAGCTCACTCTGTGGGCAGCGGAAAACAATCGCGTAAGTGATGTTTTGTTTTGGCTGAACTCAAAATTTACCTGCATTGCCCCACTAGTGGTAAGCAGGGAGGAGCTTGAAGTGACTGCTACAGGATCGACCCATGCAGCTCATTATTTTTAAGTAGTCCTACCTTTTCCGTCTGTATGTCCACTTTGTCATTGTCTCTCTCACTCTGTCTCTCTAAAATATGAAAAATAACCTATATTTAATGTAAAAGAAAGCGTAAAAATCAGCAAGGCCACTACTGTAATTTACAAAAAGATTCAGCATAATATTTTCATTAGCGGGAACAACGACAAGGTCAGCAGTCCGTCTAGCTTGTTAAGAGACATGATGCTACCCAGAAGTCCTCATACAGTTCTGTTTGGAATATTATGAACTGAAGGTGCTGCACTTTGAATACCTAAAGGCAGAGACACACATCACGACTGTTGAGACAATTATGAATATAATTTGGGCTGATGGGACCGAGTTGGATCTAGTCTGGCAGATAAAATCATATAACGTATGATAAGATTGTAATCTTAAGTCTTCAACTTGGTTTTTGATTTGCGACTGATATTGGCGATCGATTGTCTGTCGCCAGAGGGAGACCTACCAGTAAACAAACGGCTTTACCTGAAGTTCGCTTCAGTTTGCTGAAGTTTACTCACCTGCAATCCCCTCTGGAGACTCAGTCCAGTCAGGGTCCAAACTCAGCACTATTTTTCCTCCTTTTTTGGCCTTTTCAGCGCAAATTGCACTTCATATAAACAGTGTAAGCTGCTGGTTGCCGTCCATGTTTGTTTTGGTACAAGAACACGTGGAAATTGGCGTCCTCGTGGGATTTGCAGGGTCTTCTGTTGCCAGAACTCCAGTCATTGCTCACCAGTGTGCTGTCTAGTGTATTTACTCAGTCATGAGGTGTATGCTCCTTCCTGACAGTCAAAGAGT
>NTHP01000372.1:550963-576680 GCA_003416845.1 Oplegnathus fasciatus | reverse complement strand
GTTTCAGAAGTTACTGAGGTTCAACACCGGAGCTAGTTAGCTTAGCTTATTGTTAGCATTATTACTGTCACAAAGTTCACCTGTTGAGATGATGATCAGTGAACGATGAAGGCAGCGAGATGTGGTCGAAAGTTCGGGACCTTTCGTTAAGATTGTTTTTGTTCAAGGACTTTTCCCAAAGTAAAGACTGAACTTTAACGTCCTCTGATGATGTCGCAGTGATGTCACAGTGATGTCACCAGACTGGTGTACTGTGTTACAAACTGGAGGTGTGGAGTTGGAAAGACGTGGCTGTTTACCAGGGGGGCTCTGATGGAAGACACAATCCAGGTGCATTATGGGAAATGTAGGATCCAGTGGACAGGATGTCTCCTCGTCTGTTGCACTGATTCAAGTTAAACTACTTCATGGGAGTGAAACAGTAAATCACTCCTGTAATAATAATAATAATAATAATAATAATAATAAACACAGACTCGAGTTTTTCTCTGATTTTGTGCAAATGTCCCGTTTGAGTGAAAGATTGAATTTCATGAAAAGTGAAGTTTGATTTAATTGTCTGTTTGATGAAAGTCTCTTCCTTCAAAGAGCAGAGCTGTCTGTGAATCAGAGTCACATCTCAGGTCTTCATGAGCCGGTTTTAAGTCATGAAACGAGTCTTTGAGGTGAAGAAACCTCTTTGGTGGATTTTCCTCTAACAGCTGTTTAAACACTTGTTCAATTCTTTTTAATGGATCTTTTATTTCAGCTTATTTCATAGATCACAGTGTCTGTCCTGGATTTAGGCTTGTGTATCAGCAGCTGTAGAGTCTTTGTGAGGTTTTGCTGGGGGGGGGCACTGAGAGTCCTGCTGGGACTCTTTGTCTCTGATAATGAGGGCTGTTTTCGTTTGTTCCTGACGTCCCGGTGTGGTGACACCTCTGGGCGGGGCGGCTGCTTCTTTGGTGGTCTCAGCTCTTAAATCTTCACCAAACACACTGACGTTTGGTGGGAGGGAGCAGAGAGCTCGTCCCCTGGTTAGATCACACCGGGTCTGATGGGAATCTGGCTCTGGGTTATTTCTGGGCTCAAGGTGGACTCCTGGAGTTTGTAAAGTCTTGTTGTCGTTGACTGTGGTCAGTAAACTTAAACTGATTAACTACTGATCACATTACAGCCAATCAGGTTTGTTGATAAGGGAAATAAATACATATCATGACACCTGGAATAGATGTATATTATCTATGTACTGTATGTGTTAGATCTGTGAAATAATACTCTCACCGTAAAACCTCTTATTTCTAAGTTTAAGGCAATAAATGATCTCTTTCTATTGTTTCTATTGATTGGATCCCACTGAAGTTAATCAATGAACTTATCTTACAACATAACGTATAATTTAACTTACGTTCTTAATTACAATCTTAATTTAACATAAAACTTCAAGTTTAAGTAATGACTCCAAGTGAAAACTCAAATACAAAAGAGGACGTCACCCTTGAGTTGCGTCCAGTTAAAGGTCATCTGTCATTTAATGAATGAAGGGATGAGTGAATGAAAGAGTGAGTGAATGGATGAATGATGACAGGGCAGCTCCTCAGCCATTAAAAACAATAATTGCCTCCCACCTTCACTCCCTTCCTGCCTGTCCTCCCCCCTCACCCACTTAATTGGAAATCCCCCCACCACACACACACACACACACACACACACACACACACACTCTGGCTGTTACTTAAATAAAAGTTGAATTTCGTAACTTGAAGTTGGAGAGGGATCAGTCCTCAGGATGAATGAAAACATCCTGAAACTGACATCTGGTTGGACTAACGAGCAGCGTTTCAGTCCTCTGAGTGTTCAGATGAAGAAACTTTTGGCACGTTTACTGATGAACTTCTGGTAAGCAGCTCTCTGGTTCAGAAAGCTGCGAGGAGTCATTACAGGAAGATCTGCACCATGAAGAAAGTCAGAGAATCACCAAAGTTATTACAGTTCGTCCTGAAGAGAGAAGAGAACATGAACGTCTGAACCACGTTTCCATCCAACAGTTGTTGAGATGTTTAAGTCTGAACCGAAGATGCTGCCAAGTCGGCTAAAAGTCCAAATCTATCGTATACATATTTATACATACATACATACATATTTATACATACTTATACATAATTTGCAGTACATGTGTTTGAGACATGACAGAAAGAAAGTGCAGCTGTGGTCACCTCCAAATTAAAACCACATTGTTAATCAGGATCAGAAGCAGGTTTGTTGCAAAGTGACGCTCACAATAAACAAAGAGAAAAGAAAACCTGTGAAAGAGTCATGAATATAAAACAGGAGGAGGAGAGTCGGTGTCGGGGGGTCCTCGGCCGGGCTGCAGTCAGGAAGAAACTTGTAGCGTCAACTAAATGTGAGGTCTGAGGACATCAGTAATGATCAGCAACAGGTCGTAATTTCCCTGCGGGGATTAATAAAGTATTTCTGATTCTGAGGTCGATTGTTTCTATTAAACAAAGTGATTTATGTTGATCTCTGTGTGAAACTCTTCAGTGTGTTTGAGTTCAGTGAAACTTTCTCGAGGCTGCAGACTTTTTATCACCTGAAGCTCTTATCGATTCAGAGCTGGAGCCGTCTCACACACACACACACACACACACACACACACCTCTCTGCTCCTCACCTCGGCCTCCAGCCTGCCACTTTAATCTCCTCCCGTCCAATCAGAGCGCTCAGCTGGCGGCTGCTCTATTTATCAAACAGAAGAAGAGATTAAGGCGATATCAGCAGCATCCTGCAGGCGCTCTACTGAGCGCGCTCACACCGGGCCTTCGGCTTCAAGTCCTCTCTGACTTGTGTTTGTTGTTTCAAGGTTGCAGCTGTGAGTCTGATTCATTTTCCTGTTTCTGTAGAAAGACTGCAGACACACACTGAGCGTCACACAGTCAGATAAGAGTCTGAACAGGTTCAGGTGTATCTGCAGGATCCACGTCGAGGCCTTCAGGTGTCCTGCTGATGTTCATGTGTGGAAACCACCTTTATGGTTGTGTGCATTCCTCTCTATAGGAGCAGATTAGACATTAACGGAGACATTAATGTGTAACCGCCTCGCCGTCTGACCCAGTTCACACACAGAAACCTTGATGTACAGGCTCAGTTTGCTCAGAGGGAAACACTGAAACAGGAGAATAAGATTAAAATTCCTCTCAGCTTTATCAACAAAACTACTGAGTGAGCAGCAAACAGATTTAAATCAGCAGGTCAGGATGTGACACAGAAACAAACACGTGTACACGAGAAGTGTTACAATCCAGCTCTGTAAGGGAAGCAACATAAAACCAGATGGATGTCTGTGAAATACAGTTCTTCATTTATAGCTTTACAAATAACAAGAAAAGGGCCACAGAGTGCTGCTCATATCAAAGACACAAATACAAGAAAAAGAGCAGAAAAATGTCTAAACAAAAGAAAGTAACCTGCTCCTGCTGTTTCTGTACAAACCAGTTTGTGACGGTGTGTAGAAAACTAAACCTGAGCCGTCTCCAGGTGGTCCAGCGAGGGCCTCAGACTTCACAATAACATGAAACTCGAGTCTGTGCAGAAGTTTAACGCTAAACGACACGTCGGCCGGCCGCTCACGTCAAATCACAGCCCAGGTTAATGTAGTTTGTAGTGACGAGACAGCAGCCTGTTGATTGGAGAGCTGGACTGGGTGTCTGTCCAATCAGAATCATCAGGATGGCAGGAAGTGAGACGGGTGGCGTCTCGGCATCGGGACCAATCTCACACAGGGGACCACATGTTCTACTTTATGTACATGTGAAACACTGCAAAACGTTAGTCACGTGGTGTGTGTGTGTGTGTGTGTGTGTGTGTGTGTGTGTCNNCCCCCCCCATGAAAAAATTGTGTTCAGTGTTTTTATCTCTCAGAGGCTTCTGCTTGTTGACCTCTGACCCCTGCACCCCTGAGAGAGGAGCGTGCTCTCTGAGGGATCCCACACAGTCCTGGACTGGTTTCCTGTGCTGGTCTGGACTTGACTTTGGGAGTCTGTGCTCACGTTTGGCACGTTTTGGTCCAGATAATTAATGAATAGATTACTTTACTTTGTTACTGATTGGACTGTAACCTTTAATCAGAGGAGGGGGTCTGGCCTCGTCTGCAGTCACTTCTCTACTTTGTGTTTCGGATGTGACTTTTTTTACGTTTACAGATACACTGAAGCAAACTTCTTTATTTTTACAACTGCAGGCTGTAAAACTGTCTCATCCTGTTTAGGGCTGCAACTAAATTATTTTAATTATCGATTAATCTCCTGATTATTTTCTCGATCAGTTGTTTAGTTTACATCTCAGTTTAGTTTTCTGCATCCTGACTCTTTATCCTGCACATGTTCATGACTCGGTTGGTAACCTCTTTTTGTTTTACACCAAACTCCCTTTTAATATCTGGCAGTTTTATTTAGCTTCACTCAGGGACATAACTACATGACATAACTCACTAAACACTGATGACAGCTGATTCCTCCTTTTTAGTTTCAGCATGAAAATGGATTCAAGTTTCTGGTATTTAAGAAACGGCCATCTTGAAAAAACATTCCTCATTAGAGCATCGAGTATCGTTTGAAATGTTTCGACACCAAGAAACGTAGTTTCAGGACTGATACCAAATATTTTTATCTTTATGAAACTTCAGAACAGTTTATAAAACTCAGTCCAGCGTGTTTGTGTCATAAATCAGGTGATAATAATCCGAGCTGTGCTGCAGGACTCGCTCAGAATAATCAGATTACTGAAGTGCATGTAAACACAGAGGTGACCTTTGACCTTTGCCCTGCTCAGTACCTGCTGTACTGTCAGTGATGTGTGAGCGTGGATGCTCTGCAGATGATGTTGGTGTCCTCGGGCAGATGGAGGACTCGACGCGAGGCCGAGGCTCGCTCGTGCCCACACGTTCAAAAGTCAAAGCGGCCATTGTTCGCTCCTCCGGAGAAGAATGCGATGAGGTCATGGGAGGAAATTTAATTGGACCGTGCTGCGAGCCGGGGCGTTCCCCCTGGACGCTCATCCTCCTCCCCCATCCACAACAACTGTAACCCCCTCCTCCTCCCTGCCCTCACCCTCCTCCCAACCCTCAGGCCGACCCCGAGGCTCCGCTCCACCGGCGGGAAGAGGATTCGCAGGAATGTACTGTAAAAAAACATCCGTACTAACAGCTCAGTCTGCAGACTGCAGGACTGACTTTTTATAAAACAGACAAAATACTGATAATGCTGCAGCAACAGAGTTCCACTTGTTCCCGTGTTTCAGGAACCATCGAGAAATAAAACAAAATAACATCAGAAACAGGTTTGGTGCCAAGTAAGTTTTTCACATAAAAGGAATTTTTGTGTTGTTGGTGCAAACTGAGAAAATATTAATGAGGCAGAAACAAAACAGAACCAAGAAAATGATTTCACTTAGTGGGTTTGTTATTTCACAGATTACCGTCCAAAATCTCAGCATGATCCTTTAGAATGAACTCTTAAATGGTTCCTGCAGAACAACAATGAGCAGTCAATAGTAAGGAGGTCAAAGGTCAGGTCACAGTGACCTTAAAATGTGGTGACGGGTTGAATATTATATAAAACTGACAATATTTCTAGAGACATGCCTTTGGACATTTGCTGTGCGTAAGAGGCCGCCGCATCTTTCCATTAAAACCAAGTTTTCTGTCCAGCGTCCTGACGGACAGCAGAGCTCATTACTTCCTCTGAGGAGTCGACTGTGGTGTCTTCCTCCCCCGTCCTAATCTGTCCTCCTCAAGGACGTCTTCCTCGTTAAAATCTGTCTTCTCTCTGTGGGAAGACAAACATCTGCGTCTCTAACAAGCATCAAAACCTCTTTATATGGAGAGATTCAGAATCTGTGCTGGTGGAGGTTTATTACTCACATGATTACATCCTGTAAAACAGATCTGTTGTCGGTGAGAAGCCTTTAAGTTCACTGATGACTTCCCTTCAGCAGCTCTGGCTGCAGGATGATCAAATGAAACCACAGATTCTGCAGCTCTGTCGAGACAGACTGATCTCTGCTGTAAAGTTGGAGCTCATTACTTCACGTTGCTGAAGGGAAATGTAGAGAAGTTATAAAACACGTCACGTCTGTTCAGATGATCATTTTTCTGCCTCGACATTTAAATCAACTTGATTTTTGCACGTTTTGGTGCTGAATCTTCAGTTTCCTCTGTTATCAGACTCTTGTCCTGCTGATTGAGTGAACGTCTGGTCTGCTGAGGCTTCGTCCTCCGACACGTCTCGACTCGTCGCTGTAACGCTGCTCTGCAGGTCTGATGACAGGACGGACCGCAGGAAACCAGAGCGAGGACGAAGACGAGAGTTTAGACAAGACGAGACAGGCAGCACGACACTTTAATCTTCTTTAACCTCTTAAAAGCTTCATTTTAATATCCAGTTAAGTGACTTTACACTTCTCTAGAAACGATGATTTAAACCATAAATGTTTGATTGGTACCAAAATCTGAACGCCACAAAAAAGAAATTATAATTTGCTCATAAATTTATATCAAAATACATTTTTAAAGAGGCGGCACTAGGAAAGAGTACGGAAGCTGAGAGGGGCCATAGTTGCAATTATTATTTTAATCCTCTTACCTCAAGATCATTTATCTTATAATCACAAGTTAATTATATTGTAGCTGAATAATTTTCTCATTGTCTCAAACAAAAGATCTTTTCCTCAAAATAACACGACAAGTTTCTCATTAAATTGAAAACAGAAGATCTTTTTTAGATAACAAAGATTTTCTTGTTATCTTTAGAAAACCTGGTCATTTTTCTTTTTAAAAGAAATCATCATTTTCTTGCGATCTCAAAAAATTGTCATTTTGTTTTCTTGTTAATTAAAAGAAAATCTTCCAGATCTCTGTCTCAAGAAAATGATCCAGTGTATCTTGAGAAAATGGCTTCATTATGCTCAGATAAAGAAACATGCGTGGAACGAAACAAAGTGCGATTTTCAAAATGCGATCCCAAGAAACCTTTTCTTTCTTTTGTATAAGAAAGATATTTTTTCTTATTTTGAAAAAACCTAAATATAATTTTCTTGATAATTTTATTTCTGTAATTTCTCAAGAAATTTTTTTTTTTTTTTTAAAGTCTCAACAAAATGACTTTGTCTTCTTGTAATTATAAGATTATCTTGAGAAATCAACATTTTGTTTTTGAGATAACAAGAAATAATTTTCATCATTAGAAAATGACTCTTTCATCTCGAGATAACGAGATACTCAACTTTGATCTTGAGGATCTAAAAAATAATTATCGGCTTCTGTAAGAGTCAAACTTTGTCTCCATCTCTTGGCTGTGCTACAGTCAGAGGTCAGAGGTCAGCTGGCAGGACGTCTGTCTGTTGCTCAAAGACACTTCAGCAGAGTTTGAACCTCCACCTCCGCCTCTGAAAGAAAACCCCCTCATCTGCAGCCGCCTCTGCTCAGTCAGTTGTCATGTCTTCCATATCTGGGCAGGAAAAAACTCCCAGCAGCCCTCTCTCTCTCTCTCTCTCTCTCCCCCTCTCCCTCCCTCTCTCTCTCTGACTTGAACAGCTTGTGTTGCTCGCTCGCCCTCTTTTCTCCTCTGTGGACTCTTTCTTTCTCTGTCCATCCGTCTGTCCGGCGTCACTCTGCTCAGCAGAAACACATTCCAGCCGGTTCATTCCTGCCGTCACCGTGTCACCCCCCCGTCACCCCCCGTCACCCCCCCACCGGTCCCTCCCCAAACAGTCTTAGAAAGAAAAGCTCCTTCCCCTGAACGACTGGAGGCTCTTTTCATGTTCAGACCTGATTCTGGGCCCCCTGAGGAGAGTCTCCCGGGGTCAGCGCTCCACAATAGACGGGTTAGCGCTGCTTAAAGCCAAACCAGCTAATTGACGACGTCGACGTTTGTTTCTCAGCCGTTGGTTTGGTTCAGGAGCGTCTTAACGGCAGCTTAAATCTGCTGGAAGAAAGAAAGACTGTTTGGTTCTTTGGTGTTTTGGCTTAAAGGTCGAGTTCCCAGTTTTTTTAACCCTGACTTTATTAAAGTGCTGCTTCCTGTTTATAATCAGAGGAGGAGAACCTCTCAGGGAGCTTCAGCGGTCCAGTGAAACGAATCATTCAAGCCGCCAAAAACAGCAACAAACCTCTTTATTCAGAAACAGTTCTCTCAGAAAAGTAAAAAAAAAAATACAAGATCTGGTTTTGGTTTCATAAGAGAGAAATCCATGTGGATTCTTACAGCTGATGAAAGTGTTCATGTGGTTATCAGGAGCACGTCCATGTTCAGCACCTTTTTGTCTCCCCTACAGTCTGAAACTCATTTTTCTGTCACTCGACTAACTGATTCATCGTGTGATCTTTTCATCGCTTCTTTGTTACTGTCTTGGTAAAATAAATTTGAGCATCTTTGTGGACGTATTTTGCCCTCAGCTTTGCGTCTCAGGCTCCTGTTTGGTGGAGCCTGTTGAGAAATGCCTGCAGACACTCTTTAGGGATGATAAACTACTTCTGCACGGTTTTCAGGGAAACTTATAGGTGACAATTTGTACTGTAATTATAATATTCTCCAAGAAACATTCAACTAAGTAAACTGAACGTGATTATACGTAGTTACTACATTAATAATATACAGTATATTTACATAATATTTCTATTTCTTTCTGTACAAAGACGAAGCAGGAAAACTAATTTCAAATTGTGATATTTGCTAGAAAAAGATGTAGTTTCAGTTTAAAATTTGACTTTTTTGTGTCCTCCCAATTCCAAAACCAGCTTAGTTTTCTGAAAACTTTAAAAACAATCAGTGATCTGTTGGGTTTCACCTCCAGCCTCACTGCTTCTAGCTTCAGGGCAAGTTGCTTTAAAATAGAAAAACTCAACAGAAAGGTTTGTTTGTGAGTCTTAAGTCGAACTCTTCAGACCATGTCTGCCTCAACTTTGTGTTTGTGGAAATCAGGTGTCTAAGAGCCTGAAGTCAGTTTGTCCTGCCAGCGCTCGGTGTTTCCATGTTTTCAGAGGAGCTGTTCTGGAGTCAGCAGGTCGTGTGTTTCCCTGAGAGTTTTTTTGTTCTGTCGTCATTCGGGACGAGAACATAAATGCGTACAGCGTGGTCTTTGTTTGTGCTCTCGACTGTAAAATTCTTCCTCTCATCAATACAACGATTGTTCTGGAAGAGGAGCCAGAATTCCTCCGACAGAGTCCAACAGACGGCCGTCAGATCGTCAACACTTCAGACTTCTTTAAGACTCATCACTTCTTACTGACCTGAAAAAAACAGGATTTAATCAGATGTTTGTCGCAGTGCATCTAAAGGTCTCTCGTTTCTCTTCAGTCTGTAGCTGTCAGTAGCTTGTAATTTACATACTCAGCTCTGATTGGACACTTTAACGATGCGTGATGGAGCAGTTCATTTCCGGAGCGATGTGTCTCCACGCGTCGTTTTTCTTTTTCACGTCCCAGAAGCTCTGTTGTTAAAGTTAGTGCTGCAACTAATGAATCTTTTCATTATTGATTAATCTCATGATTACTTTCTCGATTAATCAAATGCCAGAAAATCGTGAAAAATGCTCGTTATAGTTTCTGAAAGCCAAAGATATTCAGTGTATTATCATATGACGAAGAAAGGAAGAAGAGAATTTGAATAAAAAATGACTTAGACCATTAATCGATTATCAGAATGGTTTCTGATTACTTTTCTGTCGATCACCCTTTGATTTAAGTTTTTTACACAGCTGAGTAAAAACCAACTCTGTGCTTTTGTTTCTAAACGAGCTGATTGGTTGTCACAGGACATTTGCGTAAAGTTTCTCTGTGTCATGCTGCTTGACAACTTTTGAGGCTTTAGCCCAGTTTATACCCTCGAGACCAAGGTGAGGGTCCACATGCATGGACCACACCAAGACCCATGTGAACACGTCCATGTTCGTCTTGTATATCAGGCCCTGCTGAGTCTGTATGAGTGGAGCCGACATGACTGGTATCCTCTCACACCTCCAGCGTTTGAATCAGACTCTGTAGAATAAAAACACTTTCAACATTTTAAACGTCAAAAACCTGCAGCTTTAAAGGCCTGACTATAATCAGTCAGACGCTGTGAAGATTTTAATTTGGGCGAGTTTGTTCAAAAATTGAGGTGAAGGAGCAGAAATGAAACGTGCTCTTGTAGAGTCGTGTCCTTTAGTCATTTTTAAATCATTGCGTCAGAGCAGGACAGTAAACTTCATTCATCAGATTACACTGTGAATCTTATACGGAGCTAAATTCACTAAATAAACTGAGTCCTGTTTATTTAAGGTGAAAATATCTACGACAACCAGAAGTCTGACCGGACGTTCAACCGACCAATCAGACCAAAGTCCAGTCAAGAAGTTCAGAAGTGTGAACTGGTCATTAACCCAGACAAACATATGAAAAGTGAACCAGCCGGAGAAATGAGAAGTTGTGTCCGGATGTATAAAAAGTTTGTGCAGTTACAGGATGAATGTGACTTATATCGTCCAGCAGGACCAAACCAGGTTCTCTGTTCTTCTCTTCTTCTCCCCCCTTCAAGTGGTTTTTGTCTGACGGCAGCATCACTTCCTCCAGATCTCCTCGTCCAATCAGAGTGTCGTCTGCTCCTCCGTCCCAGCAGCCAGCTGGGTTCAGGGCTGAATCGTCTTTGTCTCCTCTCTGTTGTTTGCCTCCTGATTGCTGTGCCAACAGATGCTTTTGTCCTGTTTGTGAGGATGTGGAGGCGTTTTTTTTATTTAAAGAGACGTCAATGACGGAGTCTGTTCCTGCCGGCTGGTGTCTGTCCTCGACTGCTGAGTTCCTCTCAGAGACGCCTCTTCATAAAACGCTTCACGCCGAGACTTTGATCCTTGGCCAGAGAGTCTCCAGAGGGAAGTGTTCTCAGTGAAAAGATGCTTCAGATCGCAGATGTTCAGGATCAGATTTGAATAAAACTGTGTTCTTAAAACCCCTTTTATTCTGAAACTCCTCTGAGCTGCCAACAAATCATACAAACACTTCACACAGCTTTGTTCAGACTCTTCAAATGTAACTTTAAAGTCAAGTGGAGATCCCGAAGCTTTCAAACACACCAAATCTGACGGGCTTCATTTGTCTAAAACATCCAGAATATTTTCATTTGAATTTCATTTTCATCTTCCAGACATAACATCTGATTTCCTGCTGTCAGCTGACGTCCCCGTAGTCTAGTTTCTTCTGTTTCATCTTCATGTTTATCTTAAAGTCCTTTGTTGGGGTCCAATCATCCACCGGCCAGTTTCATCACAGCAGTCTTTGCTTGAATCGTGCTGTAAATCAGCCTCCACCCTGCAGTTCAAACGTTACAGCTTCTTATTAACCTTGACCCATAAAGGTCCTCACAAGTCAGCAGTGACGCAGTGTCTCTCACACACACACACACACACACACACACACACACACACACACACTGTGGGGGGAGGAAACCGGTGTGTTTGCAGTTGCTTCATTGTTTCCTGTAATAAACTGCAGCCTTTTGTGAACGTCCCATCAGTCCTATCAGCTGCTTCACCTTTATTTGCCGTCGACACAGAGGGGCCCCCGGGCCGGGGCCCCTGTCAGCACACTGTTTACAGAGCAGATTCTTTGGCTGAGCAAACAGCCGTACCCCCCGCCGCCCGGCTCAAACATGGCGGCGTTCCTTCACACGCTGACTGACGGCTCCTGGAACATTTAGCCGTCTGCTCGCCAGCCTGCTCAGACTCGCCAAATATGTGGCGAGCAGGAACGACCAGCGGACGGCAGCCCCGAGAGTCAGGAGTTAAAGGACCAGACCGCTGCTTTAGCATGTTCCAACTACACTTTACATTCCTGATCAACATGTCCCAGATCAGCAGTTCTCAGAGAGACTCCCTTCAGTCCAGGCAGGAAGACTTTCAGTTTGTTTCCAGGAAAGTCAGCTCAGAGAAACCTGCTGAAGAGACGTAATCCATCAGGGTGCGTGTTTAGTAAACTTAATGTTAACGTCAAAGTTCTCATCACGTATAAATACAGCTGCACCGGGGCGTCTGCAAGGCCTGGAAAATGTTCAAATTCAAGGCCTTCAGTGGTTTTGTAAACATAAAAAGTGTCGTTTTCAGCAGCTGTTAAAAATACAACAAATACGTCCGTAAATATGTCGAATACATACAAATAAAACCAGCAGCCGTCAAATAGCAAAGACAATATTTAGAAGAAGTAACCATTAACTTTGTCTTTGTTTTCATTAATGTGTTCACATGTTGTGTGCGGCACTTTTCACTGTTGCATTTGACTTGATATTGATGGTATTGATGAGTTGAAGTGAGACTAAATTCATAATGTTTGCTGATCAGATTCCTTGGATAAATGATAATAATAATAAACTGAGCTGAAATCACATAAATGATGTCGAGACTTTCTTAAATCATTATACACTTCCTTCCAAGACTTGTTGGAGAAATATATGAACAAATACAGTTTCATACTTAAAAAGAGATTGAAAACAAAACTATTGAACTTGAGACTTGAGAGCTTCTGAAATGATACAAATATTCAATAAATTCGTACCTAAAAGTTTTCAAAGGTTTTTAAAATGAGAGAAAGTCAAAATGACTTGTGAGGATTAAATGTTCATTTCTATCTTCCTGTGCAGGTAAGGCCTTCGACATCACCTACGTACGGCTCAAGTTCCACACCAGCCGTCCGGAGAGCTTCGCCATCTACAAGCGGACCAGCGAGGGGGGCCCCTGGGTGCCGTACCAGTACTACAGCGGCTCCTGCGAGAAGACTTACCAGAAGGCGAGCCGCGGCTTCATCCGCACCGGAGAGGACGAGCAGCAGGCGCTCTGCACCGACGACTTCAGCGACATCTCGCCGCTCACCGGTGGAAACGTGGCCTTCTCCACGCTGGAGGGACGACCCAGCGCCTACAACTTCGACTTCAGCCCCGTCCTCCAGGTGAGAGCCGCAGGAGGTCCAGACTGAGAGTAAACAGGAAGCGGTGGCGGTGTTTCCTCTGAGCAGGAAACTCGGCTGCTTGTTTCTGTAAATGTCTGAATATAAAAACCCTGATGTCACGACAGGAACAGCCCAGTCCTGCAGGGACCAGGTCTGCAGCTCGCCCTGTTCTGTGTTCTAGTCTTGTGAACTCGTTCCTTTCTAAACTCGCTTTGTTCAAGAGACACTCAGAAGATGCTGCCTTCTGGGTGTCTCTTGAACAAAGCAGGATCAAGAATGGCCCCATTTCTTTTTACAAAACTTTTTTTTTATTCTGAAAAGCTTTAGATTAGAGGAACATCTGAACATCCACTTTTCTCTCACGTTAATCTTTTTGCAACCCCTCAGATTTAACTTCGGACCCTCTGTGGGGGTCCGACCCACAGGCTGGGAATGTTTCTAAACTGTTGTGCAGGAAAACTCCTGAGATTATTTTGATTTCTTTGAGAATCTCTGGATTTGATTCAGAGGGTAATAAAATGATATGAAACAACACATCAGTGAAGGTCTGGCTGAGCAGAGGAAAGATTTTATTACAGTAGTTGGATGAATTCACTTGGGAGCGCGAGTCTTCTGCCTGTGTAATGAAGTGAACGTAGGAACACTGACTAACATTATGGAGGTCTGCAGCAGAGAACCCTCTCTGGTCTATCTTTAGTACCAGTGAAACCCGCCGTTGTCCTCCTCACATCACGAGACCGATGACCGAGTTATTCTCCTGATCCGTGTCGGTCGGCTGGTTTGGTGCCGCTGGAGTTCACTAACGTCGGTCTGAAGAATCAAGTATTCACTAAAGACTTTATTTATTTTAAAGTATTTTATTAAGTTATTAAATCCCAAATGTGGCCAAACACTCGTTTGAAGAGGAACTCTTGTGTGTCACCATCTTATCTGCACTTTGCACCCGCAGTTTAGTTCCACCGTTTCCTCCTTCAACAAAACTTTATGAACGCCATAAAAACATGTAAAATCTCTGGATGGCAGTTTAAACTGCGTCAGTCCACTTCCTGTCTGTAGGCTGGTGTGTGGAGGTTCCCTCATCCTTATTTTGCTGAGGAACAGATCAGTGTGATGGTAGTGTTTTTCCCCAGCAGTCCGTTCTGCAGGTCAGGTTGCAGGTTTGATGCTGCCAAGTGTTGCGACATGTTGCTAGGCGACGCCCCCGGATTTCCCACTGCAGCAGCAGCTCAGTTTGGCTCGACTGACCTGCAGCTGGACCACTTCTTTCCCTTCTCAACTTTTCTTCTTCTTCTTCTTCTTCTTCTTCCCCTCCTCACTTCTTTTTCCACCTCTCTTCCCTTCCTCCTTCCTCCCCCTCTCACTCTCTCCTTCATCCCTCCCCTCCTCCCCCTCTTCTCCCTCCTCAGTATGTTTGTGTTTCCATGTTTCTTCACTCTCTGAGGTTGTTGCTCAATAACTGGAAGCAGAGACTCTGTCTTCATTCTTCTCTCCTCACTGTTGCATAATGTTGTTTGGAGCTGATTCCTCTCTCCTCTGCTCACAGTCTGCTTTTTAACTGAAGAGGAAAACTTTATTTTTTCATGCACGATCAACGACTGACGAACAGTGTTTCCCACACTTATATAAATATACTTTACATAAAGAAAATACATTCAACGTTAGAACTAACTGGGAATCAGACGGCAGAGAGGTGGGAGGAGATATTTAAAAAGTGGGAAACAAGAAGCTGTTCCTCATTTCTCTACCTCAGACTGACTGCCAGAGATCTTGTGGAACAAAGATGCAAATAAATTTCATATATTTTGGAGTTGCCCTCTGTAGCATCCTGGAAACTGTCTTCCAAACCAAAATAAGTTTGTTTTCAGCCGATGTACTTCAACTGATTCAGCTGAGTCTCTTCACGTTGATAGCACGGCCACCTCCTCAGTTCAAGAAACACAAACTCTGCTGTGGAGCAAACTGGGAGACGTGTGATTGTCTTTATGAACCAGTAGCATTTTTAAACTGGCTTTGGGGCCGCCCAAGTATAGCCTCTGGGTGGGAAACACTGATATTCCCTGACATGCATGTGCATACTGTATATGCACGTTTATGTAACTGAATGCGTTTTATAATCAGCAGAAGTGATGGAGAGGTTCACATCTAACTGATGTGTCAGACTTTCTTTCGTTGTCGTTCTTTCTCTCCGTCACTAATACTTCCCCTCCATGTAAATGAACAGATTTAGCTCTGCAGCTCAGCTGTAAACTTCCTTATTTGACTTGTCGGCATGAAGCTATTTATACCGAAGCCGTGGACTCTTTTTGGAGGCGGCGGCCTGTCGGAGGCGTCAGACGGCTGTTTGTCGCTCTCTGACATTCCTGCTGTCTGTCATCTCTGAGTGGGAAATAACCACCAGCTGAGACAGTCCACCTTAACAGCCAGTTTGGCTGCTGACCAGCTATCACTGTGTTTTATTCTAGAGCTGCGGTTCCCAACCGTTTTGGCTTGTGACCCCTTAAAATAAAGCAGCCAGTGTCACGGGTGTCAGATATCTGTGAGTTGAGCTTCACCTCTAAACTTCTCGGATTGTGTCAGTTGGATAAAAATATGAGGCCTAGGAGACAAAACTATCAAGGATTTCACAAAAAAGCTTAGAGAGGCCTGCAGCCGGCAGTCATTTTCATTGTTAGTTAGTCTTACTGATTGTTTAAAAAAAAGTTTTCTGAACCCAAGACAACGTCTTCAAATGTCTCCTTTTGTCCGACCAACAGTCCAAAACTCAGTTTACTGTGATATTAAACAGAGAAAGGCAGAAAATTGTCACATGCGAGAGGCTGGACCCAAAAATGCTGTAATAATTGATTAGTGACTCATTTAAATACTCATCGTTTCAGCTCTAATTAGAGATTATTACAAAAAATGATTTCAAATATGTGCAGCAGAACTTTTTTCTTCTTCCGACCCATCAATCATCTCACATTTATCCTGCGACCCATCAGCCAGTCATAACCCCCATAAGTTAGGACTCTTTGATCGACGTGGTCTTTTAAAATAACCTTTAATTATCTTATTTAGATTTATAGTCTTGAATTTAACATGGCTGCTTCTGACATCAACTAACTCTGACAGAAACAGAAATAAATGTCTAAGTCAGAAGTTTCACAGACTGTAAAACCTTTCAGCTTCCTGCTGACCTACACTGACCCCTCATATACTGAACTTTGTACTTACATGGTGCTTAAACTAAAAAGACACAGAGCTGCAGGCAGAAATCTGCTGGAACATCCTTACATGATCTGTCTAAAAAACATCCTTAAATTTCTTGATATTAAAAGTTGGGTAGCAGTTTATTTTGTGGGTCATTTCTGCAGACATTTCCTTTGAATATCTTTTTGGTACCAGTTGTAGAGAAAATGGAGACAGTGTTTTGAGACAGTACACATGAAGTACCCACTCATTATCATTTAGGTTTTTAAGATATAATCAGTTATAGGGTTATATTTTATAGGTCGTTGTTCCATTCAAGAGAAATTTCCTTGAAAGAACGACAAAACGTTGTTGAGTTCCATTTAAACCCAAATATTAATTCATTTGTCCACACAGTATTTGCTTAATTGTATTTTTACCAGTAATTCACAACTGCTGACCTGCTGTGCACTGATATAATGTTACTGTGTGTAAAGAAGGATTCTTTAAAATTGGCAATACTTGTTAGTTGGACCAGTTTAATGTTGATTTCAGTCTTTTAATGTGACTTGTTCACAAGAAGGAACATATATACTATTGCCTGCCTTAAGGTTTGGTCACACCAACATTTACATCAACTTAAAACAGCAAAATCGCTTCATTCACTTCATGTTAGTGTCTGAATCTCCAGGAGCAGAAGAAAACCTGCATCAATCAAACCTGTGAGTTCTGACCATCAAGGGAACAAAGAGCTGAAGAGTCTGAAACAGAGGATACTGTCATCCAGCAGCATCCAGTTTTACAGAACCCTGCTCTGCTGGAGAATAAACTGCTGATCAAGTACAGAGAGAGATTGTGACTGACTAGCACGAGCATCTTCCTGGCTGGTTGTTGTTTTACTGGTTATCTTGCTAGCCACAGTAGTTTACCATATACACCCGTTAGTTGTCACAATGTCACCAAGCTCATAGCACAAAATATTTCACAAGGACACACGGAAAAACTTTGCTCTGTCACTTTATAGTGTGACAGAGTATTTATCCTTTAGTCGACAAAGTAACTAGTAACTACGATTATTAAATACATGTACTGGTTTCCCTCTGAAATGCAGTGTAGTAGAAGAAAAAGTAACATAAAAAGGGAAAATGAATGTAAAAGAACAATGCTTGAAAACTGTACTTCAGTAAAGCACTGCAGTAAATGCACTCGGTCACGTTCCACCTCGACAGACAGAGCCTGCAGTCTGCTTCAGCTCAGCTGAATGTTTGTGATTCCCAGAGGAGTTTCTAACGTCAGGCAGCATTCTTCCCTCAAGAAAACATATGTCCCGGCCGAGGCGTTCCACGCTGGCACAGAGCTACAGATGATTGATAGCAAACAAATGTTCTGTACAGTTTAAACAGTGTTGACTCAGCCGAGGACCTGCACGAGCTTCCTGGACCGGACAGTCTGAGGAGCTGCAGCTGCCGGACGGACGATAGGAGTTTATTCTTCGTGAATCATAAAGAGAGAAAGTCAGGCGTTACCGACCGCAGCAGGAAGCTGTCACATAACTGCAGATAGCTGACCAGCTGAGAAAGCAGCTGCAGAAAAGTTTTCAACAATGACGATCCTTCATCAGAGCCAAATGTTGATCAGAAACAGGGTCTCTGCCAAAAACTGAACCTCCATCAGAGTTTTGGCAGCAGACGAACATCATGCTACAGTTTCAGCTGAGAGTGGAGCGTTTACATTTTCAGATTCCTGACTGATCAGTCAGCGTGTCATAACTGTCAAGAACTTGTTCAGTTCACAAGACGCTTGGTCAGAATCTTACTTTGACTTGATCAGATGTTTCCTGATTTAAGTCAGATCACCAGGAAAAAGGCCTGTTATATCAAGATAACAAAAATATATTATTCAGTGATCTTGCAAGGCTGGCCCCTAGATGACCAGCCCAGCAAAGTGGGCCACTGCCTCATGACCCCAGACTTTCAGCGGCCCCAAAATCCCCACTGGGTGTTACTTGGGTTTTGGTCATTTGTGTTAAAATAATTAACATAATTATTTTAGTTTACGCTGAACTCACATGATGCATGTTCATGTGGAGGCAAACAGGGACACTTAAGCCTTAAGCTCAAATTGGACTTTCCTTGTTTGCATAGCCGTGAGGGTCCACGAGGGTCAGTGTGATGTAAATTTCGTCATCTGTCCATGTCCATGAGGGTCATACGAGCTGGTTGCATGTGTGAACACACCTGCCCATGCAGATACTTACAGGTTGTGGCATTCAGACATCCAGTGGCAGCTCAGAGTGGAACAACTGGCATTAAATGGAGTCAGCTGAGGTAGTTCGGCATTTGATTAGGACGCCTCTGGAGGCGTTCTAGACCTAGAACATACTGGAGGGATTACATACCCTATCTGGCCTAGGAACGCCTCTGGATCCTCCAGGAACAGCTGGAGGATGTGGCTGGGGATAAGAAACTCTGGCCTACCTTGCCTACCCTGCTGCCACCTCAACCTGGACCTGGATGAGCAGCAGAAAATGGACACAGTCATCAGGGGCCCAAATTTGGTCACNNATGATCATCAGCGCTTATTTCCAAATTTCACACTGATCAGATTTTGCACAGAAGATTTGATCTGTGAGTTATAACCTGCAGCTTTCATAATTATTTTTATATTCTATTCATAATCTTTCAATTTTCAGTGTGTTCTGTTCCTTTGCCATCTTTATTGTCATTTTCAGCTTGGTAATGGATCATAAATGTGCCTTAATTGACGGCCAAAGAACCACCAGCCTGCAGAGACTCTGACATCAGCGGCGGCTCATGGCTAATCGGCCTCTGACTAATACGACTCCTCCGTGACACAGTGCCGGCGTCACCAACCAAGCCCTCGCAACCCCACAACGTCACACACCATGTAGCCTCATGGCTCGTGGTTGTTATTGGCTCCATTGTATGTTGCCTCCCAGCCCACCGTCCACTCCCTTGTTGCATTTTTGGAATATTGTGGTAGGGAGGAAGACAAATTGAGGGCGTAGTTACTTACTGTGGGTTTGTTAACAACACGAGAGAGCATTTAATCAATCTTACCAGCAAACATGGTGGGAAAACTGTTATTATAACTGAGAACAACGATGGTCAAAACTCTGAAAATAAGATCTCGGTTGTAAAGAGGTCACCACTTTCTGACAGGTCAGCTTCCTGTTTAAAACCCTCGGTGAAGCAGTCACAGCTTGGAGCGATCGCTGTGTGAATCAGAAATCTGTTCCACATTCCCAGCAGTTATACAAGGATTTAACATCAGTGTGTAAAATCACAGGAGGAGGCCGAAGTTTTCCTGAGTAGGTGGATAAATGTACAGTACATTCAACCCTGAACATGATGTAAACGCCCAACCAGAGAAAGTCAGACTCTGCTGATCTGAGACAGTCAGCATATTTAAATCCTGCCGTGGGTTTATGTGCAGGTTTCTTTGCTCAAAACCGTCTTCTAGTCGAATATTTCATCACTTTGAAAACATGAAGTGTAACAATGAAATCTCCTGTTGAACACTAGAAACAGATTTGGGGTCTGACAGGAGGCCAGTCGGCTGTCGGCAGACATTTGAGCGGTTTCCTCTTGAGGTTGGGAATCGGAACATTTTTTGGGGAGAACATGGAGACACATTTGGAAAGCTGTTGAGCTATAAACCATTTATTTATGTTCCCTGGCCGCAGTGGCGTTCATATCAGACATGGATTAACATTTATACACTTGTCCCCACTTTCCTGTGAGCAGAAACAAACCCTGTGGCTGATTGTCCTGACAGACTCTGTGGTTTTTGTTCAGACCCGGTTCTGATCTTTAGCTCTGAGCTGTGTGTTTGTCTTCAAACAGCTGCTCTGAGCTCTCACTCTGCTGAATAGAAACCTCTGGGCCTGATAAGCTTCCTACTGATACTGAACAAAGCTATCGCTGGCCTTCACTCTGAGTTTCCCATGAGCCTTCCACATGTTGAGTAACTTTCTTTATCCTCCGTGATGAGACAATATGGCCGAAACTGAACAGGTGTCCTTCAGTAATTCTCTCCATCTGGTTCTCGTATCTTAATGCCAAGAAAATAAATTCCATTCACTAAAAATGTCACAGATTGAGTGCCTGTTTGTGGAGTTGCGTCACTGTTTTTCAGTGTTTCCCACAAGCCTGAGAACTAAAACCACTTCCCTGTTTGCGGATTCATGATCCAGGCTTTTAGCGAATATGGACCACCGTATCTGAAGGATATTTTACACAACATCTGTGTTTGCTCTTGGGATGGCAGTGTAGATGGTCCAACGCTTTGGTTCAAAGTGAAATGTCCCAACAAATATTGGCTAGAATGTGATTCACACATTCATGTCCCCCTCAGGATGAACTGTAATAACTTTATTGATCCTCTGACTTTTCATCTAGCGTCATCATCAGGTCAACATGTTAATGTGTCCAATACTTTGGTTTATGAGCAAATACCTCCAGAACTACAGACATTCCCATTGGCTCGAAAACACTCCTCTTCACAGTGAGCATCGCAGAGCTGCTAACCTGCCCGAAGACTTTTAACTGTTCAGTTTGCTTCAAACTAACTCATTTGTATGACGTGTGTCCGTGTTCTTTCTGTCCTGAATGTTGAGGTGATTGAAGCATATTTTAGTCTTGTTAAGACAACTCGACTGACGACCCACAGCTTCTCATATTGTCCCTCTTTCCTGTCTCATCCTACACTGATGGATGTAAGCGGATGCTGAGTTTAGATGATGAGATGACATTGATTAGAAATCATTACACCTCCAGTAGTAAAAGGGCTCATTTAAAGGATCATTGTGTAGCGCTGAGAACATTTTGTTTGAGAAAGTGATTCGAATTTAAGGACAAAGTCTGATGTTTTCACTATCTTTAAAGCGAAAAGACGTCAGTGTCTCTCACTCTAATTTTTTCTTTGAAGTTGTGAACTATCTATGACTTCTGACCACTCATGAGATCTGATATCAGGATGCACTGATGTCTTTCTGGTATTTCTGATGATGATCTGCTGCCTGCCAGACTGTATTTGCTTGTTGACTGACAGGCCTGATGTTGTGTCTGTTGCAGGACTGGGTGACGGCCACCGACATCAGAGTGACCCTGAACAGGCTCAACACGTTCGGAGACGAGGTTTTCAACGACCCCAAGGTCCTCAAGTCCTACTACTACGCCATCTCCGATTTCGCTGTGGGAGGAAGGTAAAGACCTCAGAAAAGATGTAACGTGTGCAAACTAAAGTTAGAACTTTCTGGGAGACATCACTGACCAGATGCAGTTCATATTTTGATCAGTTCTGCAGCTCCAGGATGCATCTTGTCACAGGTTTATGTTTCCATATACTGTGTGTCAGTGAGTAGTTAGACCTCTAATTAGAACGGGAACATATCTGCTAAAAGAGGAGTTTTCTCTTGTTTACATGTGAGTGTGAACAAGTTTCAGCAGCCTGAGGTTCACGAAACCTGCTCAGACAAAGGAAACTTTACTGAATGACTGAGTGCGGTCAGGTGGTTTTGTGGGTCCTGATCTTGATGTGTCACTGTGTGGTCTGCTTCCCTGTGGCCTGCACAGGAATCCACATAAGAACTCCTTTTCCTGCACGTCTGAAAAAAAAGGTTTCGACAGGCATTACAAGAGTGTTAAACAGGCTGCCGCTGCACAGCCTCTGCAGCCATAATCTGTTTGAAATGTGGAGCAGATTTCCATTACACAGCCAGCATTCCTGGCATTCCTGGCCGGCAGGGCTGGATTACAGGGAAACCAGAATGGGGCGGACCGACCGCCATGACGGGCGGAAGAAAAGGGAAGAGTCCTGAGCTGGAGCACCTGTCAGAGCTGCAGAATTTAACCTTTATTTATCCAAGGAGGGGTTTCTGAGGAGTCTTTTCCTCTGTCAGCTCCACCCTGATTTACCTGAACTTGTTCACCTGAGAGCTGAGCAGGACAACCAGCTCACAGCCCAGAGTTATATCAGGCAGCCAGGGTTCCTGCTTTGAGATTCCTCTTTAAGATTCCAACATTTTCATACTTCCAGCCTGTGACGGACATGAAACTCACTGAAAGTGTGTCTGTCTTCAGGAACATTGAGACTTTTGTTGAAAGTAAACTTTGAAATGTGAATTTACATTCGATTTGATTCAGTTGAGTCCAGTTTTCTCCATGAAGCAGTTGCTGACTTGCTCAAGAAAAGTTTTCTAGTTGTTGATCAAAGTTGAAGCTACCAGTCTGGTAGCTAAGTGAAGTCAAAGATAAAAGCTGACAGTCCTCAGAGGACAGTTAATCTTCTGCTCTCTGGAGGCCTTTTGATTGTTGGTGACTTGAATTAAGACGATAAGAACAGGACGAAACAGGCAGATACGAGTGTGGAGAATCTCATCCAACAATCTAACAGTGATTAAATTCCTGAATGTTGAACAACACACGAAGCTTTTACATGTGAAAGTTTTGATTTTCCTTAAATGTTTAAAAGGTTTGTGTGCAGGAATTTATTCATTCTTAATTACCTTCTGTACATATCTACACAGCTGCACGAAGAGGTGAATGTTGTCCTGCCTGAAAGTGGTTTATAAAAATATAAACTGTACTAAAACTGGAGACAGTGAAGTTGTATGTATGTTGCCGTCCAGCTTTTTGTAGCTTTTTGCAGCCTCTTTAATACCTCAGTCCTCCTCCTCAGTTTTTCCACAGCTCTCTGCCAAGAAACACCTGAGACAATAACCAAAGGTGGCTGCTGAGCAAGTCCTGTCCTGTTGTGAGGGGCTCTTCCCCCCGAGGAAGTTTAACAAAACCTTTCCTCAGAGCCACCGAGCGGAAAACCTTCATCAGAACCAAAAACAATATCAACACCGTCCGCTGGTGTCATTTCAACACTCTCTGAGAGGCTGCGAGCTCTTGTCATGTATATGTCAGATATTTAATATAAATCTGAGAGTTTTAAATCAGTGTGGAGAAATCTGACAGAATTCCAGCGTCCGTGACATGATGAAAGTTTAGCTGTTTTTTAAGACTGAATACTGACGAGTCGTCTTCATCTCTCTTGAAAAGAGGTTGGTATTAGTTGAGGTTACATTGTTGGAGTTTTGTGTTGTCCAGGTGTAACAGGTGTGTCTCTGTGCTGTCAGGTGTAAGTGTAACGGCCATGCCAGTGAGTGTGTGAAGAACAGCAGAGGACGGCTGGCGTGTAACTGCAAACACAACACGGAGGGCGACGACTGCAACGTCTGCAAACCGTTCTACAACGACCGGCCGTGGAGGAGAGCGACGGCCGACAACCCCAACGAGTGTCTGCGTGAGTCTGCTGCAACTACCACTGCTTTACTGCAACTACTGCAGCTTTACTGCAACTACTACTGTTTTACTGCAACTACTACTGTTTTACTACAGCTGTTACTGCTTTAGTGCAGCTACGACTTCTTTACTGCTCCTACAACTATTTTACTGCAACTACTACTGTTTTACTACGACTGTTACTGCTTCACTGCAGCTGCTACAACCTTACTGCTATGATTACTACTAATGCGAGTATTACTCTTCCTACTGCTACCACTTTTACTGTTGCTGCTTACATATCAAGTACTGCCACTCTAAGCAGTAATTACTTCTTCTGCTGCTGCTATTAATTATACAACAGCTGCTACTGATTCCCACATCTAATGATAATAACAGCGAACAAATCAGGTCAACAGCGTTAAAATGATAAAACAGTGAAATAGAAAGGACTGCCCCCGAGGACAGATCATATGATGACTGTCTTACAGGAGGGGGAAGCATTAGTCATGACAGTCTCCGGGGGATTGTGGGAGCTGTAGTTCCTATATCACAGCGCAGATGCATGACTAACAGGGTTCAGGGAATATTACTGTTTTTCTTCTCCCACAGTCGACTTAATCCATCAGCACAGGAAGCTGGAGGAACTTGATCGTATGGAAACATATTTCCATGTTGAAGTGCAGCTGAGTTTTCACCTCATTTAACCCGGTTTTAACTGTTCAGTCCGGTTTAATTCACTTCTGTCGTGGTTAATTTCCTTCCTCTTGTTCAGCCTCAGTGACTTTAAATAAATAACCACTAACAGGTTTGTAGGAACCAAACACAAAGATACAGAAGAACAAAACTCTCTACTTCATTTAATACAAAGTAGTTTATTCTTCAGATTGCACGAAGTACAAATACAGATTTGGAATACGAAAAGTATATGGACATTAGTATAGTATAGTAGTATAGTAGTATAGACATTTTCCCAGGATCAGTTTTTAAACTGTTCATGTTACGCTGTTACCTTATGGGTTGGGATATTCCTGATTGGTCAGTAATCAAAACACGGGATTGTACACTATTATACTTTTACCCACTTGAAGGCGCTATTACACAAGGAAATTTTCTTACTGTCGCTAAGCAACAAACCTGTCTGACTGAACTTTATCCCAGATTCCTGCGGAAAAGGAGGATCCAGACACATAGATAGCGTTCCAGAGAAAAGCTGTCACCGTCTCTCCCTCGTCATAAAAAGTGCCAATAAACCTCCCAGTCTGCACAGCAAAACGACCTTGGTTCCCATCATGTCCGTGTGTTGCTGATCATAACTCTTTGATTAAAATAAAACACGTCTAGGTTATGAAATTGATTATGTACTTAACACAGTTTCCTTCAACACTTTGTTCAGCACAGTTAATACTCAGTTAACATGTTTATATGACATAATAACAATGAGTGACCTGTTACAGTTTTACTGCTGTTCCTGCTTTCCTGCTGCTACCTGCTGTACTGCAGCTGACAGTGACCCACAGCAGGCTGGACTACAGTAAGATTCAAACAAAGCTTTATTAGTAACCCTGTTCGTGTCAAACTGTGTCTCTCTCTCAGCCTGCGACTGTAACGGGAAGAGCTCCGAGTGTTACTTCGATGCAGAGTTGTACCGGGCCACGGGTCACGGAGGTCACTGCAGAAACTGTGCCGACAACACCGACGGCCCAAACTGTGAGCGCTGCCTCGACAACTACTACAGAGACCAGAGCGGCAGCCGCTGCCTGCCCTGCGGCTGCAACACCGTCGGTGAGTTCAGCAAAATCCGGAACATGAATCCAGAGCAGGTCCTGAGCATGGAGGTCTGTTGGTCACCATGGCAACACATATCTGATAAAATAATGGTATGATGAAGACTATAAGATACGGTTGCAAGCTCCAGAAAAAGCCAGTAAGTGGACCTTGAGTTAAAGGAATAGTTTGACATAATTATGCTTATTCACTTTCTCGCTTCTGTCCGTTCAATATGAAGCTGCTAGTTAGCCTAGCTTAGCACAAAGACTNNGAAACAGGGGGAAACAGCTAGCTAGGAAGTTATTGCTGCTGTCCAAGAAATATAACCCCCGGTAACTCCACAACAGGTTGTTTTTACACTTAAACAAACAAGATTGTAACGTGTTAATCAGTGAGCTTTAGAGCTGCTGGTAGGTGGACGTTTCTGGTCTTTATGCTAAGCTAAGCTAACCAGCTGCTGGCTCCAGATTTATATTGATGATTCTGATACAGTATCAGTTTTATCGTCTAAGTCTCAGCAAGAAAGCGAATAAGCATATTT
>NTHP01000372.1:494554-536143 GCA_003416845.1 Oplegnathus fasciatus | reverse complement strand
GTTCAGGTTTTGGGAAGCCCAGGTTACAGAGGAGACCAGCACGACTTCTTTAATGTGAACAGTAATAAAACAATGAGAGCACAGGACGTGGTGCAGTGGAGGTGTACGTTTGGAGGCCAGATAAACGTGACAAAAAGGAGTAAAAAACAAACTCTGGGCTTCAAATCGTCTTCAGAGTGACATGAACTGATTTTGTCACGTTGCCTTCTCGTCGCCGTGAGTCTTCATGTGGCGTCGGAGCGTGTAGACGTCGCTGAAGCACCGGCTACACTCGCTGCAGCAGTACGGCCGCTCCTCCGTGTGGTGCTTCATGTGGTATTTGAGCGGCGTGCTGAGCGGGAAGCCCTTGCCGCAGACGGGGCAGGTGTAGGGCTTCTCTCCGGTGTGCGTCCTCATGTGGATCTTCATGTCCGAGCTGTTGGTGAAGCCTTTGAAGCAGAAGTGGCAGCTGTAGGGTTTCTCTCCGGAGTGCGTCCTGGAGTGGCGGATCATGGACGAGGCGATGTTGAAGCACTTCCCGCAGACGCCGCAGCGGTACGGCTTCTCGCCCGTGTGCGTCCTCATGTGGATCGCCATGTTGCCCTTGCGGCTGAAGCCCTTCCCGCAGACTCTGCAGGTGAAGGGCTTCTCGCCCGTGTGGCAGCGCGTGTGCACCGCCAGGTCGACGTGCCGCCGGAAGGTTTTGCCGCAGAACTGGCAGACGTGGATCTTGACGTGCGTCTGCAGGTGCTCCAGCAGGTTCTCTCTGTCGGGCAGCAGCTTGCCGCACACGCCGCAGAGGCGGTGCTCGTCGTCGGCGTGGATCTCTGCGTGGTTCATCAGAGAGCCGTGGTAGCTGAACATCATGCCGCAAACTTTGCAGCAACAGGAAGCGCTGCCGCCGTCTTCGCTCTGGGCGGAAGCCGGAAGGAGGTCTGCCAGGGGGTTGAACTGTGGGGGCGGAGCATCGGTCAGCTCACAGGAAGTGCTCGGCAGGATGTCGTCTGTCAGCTGCACCTTCAGAGCCTCCTCAGGAGGCGCAGAGTCCACCTGAGGCTGCTCACGCTTACACTCCAGGCTGCACATGAAGCCTTTGGCGTCTTGCTCGGCCGTCGTCTGAGGAGCCTCAGCCTGAACCTCAGGACCGCTCCACACCTCCTCCTGCTCCTCCTCCTGCTCCTCCTCCTGCTCCTCCTCCTGCTCCTGTTTGATGGCGGGAGGCTCCGGCTGCTCCTCGTCAGGCTGCTGCTGGAGATCGAAGCCGTGGAGTCGCTGAGCGTCTGCAGAGGAAGAGTCTGGTTCAGTAAAACTGCAGGCTGGTATCCAACCTCGTGTCCGAGTCCAGGATTCATTTAAACATTGAGTCCAAATAAATCAGACATTCGGCTCATTTTGCTCCAGAACAAGAGATTTTAATTCAGGTATTTAATAGGTTTACTCAGTTTGGGGACAAACGAATAGTTACATTAATGGAGTGGGATGAGTTTGGTTTTCTGCATCGATTACAGAGTTTTTAAAATAACAAAACAACCTTACAGGAACCTTAATTTGTACTTAAAGGAAAAGCAACAACATTGTGTTTCTAACACATCTCACTCCATAAATGGTCTTTCATTTTTCAACTAAGGTGCAGAGTCTGCAGAGTTTTCCCCAAACTGGGAGTTAAGAGACTTTCTATAGTGGGCAGGGATTGGTTGGAAAAAGGTGATGTCATGAATTTCCATGGGCCAATGAGTATTTTAGCAGCATCTGAATGAAAAGGTGTGTGATTGTTTTGAGAGTTTTTGACTGTTAATCTCTTAATAAATAACAACCAAGCAGAATTATGTTGATCGTTGCTTGTTTACTCATAAATAGCCATTTTATGTTGCAGAGAAATACAATTAAATAAATAAATTAATGGACTTTATTATGAAAAATCTTTAACTATTAATTATATCTGTTGCAGTCAAAATAGGCTGCCTTCATGAATTATCATTAATGGATCAGTTAAATTTAATTCAGTTTCATGGTGAAATACATCATGAATATAGACTACTTTGTTGTTGATGCTCTATTGGTTAATAAATAAAAATAAAAATATTTATTTGATTAATAAATATAAGATACGGAGTGTTGTAGTGTAACACTGCAGCTAATTAACACATTAACACAGATACACACACACATCTGTACATCTATGGAACTGGACCTGTGGGTCTGCGGCTCTGCGGCTGCTCTCTGCCCGGACTCCGCTTCACCTCAGCCGGGGTGAACTGGCGGAGCAGCCCCTCCTCGTGCTCCACCATCACTCTCTCCACCAGCACGAGGATCTCGTCCGCCGCCGCCGCTAACCTCTCGGTCACCAGAGTCCTCAACACCCGCAGGCTGGACATCCTGACGGTCGACTCACTCGGTCCGCTCGGTACGGCACCGCACGGCACGGCACGGCTCAGATCACCTCCGTCATCAGTCACAGCGGAAGTTCCGGTCACACTATTTCACAATAAAAGCTTCCCACAAATGAATCGTTGCATTTAAATCTGATTAACCTCAAAATGATTTATTATTATTTATTATTATAATTAAAATATTTTAAAGTCTTTTAACCCAAGATATGTTACATGTTCTTGCTCATATGCTGCTTTTATGTTTTGGTGATCTAAACACAGTTTCAATCTGGTGGACATTAAAGTTTCATTTTATTTTCTTTCTAAATACTCATTCATAAAATTAGCTGTTAAACCTTCATTTTCTGTTCTAACGGAAATTATTTCTTCTTTTTTCCTCTTTAAACGGCCACACTCTGTAACAGATACACATCTCTTTATTCAGCATTCATTTCTCTTTTATTTATTCATCATTTTATTTTGTATGAATTATAATTTTTGTGTGTGTGTACAGTATTTTACACCCCTCCCCCTCTAACGATGCATTTTTATAAATAAATTTAAAAGTTGGGCAGTAAAATGCAGCTTTTTGGTCTTTGCTATAAAAAACACAACACAGGCAGAATGAAGATGACTAAAAAGAGAAAAAGAGAAAAGAAATGAAAACATGTCAGTCAGCCGTAGGCTACTGAACTTTTTGTCTGTTATTTTGATTTTATTACGTATATATACTCTATATGTACCACATCCTTTTAGTATATTTATTTTTGATTTAATATTCCCATGTTTATGGACATTTCTCCAGTGCAAGAGAGGCTGTTTTCCTGTGATTACCTGCAGAGACCAGCAGGTGGCGTCAGAGTCCTGCTTGTGTTTCTCTGCCTGCAGGACAGAGACAAAGAGACAAAGAGACAAAGAAACAAAGAGACAGAGGTGAGACATAAATAATACCACAGATATATTCAAATGACGCTGATATATATTTATTTTTCTTCATGACAGTAAAGAGGTTGATTGAACATTTTGGTGTCTTTTAATGATACAGTGAAACGTATGGAAGCTGGAAACAAAATCAATGAGATAATAAGTCAATTTGTTTTTACTTTTGAAGTAAAAATTATGACATAATAATGAATTAAGTGATACAAAGTCACAATTATGACTTTTAAAGATGATATGGTGAAATAAAGGTGATATTTCAGTCAAAACTTTGACTTTCTGACTTAAAAAGTCGAATATTATCACATCAACATCATCAAAATACATTAATAAAGCTTTTTTTCTTTTATTTTGTAGGATGATTAATATCATGCACACTAGTTTTAAAAAAACGTTTACTTTTTTGTAGTTCTGACTTGGTAGTGTGGCTGCAACACGAGATCATCAGACTTACCACGTTAGAAATAAGGGCTGCAACTAACAATCTTTCCATTTATTCATATTATTTTGTTGTATAGAAATAAACAGTAAAAACTGCCTGTGATGAGTTGGCAGAACTCAAAGTGGAATGTGAAGTAGTAACGTAAAGTACATTTATAAAGTAAGTGAGGTACAACTAAAGTGCTGTACTTAATAAGTAAAAATCTGAGGTACTTGTACTTTGCTTGAGTCTTTTCTTTTCACAACACTCCAAATATTGTAGTTTTTACTTCACTGCATTAATCTGACAGCTTCAGTTACTTTACACTTTAAGATTTTTACACACAAAACACATGAAGAGTTTATAACAGTACAGCTTAAACCATTAGTCGTACAGTACATTTCACTGATTATACCCACATACTTTGACTTAAGCAACATTTCCAATGCAGGACTTGTACTTGTAACAGAGTATTTTTACAGTGTGGTATCAGTACTTTTTTATGTCCCATATATGGACATTTTATGTCCCAACAAGAACTCTCAGATCGTCCCCTGCCTTTCTGTTAGAAGTGTCCCAAAGAGATGGATGGTGAGGCTGTTTTCTGTTGTTATGGCTCTGAACTGTGGAACAGCCTCCTCTTGGATCTTAGAACAGCAAACTCCATTTGACTTTTTAACTTGGCTTTTAATTTGGGTTAATGTGGCTGGAATCATTGTTAATGTTTTATTGTATTGTGATCAAACTGTTTTTGTTTGTTTGTTTGTTTTTTCTCACTTATTGCTAATAGTTACTTATTGTTATTGTTTATTTTCATCTGACCATGTTTTGTCAAGCACTTTGGGCTGCGTCTTTGCATGTAAGGTGCTGACAAATAAAGTTATTATTATTATTATTATTATTATCATTATTATGATCATTATTATTATTATCATTATTATTATTATTATCATTATTATTATCATTATTATTATTATTATCATTATTATTATTATCATTATTATTATATTATTATTATTATTATTACTATTATCATTGTTATTATTATTATTATTATTATTATTATCATCATCATCATCATTATTATTATTATTATCATTATTACTATTATTATTAATATTATTATCATTATTATTATTATGATAATTATAATTATTATTATTATCATTATTATGATCATTATTATTATCATTATTATTATTACTATTATTATTAATATTATTATCATTATTATTATTATTAGTAGTAGTAGTAGTAGTAGTACTTTTACTGTAGTATAGTATCTGGGTACTTCCTCCACCACTGCTCGTCCTTCACACAGACTTTGATGCGCGCTCTCGCCTCTCTCCTGTCGCGGGAGCGCGCCGGGTCGCGGGCTCGTGCCCGGTGTGTAGGGGGGACGGAGCGGCGGCAGCGGCAGCAGAGTGAGGGGCAGCCAGCCGGAGACACACCGACCACACCGGCGGTCCGCTCACTTCCAGCGGCTCACACGGGATTTTACAGCGGCTTCTGGGTGGACGTTTCAGGGACAGGGAGGAGAGGGGCTCCCTGCTTCTCCCGGACCCGGTTTGTTGGAAGTTTAAAGCCCGCTAAGCTAACCTGGGAGGGCGGAACAATGAGGGAGAGCCAGCCGGGCTGCCGGACCGCCGCCGGCTGCTGCCGCCTCAGCTAACGGCTAGCTAGGAGCGACTGGGCGGTCAAAACTCTCCATGACGGATCACACACCAACTTTTACCGCTTCGCTGCCTCGTTAAACACTTAAACTCACAGGTCCGGGGTTAACGGACACTTCTGGAGGGCTTCTTTTAAACTGAACAAGTTTTTTTCCCGGTTGGATATGGAGACGGACTCGGTGGCAGGCGACGTGGAGTCTCTGCACGGCGGACTGAGCCTCCTGGATCCCCTGGTGGACCGGATCCTGGTGGACACCGTGTCACAGCAGCAGGGATGGCTCCGAGTTTACGGTAAGAAAAACTGACACAAAGGGGGACAGTACCGACCCCACAGCTTAGCGGGTTTCTTTAATGGAGTCCGCAGGTAGTCCGGAGGCTGGTTACCGTCTGAGAGCCAGGTAACAGCCGCGGGCCAAGGCCGAGGTCATGGCGGCCACCAGGTGAGGAAACCGGAGCTGCTGAGGGAGCTCAGTGTGTCTGATACCTTCTCTCACACCGGCAGGGGACACCTCCAGGTTTCAGTCCAGTTCCCGTCCAGAGAGGTCAGCTTCAGACCAGCCCCCCCCCAGCTGGGCTCAGGGTTTAGTGTTGTACCCCAGATCACATAGGCAGTTTCCGGGGGGGGGTGGACCCCAAAAGTCCCTTAGAGTCAGGGGCTTCATGACACGAGTCTCTAAAAATAGACCCCCCTCAGTCCAGACTGAAACATTAAGTCCAAAGTCGGAAGAAGTGAAGGTTTTAGTTCTGTATGAAACAAAAATAAATGAGTGTGTTTGGTGGTCCTTAATTTGAAAAACTAACTTAACCTCAAGTCCATAATTAACAAGTTATTAATTAAGTACATTTTAAGGGTTCATGTCTGAATTTACGCATTAATTTGAAATATATTGACCCAGATGAGTGACTATTGATGGATATATTAGTGGATTAGAGTATAAGGGCTTTTTAATGGGTTTTGGAAGGGAAATTAAAGTTTTCAGCTGATGATATTTTCTTTCACCTTTTTATTACCTTGTGGTGGATCACTAGAGAGAAGGTGTTTGGGTCATTGAAACTGTGAGGAATATCATGTCATGTTGAGCAGTAGTCGTCTGAACTGACTGACCTGCAGGGCACGAGCTGGGCAAAATGACTCAGTTTTTCTCCACTGACCTCAACAACAGAAACTGTTTGTCTGACGTTCCCGTCCAGGACTTTTGTTCTTTATTCCTTAAAATCAAAGTTTCAGAGAGCTGTGAAACTGTTTTCCATGACAGTAACTCACTCGGCGGTGTTTCCCCGTTCGGCTCTGCAGGAAATGAATGAACTCCTGGTGACGTGTTGGTGAACACTGACTCACAACTGGTGGCTGTAGTGATGTAAAGCCGTCCACACCCGAACAGCATCGGATCAGTTCACATCCAAACACACTGGACCCAGACCAGGGACTAACAGTCAGGATTACCACCCCCTTTGGCCGCTGGTCCACCGGAGTAAAGACAGACATTGATGAATTTGGAGCTAGACTGATAAATTTGTGATATTAGCTGATATATTGATATCTGCAGATATGTCGGCTGATAACTAACCAGAAATGTCAGCAGAGAAATTCTTTATGTTTGAGTTGTTTTAAGGAGTGGGGACATTGTTGGACCGCCAGACTCCTCAGCAGAGTTGAGGTTTATGTTTTATGCTCTGTTGTGCATTGATCCTTGATGAGTTTTACAACAGGAAGTGTTTTTGGGAACATTACCTCAGAAGATACGTCGTGATCTGTCAGTGCATATATTACATGTAGGGCTGCAACTGTTGATTATTTTCATTATCTGTTAATCAGAACATCATTTTCTTGATTATTTGTAATTGCATGTTCCTATTCATAGCAGTCTGTGAAAGCTGCACTAAGCAGCGGGATCCCCCGAGCTGCACGTGGAAAAGGATTTAATTGTGAACAAAGCAGTTAAAATACTCAGACAGGACTCGGGTTGTAATTTAAATGGTCTGCGCTGTAAAGAATAAAAAAATCACACGCAAAAACATCGCAGTAGTTGTTTTAAATGCGCAGTTTGTTCCCACGTGCCCTGAACGCAGCGCTGGTATCTGTGGAAGCAGGATGTTTGCTCTGCCTCCCTCCTCCCTCCCTCCCCCCCCCGTGTTGGTGTGATGTCAGCAGCCGGTTTGTGCCGGTGATCTCACCCAGCAGGACTCCGGCTCTGGCATCAGATCCTCGCTGCCATCCGCAGCTCACATACCTCAAATAGACCCAACAATGGCTTCTGCCGTGCTGCCCTCAGGAGCACCTCACCGAGGACAAATGTCCAGATGAGGTCTTTGTGTTGCCGCTGCAGGTAGCTCAGTCACGTTCACGTGTTCAGCTCGCAGCGTTCAGTCAGAGAGGCTGAGGTCAGCGGGTGATGATGTTCATCCTCCTCCATCACCGGCAGATCATAGATGAGATCATCTTATATCTTCATTTAAAAAGACATGGATCAGTTTGAGCTGGTTTGTTACCTGGATTATTGACTTTTAAGATTCATTCATGTTTAATGACGATTTAATGATGATGAGGAAGAAAAAAGTTGAGGTGGGGGTTTGTACTGGCGAGACATGATATACGATCCAGTTGGAGTAACAGTTATATGTGTTTAAAGGTTTCTCAGATGCCAAAACACTGCACAACAGTTTGTACTGTAATACTCAGGGACGGGATTTTAGTTTGAACTTTTTAATATTAACTTTGGAAAGTTATCACAGCAGTAAAACTATTTAATCTTCTGACGGACCGACTTGATCGTCTTTGTCTAATAATAATAATAATAATAAATAATAATAATAAAGAACGTAATAATCCAGAAGACGAGGTTTGAGCCACTTCTCTCTCTCCTTTACAGTCTCTGTTGTCTCCACCCACCATCTCTGAATTTAGCATCTTTCTCGTTTCTTTCCCTTTTCTGCACAGACTGCATCATAGTTTGTGATGGATGTTGTGTCTTGGTGCAGGAACAGGTGGACTACCTCTCCTCCAGTGTGTTGTCCTGTGGATTTGCTCAGTTGTTCAGTTTGTGCCCCTTCCTGACTGTCAGGACCAAAACATCTGTTAGCTGGTGGAAGTGATGTTGTGTGTCTGGTCTTTTCTTTCAGCAGTCTGAAGGTCTTTTCCAGCCTTGATCAGAGTCGGGTGTTTCAGATGGATGTCGGTCAGAGAAAAGGTCCGTGTTTAGCCTAGCTCCATCAAAAAGAAAAGAAAAAATCCACCATCCAGTAGACCTGATATAGATCTTCTGTCTGTCTTTGTTCAAACTGGAGATGAGTTTATGATCACTTCCAGCTTTAATAATCAACATGATGGTTATTGTACAGGGTGAAGTGTGTTGCTGCAGTTTTAATCCGCCTGTGTGTCGGCTCATTGAAAGCATCGACAGAGTGTATTACCAGAGAAAGGCTGCTGTATATAAGCCTATTAAAGCTGACTGCAGACGGACGCCTAAACACAGGATTTACCCCTTTTTCTCCTCACCCCCCCGCTGTGTCGCAGTCACATGAGAACATATGTTGACTGATTAATCCTGTTCTGTCAGATTAAACATGAAGCAGAGAATCTGACAGGTGTGCTCACATACCAGCAGTGAATTCTTTGTTTTCAATCAGCGATTCAATCATTAAATGTAGATTATCAACATTATTATATCATTTGTACCGCCTGTTGAGATTTCATAGGTTTGATTTAACAGTTTATTTGATTTTTATATCAGCTTTCATTAAGCTTAATATTCTGACTAAAATCTTGACATTTTTCTAATGTTTTGGTCACAAACAGCAGTGACAGTTATTGGTAATGATTATTTATCCCTTTGAAGAAGTAATTATTCTGTTCTTGGCAGATTTGATATGAACTGTAGCTGGCTTTTAGAAGAATACAGTTGAATACAGTTTTGGGGATTCTCAAAAATGTAACTCATTATTTTCTTTTTCTATACTGTAAAGTTTGTCAGGGTTTGTTTATTTCCTCGTTGAAACATGAAGAGCAGCTCAGAAAATGAGACGTACAGTAGCTGATGTAGATTTCGCAGCTGCTGCAGGTTGGATACTGTAAATGAACGAATACTACGAATATGTGCAAACATAAAAATATAGGCTAATTAATACATTTTAAATGTGCAGTTCTACTCTTCCTCTGCATATTTTAAAGGTGTAATTCACAGTATGTCTTTGAATGATAAACATAAACAAGTCTTTATTTCTCCAAAGGAAAAAATATATTTTAAGAGCTCAGCAGAAACCAGAAAAGTGATGGTTAATAGATCATATTACCAGTTATTGTTACTACATATATAAATGTATTGTGATAAAATGTTCATATGGAGACACTGTCTGTTCTTTTCATTTTCGATTAATCTCCTGATTATTTTTTCGATTACTCGTTTGGTCCATGAAATGTCAAAAAATAGTAAAAAAAACTTCACAGAGCTCAAAGTGACGTCTTCAGATGTCTTGTTTTGTCTGACTGGAAGTCCAAAACCCAAAGAGATCCAGTTTTCTGTGATATCTGACAAAGAGAGGCAGAAAATCATCACATTTGAGAAGCTGGAACCTGAATATGTGACATTTTTCCCTTATTTCTGCTGAAAAATGAAGGAAATTATTATTCTGTAATAATCTGTATTGATATTCGACACATTACTCTGTTACTGTTTAAAAACTGGCTGAGGCAGATCTGAAGAGGCTCCAGGTTCCCCCTGGAGGGTCAGAGTTCAGACAGGAAGGTTCCCCTCCATCTGTTCTGCAGCCTTCAGGTGTTTGACCTGACGGAGGCTGCATGTGACGCTGCCCGCTGAGGTTTCAGCCGTCATATTGGACGGGGATTGTGGGAGTTTGTTGTCTTCAGGCCAATTCACACCTGAGAATCCTGCCAGAGCGAGGCGTCCGGCTGGAGGGTTGGACTGCAGCCAGACTGAGTGAGGTTCGTGTTTCCTCTGAGGCTGCATGTGTGAAACAAGCAGATATTCACTACTGCTGTTTTCATTCGTCTTCTTCCAGCTTTTGTCATAGAGTCAGGATTTATTTGAGCTGTTACAAAGCCGTGCCTTTAAAGGTCATTAAACTGTTAACAGCTGTTTTTGGTCCAGATGGAAACAACATAAAAACAGTTGGAAGCATCTTGATTTCAAAGAATGAAACTCTTTATCCAGTCGTCTGATGCAGTGGTTCCCAACCTGAGGGTCAGGACCCCGACGAGGATGGGAGCAAGATGTTTGACAGTGGAGCAAATCAACACAAAGTTATGCTTTCAGACTTTCCTCCAATCCTTTTTCTTATACATTATATGTAATTTTACTTCTACAGGACTGAATAAAACAAAACAAATGCACAGACATCAGTATCATATTTAGCAGATGCTTTAGATGCAGTTGCTTATTTATAAAATCTTTTCTTCGGTCAGTGAAAAGTGCTGAATGTTTGCAACCATTTGAAAAGAGAGTGTCAGTGACTGAGCGAAGAGTTTGCTCTTTTTAAAATCGATTTGTTCTTTCATTTCTCTCCAATTAGAAATTTGCAGACTTATTTATTATTATATATATTATTTTTCCACCTCTTAGTAGTTAATTACTCTTAATATTCTCAATGCATGCTCGTCTCTTTTCTCTCTTTCTGTTGGCTTTATCGCCAAAAGCTCCCAAAATTGATGTGATTTTGTGACAAACAATTTGTCCTGTTGGTTTTCTTCTAATAATTAATAATAAAAGATAAATGTTGTCCTACACTAATACAGGAGAGACACTCTGATGGTGTGGTTTGTAAACCGATATGAAGTCCACGCAGTTTCTGTTAACAGGTCGTTAAATCAGTGTCAGCCCGGTGCAGGTGAGGGGGTTCAGGTCTGTGTGGTGGTCTTCGGGACAATGGAGGCTGATCAGAGGAGGAAATGGAAAGTTCCTCACAAGCCTGGCTGTTATCAGGATGGGGGGCGTTGAGACAGGATTTCCTCCCTGAAACAAAACAAGAGTCGAGCTTCTCTGGACAGAAATAAGCTGCCGTCTATTTCAGGACACACAGTGGAAAAACACAGGAGGCATGTCTTTTATTTCAGGGATCCACAGGGACCAGACTCATCAGGTCTTCATTACTGAGGGGTTTAGGCTTCTGCTGGTTTATATTGACCACTGATGATTAATGAGATGGTTGCTAACTGCTGATGGCTCTGCCAATTATTACTTTTTTATTTGTTTGGATGGATTTAAACTGTGATTACTGATTTGGTTTAGTTTAATGAATCGTTGGAGACGTGTGCGCGCTGTGACATCTGATAGAAACAGAGAAAGTCTAAAACATGAAACATCTACTGTAGATAAACTAACGGTGAGGTGTTAATGATGTGGTGTTGTTACTTTATCATCAGACCACGCTGATCCAGAGCTGCCTTGTCAAATAAACAATAATATATTAATAATAATGTGTTTGATTATTGTGTTGCATTGCATTGCATATTGTGGCCAAACTCTCCAGCAGACATCGTCCTGTTAAATCTCTGAACCAGTGTTGTTGTTTGCATGTGGTGTCAGATATCAGGATCCTGCAGACAGCAGGAAGTAATCAGATTACTCCGGTGGATGTAAACACAGTGTGAGCTGTAACTACAGAGCAGAAGTGGATCATTGATGGTGAACGGCTGCAGAGTAAAGTGCCTCACTTGTATATTGGATTAGCTGATTGTCTGAAGTGTAACTGCCCTCTAACATTAAACACTGCTGCTGTTTGACTGTTTACCAAACACCACCAACACAGTTTATGTTGTGGAAGAAAACCACAGACCTTCTTTTCAAGATGAATTGAAAACCTGAGAGGGAATGAATGGATGTCTTTGTTGTCAGCTCGAATCTTACTGTAACTCCAGTTTACGTGTATTTGATATTTTAACTTCAGTTGAATGTTTTCATGCAGCTTTAAAAAAATCAATTAGTCAATCAACAGAAACTCGATATTATTTAAATGGCATTTTACAAACAAAAATGCCAAAACATACCAAATATTCTCTGGTTCCAGCTTTTTAAATGTGATGGTTTGATGCTTTTCTCCTTTTTATATGATAGTAAACTGAATGTTTTAGATTTTGGACAGTTTGAACAAACCGATCAATTAGAAGATGGCACCTTGGACTCTGGGGTTGGGTTTGTTCTTACTATTTTTTAAGATGTCATGGACTAAATGGAGAAAATAAAAGGCAGATTGATTAATAATAAAAATAACTGTTCGCTGCAGATCTAGTTGAATCAGACAAGCTGGTTTTGCTGCTGCGTTTCCTTGAAAGTTGCTGTTTTGGCAGCTTTCTGTCTCACATCAGGGTCGAGCGTTTTTGACTTCTTCGTGTTCTTCACGGTGACCTCCGCTGAGTTTGAACTTCCTGTTTGTTTTCTGGAAGTGTCGTCTGTCCTCAGATCAGTGACGGCAGCGAGGGCCGGTCGCCCTCCAGCAGAGGCTTGTGGGAGATTTACCCAGGATTCCTGAGGGCCGTGTCCCTCCCTCTGCTGGTATCCAGAGGCTGATTTATTGGTCTCTTTATGGCCGCTGGTTATTTTTAGCAGGAGGCTGCTGCTGCTGCCGGCTCTCGCTCCTGGTTTCCGGCAGGATGGAGATGAGAAGTCGACAAAGTAGAACAGCAGGGCCGGGACATTTTAGTTTTGTTATTTTAGTTTCTGGTCTCGTGCATCACAGAGACTCGTGTCCACCTCTCCTCTGAGGTCCTCTGAGTTTCCACCTGATTAACTTCCTTCCAGAGTCCCTGTTTGTCTTCTCTCCTCTCGTGTTGTTTCCTTTCGTTGTTCACGGTGATTTTTAGGAGCAGGAATGTTTGTTACGTCTCCTGTCTGGCCTCAATGCCAGGACATGAATTAGATTCCAGATTTCAAGTCAGATTCAGGCTGTGTCAGAGTCATGGACACTGACCCACCTGAACCGGCCTGTTAACCACAATTATCTCAACATCAGTTCCAGACCTGACCTTTAAATGTCATAAAATCAAATGACCCCCAACCTGAACTGGACCCGGGGTATAAAGGTTCAGAGAGGACTAAAGGGTAAATATTAGCCAGACACAGAGAGCATCTCCAAAGACTAAAAGCATCAGCAGGTCCAGAGATAAAATCGGTGGACTTTGTTCAGGGGAAATCTGCAGTGGTGAAGAGCCTGAAGACGTCTGACAGTCAGCTGATCTGAGAGGTGTGAATGTTTTCTGTCCTCCGAGGAGTGGATGCTTCAGTCCACAACAAACTGCCAGAACTAAACATTTTCCTCTTGTTCTGCAGAAACCGTAGAAAGATGGCGCTTACTTTACGAAGTCATCTGCCAAGAACGTACACATGCATATGTTTGATCGTTGAGCCGGATTCACGTTTTGAATTATTTGGAGGTGGGGAGGGCGGTCATTGTAAACCACTTTTTTTTTTTTGTTGCTTATTTTGCTTTCATTAGATAGTGACAGGAAACACAACAAAGGTCCCTGGACGGAGTTGAACTGGGGACGTTGTAGTTTCTGTATATTGAAAGCATCTTAACCACTGGGCCATCAGGAAGCCTCCGGAAAATACTAAACATTTAAAAGTCATCGTAGTGTTTTGGGGCAGCTCTTTACAGACGAGGTCGAGATGCATCTTGAAACTGCTTGAACCAGATAACCGTCATGACTGCCATGAACATGAAGTCTGTAAACTTGAGGGTCCCAGATCTCAGATTTGTCTGGGACAGGCAGATGGACACCGTGGGCCATTATTGATCTGTGTCTGTCGCAGGAACACTGGAGGGTTGACAGTGACCAGTGAGAGGTAGATCTCAGTAAACTGAAACTCTTTGGGTTTTGGGCTGTTGGTCAGACAGAACAAGACATTTGAAGACGTCACCTTGAACTCTGGGGAAACTGTGATGGACTAAGTGAAATGAGTCGCTGCTGTCTGTTGGTGGGCAGCAGGAGGAAGACTTGGCTCCGTCCTGGACTCCTCAGCTTAGCCTGCCTGGGTCTTAGCTCTGACCTACATGCAGCGTCGCCCTGGACACCAGCCGCTTCGTTATCCAATAAATACTGACATGTGGGTCACTCAGGGCAGCGTGTCTTTTAAAGCCTCGACTCGTTACAGCCCAACAGGAAGAAAAAGAAGAAGAAGAAGAAGAAGAAGGAGAAACAGGAGGAGGAGGAGGAGGAGGAGGAGGAGGAGGTGGTGGTGGTGGTCCTGAAAGTTAGTGAGGCTTGTTTCAAGTCTCTGACTGAAGCTGGAGAAGTTATTTTCCAGCTTGTTTCAGACATCCTCTTAATTTGATTGGAACAAATCACAGTCTCAAATAATAAATTAACCCTTAAATTTATTGGATTTTAATTCATTTGTCTGTTTTTAGCAGTTATCTGGTGACAGAGTACCAAATAGATGAAAATATCTTTTTNNGTGTTGGTGTTGATGCTTTTCTCACTGTAGGCAGGTAGCAGCTCATGTTGTGTTTTCCTGTTTTTAATTATTAAAAAAATATTTAAAAGGATGAAGAAGTTTGTTAGTTTACCGTCACAGTACTGCAATATTTTAATAAACAAACCAACAAAAAAAGGCTATGTTGAAGGATATCAATACATTTTGAAAGTAATATTTTTTGACATCTATAAAAGAGTGAAACAAATGATTTATTATTCTGTTAATAGTTTTCTCTGGAGTCCCTGGCCGGACTCAAACCGGAGACGTTGCAGTTCACATGGTACACGTCTAAGCCCCGAGGCCACTGTTACGCCATAAGCAATGCTATTTGAATTTGTTGCTCAATCTGAGTTACATAAGTACCAGGTCTCTAAAAACCAGATCAGTCCTTCATCCAAAAGAAACACAGATGCTGTTTATTTGTTTGGTTTGCTGTGTTATAGAAGAAAAGTTTCAGAGTGGTTTGTCGTGACATGTACCATCTGGACTGTGACCTTTGACCTTTGGACACTCGTGATCTTTTTTCCTCTCTGTGTGTCTGGATGACTGACAGCTAAAAGCCTCACATGTAAAGTGCTGTCTAAACAACAAACCTCCTTGTTTCCATATGAATCAACATGCAGAGTGAGTCCTGCAGGGATTTCCTACTTCCTTCTTCTTCTTCTGCTGTTAGCTGTGAGCTTTTCCACGTGTTAAATCATCAGCAGAGTGCAGCAAAGTTAAATATCCGTCCTCTGATCTCTGGTCTCGTGTCGTCCCTCATGGCTGATGAAGATGGGTTTTCTAACCAGACCTGGGGTTGACAAAGTCCGGGGCATCCATGTCGCCTCCCTGTGGGACGCCGCTCCTGTTTCCTGTCTGAACACAGAGGCCTCAGGCCCTGCAGAGCGAGGGGGGCTCTTTAATGTTCATGAATATTTATAAGCTCCCAGAGGTCTGAGAGATTTAACCCTTTAACCCCCCTTTAACCCCAGTGATCCTCTGGTGGTCAGTCAGTCCAAACTCATGCTGAGCAGCTGAGCTTTGTTCAAACTTTGTTCAAAAAGTTTCCAAAGATATCAGGCTGAATTTGGGGAATATAAATGGTGCAGACTTTGTTCTAGAAACATTTACTAGTGGGGCTTTCAGCCACCTGCCACGGTCTTCATCAAATACTGATCCCAGGAGGGGACTTTCATGCTTAAAATTAAATTCATATCATCAACGGATAAACATGATGGTGTTTTCAGGTGTTTTCAGGTGTTTGCCGTGAATCTTACAGTGTTTGATTCAGCAGCAAACTGAAATAAGACTCGACTGCAGTGCTTCTATATTTACTGTATGATTAAGGTCTGTGTTCTTGTCTTGTATTCTGAAATCTTGAATATAAAGAAATGATGATTTCTTAAAAAACAAAGCCTGACATCAGCCTTCTTGGGGCCGCCTCTTTTCTGTCACTCATCAATAAATAATTCAGACAGATTCAGGAAACAAAGATTGTGAGCTAAAGCACAGACAAGACTGACACACTACAGTTTCAGTTTCTAGCCTGTTCACAGGGGAAACCACAGTCTGCTAGTTTGGTGTTTGGTGAAACCTGATTGGCCGGGCTTAAAAGAGACCTAGTCTTCATCTGACGCGCCACTTCCTCTCAGGAAGACAGTCACCAGCCTGTTGAGAAAGAGCGAGACGTCAGCTCTAACTCGCCGTCGACATGAAGACAAACCCGACCTGATGAGTCCTCGGTGGTCGCTCTCTGAACAGAACTGTGTTGTTAAGGTATGTCCGTGTTGGAGCACAGCTGCCGGCGAACCAGCTGTTTCGGCCGTTTTGGAGGCCTCCATCTGCTCTTTCCTGCTGCCTGGAGGAAGTCAGTGTGTGCTGGACCATGAGTGAACGTAGAACCCCCCCTGAGGGCTGTGAGAGTCCAGTCCACGGTCCCTGTCAGGCCTCGTACCGCTGGCACCATTACAGGAGGCCTTGGCAGAGATCTGACCCCCAGCCCGTTCCTGAGCAGCCATTGGACAGATACAAGTGGAGGACATCTGCCTGCCTGGCACCAAGGCCAGCCAAGATGGCTACCCCGAAGGGCAAAAGGCAAAACACAGAGCCTCTTCACCTGCGGCTGCTCAGCCTCCCGAGGTTCAACCCCGTCCCCAGTGACCGGAGCGGAGATCAGTCCTCCGCAGACCACGAAGGCCAGACGAGGCCCAGCTCTCTGCGCAGGATCTTCCCCTACCTCAGGTCCATGTCTGAACCCGGTACAGGCAGCGGCCCGGGGAGGACGGCGGTCAGGAAGGTGGGATCAGACGCAGAGCGAAGAGCTCCCTCCGTCAGCAGCTTCCTCACCTCGTTCTCTCGGAGGATCAGCAGAGTCCTCAGGGACCAACCCGAAACTGAAGGAGGAGAGTCTGGTAGGAGAGATGACATTTACCTGTTTTCGTTCACGTCATGTCTGATAGAAGGAAGTGATGGCAAAGATTCTGCTCACCTCATTGGACAGAGTTGGTTCTCGAGGTGTGGCCAGTAATTGGAATCCATGTTTATTGTATATCATTGGACGTGTCAGAGCTTTCAGCTGAGGTTACCAGTCCTAATCATGTCGTGGATATTGACATGAATGTTTACATTTACAAGTTGGAAACTGGTAATCACCATAATTCCCACATGACATGAATGTAGCTTGACGGGTGAAGTTTAATCCCAGTAAATGTAACAAGGTTTTATCAAACTCACCTGACAGAGACTCTGTTCCTCCACGTGGTTCAGGAAGTTTTCTTCTGTCTCTGGTGGCCCTGCAGAACTTCATTCTGCTAACGGCGTGTCTTCCTCCTGGTGCTGATTGAAGCCAGCATTGAAACCATTCATTTAGAGTGTGTAACGCTCAGCCAAGCAGCCAGTTTGAAGGTTAAGTTATGCTAATTACATTTTCCACTAGAACATGGCATCATGTGCAGACGTAATATTTTGAGCTGGACGATAATGAATGTGTGTCTTCATGCAGAACTCATCACTGCCTCTGGATCGTCTGCAGCACCATTAGTGTTACTCTGTCTTTTAGTATTTGTCCTTTTACTAATTCCAAAAGTTTCATCTATATTAGTTTTTAATGAATGAATGAAGTTTATTATTGTGTCAGCCTGTGTGGATTTATAAGACGCCACAAATCAATATAAACCAGGTCTAGAACGCAGCACAGATATTTTTAATTTTAAGGAGTCAGAAAACAAAGAAAAGCGATTTATATCATTTCCTGACCTTCATGTCACAGACGACATATTTATGTAGTAATAACTGAGTAGAAAAATCAAAATAATGACCAGTGGAATAGTTTGTTCAACCATATTACAGGGGTTTTACAAGCCATTTCATGAAATATTTTGTATATTACAACGTTTTAATACTCTGATATAGTTCTAATATACTACGCCAGTGAACACCTCATCAGCTGAGATTTTAGGATATTGAAATAAAATGAAGATGCTGGTGTCCATTCAGACCAACACCGTGACACGACTGTTTGACAGACACCTGTAGTCTTGTTTGGGGGACCGTCTCTGGATGAGACTGTGTGCTGGTCTTTACTGGAGGGAGGGAAGACGTTAACCAGACGTACATTTGCCAAACTAACCAGTTAGTCCTCGTCTCTGAAGCCTCTTCTCTTGGAAGACTGAAGCAAACAGTTTGAAAGCACTTCTGATGAGGCATAAAAAGCACAAAATCCAATGAGCTGATATTAATACTGATCCATTCAGAGTTTAGAATACAGAAATATTTGTTCCACATTTTACATCTGACCTCCGACCCTTGACCTCATTCTAACACGAGCAAATGATAGCAGTTCTTGTAAATCATGTAAATATGTTGTTAAATGTAAGTGATGGAGGAAGTCTGTTTGTTCCTCAGTAGCTTCAGTGTTTCCCCTCCTCAGTCTGTGTCCGACCTCTGGGATAAATGTGCCTGTAGTCATCCATCATCCTGAAACGGAGACGATCCGTGTTATCCATCACCTCCCAGCAGCCTCGGCGTGCCGCGGTCACAGGAGCGTTCGGCTCCACCGTAAATTTGAAAGCAGCGACGAGGAGCGTTTGTGTATCTGAGGGCGTAGAAAAAGATTTAATTTCATCTCTCTGAGCCAGGGGTTTATGGGAAATGTGGTCATGTGAGAGGAGGAGGAGGAAGGTCTGAGCTGGGACATCAGAGTACTCACATGTGAGAAGCAGAAGTCGACCTGCTGCAGCTCTGCAGGGCGCTCTGTTTATTAATCCCTTTATTAACCCGAACATGCTCCCTTCATGTTAATCTTTAACATGTTGCTCTCATGTCTGAATAAACATCTGACTCACTGTTATTTAAAAGTCACGACAGCAATCTGATGAGGTCGGACCTTTTTAACATTTCTGTAACACTTTCATCACGACACAAGTCTGAACTGGAAGCTGTCAGATTAACGTAAAGACGGCAGCAACGCAGCGTAAAACACGAGGATCGGGAGATTAAATGTTCGCCTGTAAATCTCATCTCTTATAGAAAGGAAAGTTTGATGTTGTTAAGGAGACTCTTCTCATCAGATCAGTCCATAAAACTCATTTTGAAAAACCTTCATGCAACCAATAATAATCAGACCTGCTGTCTCCCTCGTTACATTTTTAACTTGAATATCCCGCAAAACTCACTGCAGGAAACATCTGAGAAAATACGAATTAAATGAGTCCCACCTCGATGTTGCAGCAGAATCTGCTGTCTAAATGCTTAAATAATGATATAATGTGAAAACGTATTTGGGGGTTCACTCAGGAGAAGAAGGAGCGTCCCTCGTGGTTACTAATTGGTGGCCAAATATTGCTCGAACACGCAGCTCTTTCTGTGAATGTGCTGTGATGTCTGAATGAGGAACATTAAAATAAAATGCTCGTGTGCCTGAAAACAAAAAGCCGTCACTGTAACACACAGATGAAGCAGCGACGCTACATGTCTGAAACCAGCGACTGTGTGGATGTGGAGCCTTTTATCATCAGTAAAAGTCTTTTAGCAAATAAAAACACAGAATATTTACCTGTCAGGTGTCAACATCTCTGATTTATATCATTTAACTTTGACACGTGAGTCACATGTTTCACTGCAAACAGCTTCACGTCTCTCAAGTTGAGTCAGGGTGAACAGGAACTACACTAAACAGAGAGCTAGTATGAAAGTTTCCAGCAGGCCCAGAGCATGCTGGGTAGTAAAAACCACAGAGCTCTCACTTCTCTACACACACACACACACACACACACACACACACACACACACACGGGTTAATTAGCCTCCAATTAGCAGTAGCTGTTCATTTTCACATGGAAACTCAGAGAGTGAGAGAGAGAGGGTGAATTAGGCCTGTGTGTGTGTGTGTGTGTGTGTGTGTGTGTGTGTGTGTGTGTTGTTGGCAGGATGTGTGTTTTGTTGTGTTTAGGCTCTGGGCATCCTGACAGAAACTCTGTTCATCAGAGGTGTGTGCGTGTTTGTGTGTGTTTGAGGCTGACCCAGAGGGCATGGCAGCCAGCTCCTGCATACTGAAGTGTGTGTGTGTGTGTGTGTGTGTGTGTGTGTGTCTTCCTTTTGTATGCAGATTGTCCCTCCATAATAAAAGCCCACACAGTAACAAAGGGAGCCCTGAGCAGTTCCTCATTAACCTTTCAGAGCTCTGGCCCGGCAGTGGTGGGAAAGTGGAGGCTTCCACCGGCGGCCATGTTGGTCACATTAATGCAGAAACGTTTGAAAACACATTGTTTTGTCTCAGTTTGGCATCTACCCAGAGCTTTCCCCCAAACTCTCTCCAGAGTGGACTCATTTGTTTCCAGGCTTTTGGCAGATTCAACACGTGGAGTATCGGCTCCTGATTTTCATGTGTTAGACTGTATTTATTCAGACAGACTTCCTGTACGGCTGCTTGTGTTTAGGCCACATTCAACCTTTGACAGCTTGGGCTTTGTGTTTGTTTATGTTTATATTTTTCAGAGTTAAGTATCAAAGAATCTATCGTATTGGTATTTGTACAGAAAATCCTGTTTCCTGTCTGCACTAGTATCAGATTTCACACAGTATCCAGCCCTGATGTCCACAACATGATACTGATATTTGGGAGTTCCAAAAAAATCAGATGACGAGTAAATCTTTTCAACATGAACATCAAATTAACTTGTCAATGTTCTGTGGTGGACAAACTCTGTCATGGAGACACTGGTTCTAACTGGTTCTGGCTGACATATACATATTAATGTAATGGTCCAGCTCTAGTCTACAGGTTTTCATCACACAATAAATATGTGTATATGACTGTATAAAGGACAGGGTTTTATATATATTGTATAAACATATAAACATGTATTGATGGTGTACAGTTAGTGAACAGTTTGTCACTCCTGCTGTTTTTCTTATTTCCGGCTGGGCTGAATGTGGTCGTAGTTTGTGGACGTAGCACCTGAGGCCTGTTTTCTTTCTTTCCCTGCATATGTCGTTCACACTGTGGTGAATCTGCACCGTGATAATCATGTGCATTAGCTGAGAATCACCTGGATCAACAACAGAGAGACGGTTTGAAGGAAATGTGTAAACATGATGATTATGAGGCAAGAAGTCTTTTTTTCTCTGATCTATCAGCAGGTTTATGGACCCTCAGAGGACGTCAGAGATGTCGACTCAGGCTCGAGGTTCACGCTATCGCTCCGGTTCAAAAGCTTCGTGCTCGTGTTGTTGTTTGACAACAGAAGAAAAAGATGTTTTCTTCTTCATGTTTCATCATTTTGATGTGTCACAACAGGAAAATCATAAACATTAACAACTAAATCGTTCGTTCTAGATGAACCAGTTCCAGTTCCATAATATAACTGGAACATCATCATTAATATTATTTCTGTTGGAATAAGACGTTCTTCCTGCAGCAAACCTCCATCAGTCCTTCAGTGTGGTGTCTCTCCTCTGCTGCTCTTGTCAGTCTGATAGGAGGTGACACCGCTGTTCACCTTTGACCCCTGAGACCCCCCCGCCATCACCCCTTGCATGCAGGCTGTGGTCCTGATTGACACTTCAGTGAGAGAATCTGCTTTGTAGATGCAAATGCGGCGACTCCTGCTGAAGTCAGCGTGTTTAAATATTAAACTGTCACCGTCGCTGCAGGCTGAGCAACAAAGAGCCGCCATGATGGAAGACGCTGAAAACACTCTGAATATAAATTATTACACACGACAGACGATTACTGGCAGCTTGAGGGTCATGAAGACCTGAAGCGGTGTTGGTCAGTTTACCAGCTGTCGTCCTTACAGGGTATCCTGTCCTGTTTCTGTGTGAACTTCCACAGAAACTTCTCAGACCTCCTGCGGAGTTTCTTTACTGTCTGTGTGATTACTGTCTCTCTTTTTCAAACACCTTTTACAAATGTTTTTCACCAAAGAACCACCAGAGGTTGTTGCTATAACCTGAATGACTTTTGCTGTGAAGCAGCTTCAGGAAACAGAAGCGTTTGAGTTAGCTTTGAATGCTAACTTGCAGCGTGAAAAAAGGTAGTCTGGATTTATACTTGTACATAGTTGTGCTTCTGTGTTGAAGGATCGGTTGGAAACGTTTTGAGGTATTAAACCAGCGTTGTGTTAACCTCTGTGAAGACTTTTATGCAGGCTTGGGTCCAGATAGGTGGTTACATTTTGCATCCTGTTCCTTGTCAGTAAAATACCAGGATGCACAAAACTCTGATGTCAGCAAATATCTTATTGAACCTTTATTCTTTTTTTTTATTAAAAAAGAGCTGAAAATAAGAAGTTCGTCGATTCGCTGATCGTCTTTTGACTGACTGATGAAACTGTTGACTGAGGGAGCGTTTGTGACGGAAAATAAACATCACTCTGAGGGGAGTTTTATCCTAAATCTGCTCTCTTTATGAGTCAGCTGTGGTGACATTGATATATTTATTTTATCAGACATCACAGCCCTCACTTGTAGTTACTTTTTCTAACCGAGACCTGTTTGAAATGTAGTTCGCCGTCATTTATAAGCATTTAGAGCAGAATTTACCTTTAAATTGATCTAATAGCTTCAGTCTGCTGCAGCTTCTCACTGGACGTAAACTGTCTGAAGGGCCAAAAGTTCAGAGCTTCAAAAATAGCAGGGTGGATAATTTAATTTAATTGATTTAATTTCAACGACCGCAGCAGCTAAGAGGAACCAAGTCAGTAAAACCTTAAAAATGAAAATCTAAAAGAGTAGAGAAACTGAACTCCGAGCTTCCTGTTTTCTGAATCCAGATTTATCCTGATGTGTGATTCCTCGTGTTGTCAGTGAGAAGCTCCAGCAGAGTTTAGTTTCGATATTAAACCAATGACCTCCAGAACAGACCTGAAGTCTCATAGTGTCCCCTTAAGTGGCGCGTGAGCCCAGAATAGTGTTGATGTTTCTGTGTGACTGAGCTGAGTGCTGTATCCGTCCTCTCAGAGAGCCCCTCAGCTTATCAGAGCTGCAGCCTTCACTCACAGTGAGCGGCTGCAGGAAATCATTCGCCTGCTGTCTCTGATTTATTCTCAGCAGAAGAACATCCACAACCTGCAGCCACAGAGACCAGCACACTTTATGGTTTTGCTGTTTTACATTTCTCAGAAACCAGAACCCCGCAGGGACTAAAATTAACTTTTTCATGCAGTTTGATTCTGAGAAGATGATTCACAAACTGCATCAGAGGACAAACAAACAGAAAATACAGAACATGTTCACACAGTTCAGAGTTTCTCTGCTCGAATCTTCAGTTGGTTTTATTTAAGTTTCTGTTTCTGATGAATTCCTGAATAACACTTAGCTTTAACCTTCCTGTTTAGTGTTCATAGGCAGCTTATAATAACTGCTTACAACACATTATTACAACATGTAATTGTAAGCACGTAGCAGGACATTTTAGGTGTTTATTAATGTCTTTATCAACTTACTCCTTATATGAAGCACCTTTACTACATCACATTACATTACATTAATTTTACTAGTGTATAACAGACAGTGAGTGCTTGGTAACAACATTTAACACAGTTGTAATGTTATATAATGATATGTCTTCATTAAACTGTTGATAAAATGCTGTAAGGATTTGTTCATGTGCAATAATAGATCATCACATATGATTACTGCTGTGTTATACTGCGTTATCAAGCATTCGTTAACTGATGTCTGCTATCTTCAGCCTGCTGTGTGACCTGCGCACAACATTACATCTCATGTTATAAATATAAGCCTACTATTATATTTCCTAAACATTTAACAATCTCTCCTGACGTTGGCAGAGGTTCTCTGTATTCTTCTCCCTGCACACACTGCAGGAAACCCTCAACACTTATATTTGCTTATTACAGTGTGTTATAAACCTTATTTTAAGTCTTTACTTCTGCTTATTAAATGCCAAATAAAGTTTCACACATTAAGGATATAATCCTAAACATTTTCATTGTATTTTCATGTTATTGGGTCAGAATTAGAATGAATGTATTTACATTCTGGAAATGTCTCTCTATGTATTAGTTACATTCTTTGATTAACGATTATTTTCATCATCGATTAATCGAGAATATAATTGGCAATTTAAAAAAAATGTCTTGTTTTGTCCGACCAACAGTCGTAAACAGATTCAGTTACTGTGGTAGAAAACATAAAAACATAAAATCACCACCATGGAAGAGTGGGAACTAGTGAATGTTTTACTTGAAACATGTCAAAGTAAGTAAGGTTTTAAAACAGCTGTTGTTTTGGTGTTTCCTAACCTTTTCTCACCTTCATGACGGCGCCCTGTGAATCGTTAGCTATGAAATCTCAGTTTTGACACATTTCTAAACAGACTCACTGAGTTTATCACATGAAACAAACAGATAATAGAAGTCTTGACAGATTGAGATCCTCTGAGAGGAAGTTTTGTGTTTCACAGCTTGAATGGAGAACAGTTTGATAAAAACAGTGTTTTTCTGTCGGGGTTCAATCTGTTAATTGCTGTAATTTCCTCCCTCAGACAAAAGCTCCTCCTCAGCCTGTTTAACACCTCCGTCACAGCTGATGGCGGCTCCTCTGGGCTTAAAATCCTCTTCACAGTCACCGTTTGAAGAGGATTCTCCTCATGGAAGAAATATTAGAGGTTTCAAAGTTAAATTGACTCACATTGCTCAGAGAATAATTTACCATGACCTGCAGGTGTTGTGTGTCTTTGTGGAGAGGAAATATCAGCCTTTAGTTTCTCAGATGTTGTACTTAACTTTGAATTAAAAATCATTTTATTTTCACTTGTAATTTTGTGATAGAACGATTGTGGTGTTTGAAAAGACACAAACTTCATGACTTTCTCAGCTCCAGCAGCTTTCAGAGATCTCATAGAGAGGCTAACTGCAGTCCCACTGTAGATACCTGGTGGTGGTGTCGGCGGGGCGGGATGAGAGTCCGTGTCAGTGGGGGTCTTGGGCCTCGTTGATGAGGCTGGCTGAAGTCTGGAACAAAGTGTTCTGGTGGCGTGAGGTTTTGGTCCTGATAGACTGAAACTGCTGCAGTTCAGTCATTGAGGATGCTGTTTTTAAAGCTAGGCTAATATATCGTTCAGTATTGGTTTATCACAGATGTGTNGTAGCCGCGTACATGTCGGCCGATGAGTAAGAAGAGCTGTGATGTGAGAAATGATAAAGATGTATTAAACTAATGTAGTATCGGTCGAGTCTCATTTAAAATGAGTTCGTTATAAATCGGTTTAGCTGACGTCTGTTTGATTCCAGTGATCTCACTAGTTTCTAACGATCCTCAGTAAAAACGCTGAAGGGCCCGATGGTCTGTTCTAAACTTATTTATTTATTTATAGGTCTTATAAACACACCTCTAGTAGTTCTAACATGCAGTGAAGTAAATGTTATTTATATAATGACAGAATTGTCTCAACCATCAGCTGCTCTCTGAGTGAATCCAGGTACTTTTTGGATGGAAACAATGAGCTGCATGAAATGTTCTCGTGTGTGTGTGTGTGTGTGTGTGTGTGNAATTTTGTGATAGAACGATTGTGGTGTTTGAAAAGACACAAACTTCATGACTTTCTCAGCTCCAGCAGCTTTCAGAGATCTCATAGAGAGGCTAACTGCAGTCCCACTGTAGATACCTGGTGGTGGTGTCGGCGGGGCGGGATGAGAGTCCGTGTCAGTGGGGGTCTTGGGCCTCGTTGATGAGGCTGGCTGAAGTCTGGAACAAAGTGTTCTGGTGGCGTGAGGTTTTGGTCCTGATAGACTGAAACTGCTGCAGTTCAGTCATTGAGGATGCTGTTTTTAAAGCTAGGCTAATATATCGTTCAGTATTGGTTTATCACAGATGTGTCGTAGCCGCGTACATGTCGGCCGATGAGTAAGAAGAGCTGTGATGTGAGAAATGATAAAGATGTATTAAACTAATGTAGAAACAGTTTGTCCAGCAGAGACCAACAATTCTTTAAGAGCCAAAGTAGAGGGATCTTTGCCGAAAATGTTTGCGCATTCCCTGTGTTTATGTAAAATATTACTAACGACTGACGTTTTTGAAACTTAGATATTGATATCAGTATTGGCCTTAAAAGTCCAGTATCGGTCGAGTCTCATTTAAAATGAGTTCGTTATAAATCGGTTTAGCTGACGTCTGTTTGATTCCAGTGATCTCACTAGTTTCTAACGATCCTCAGTAAAAACGCTGAAGGGCCCGATGGTCTGTTCTAAACTTATTTATTTATTTATAGGTCTTATAAACACACCTCTAGTAGTTCTAACATGCAGTGAAGTAAATGTTATTTATATAATGACAGAATTGTCTCAACCATCAGCTGCTCTCTGAGTGAATCCAGGTACTTTTTGGATGGAAACAATGAGCTGCATGAAATGTTCTCATGTTAGTGTGTGTGTGTGNNGCTTCCTGTTGAATGGTCCCATCTTGATAAAGCTGTGATGTGATGTTACTGCGCTGTGATTGGAGGAAACCTGCTGTATTTACTGGTTGCTATGGAGACCAGACCTGCCTGCTGCAGAGGGGAGTATACAGGTCGACAGACAAAGCAGCCTCTGTTGGCCTGTTTATATATATATATGTGTGTGTGTGTGTGTGTGTCTGTGTGTATTTTATCCTTGTGAGAACCTGTCAGACTGTTAACCCTTTGGGAGTGAAGACGTCGTTTCAGAGGTTGTCCTGGAAAACTTGGAAAACTGAAGCTGTGCAATGCCGTCGCTCAGTCCTGGGAAAGTCTGTAGAATTGACCCAAATGTCCTGGAAAGTAATAATTCTTCAAGAACCGCTCGTATGAACGATTAGTTCCTAAGTGGCACACACGAGTGATCTAAGAGAACTTGTTGCATTCACCAGTAAAATTCACTCGTTGTCCTGTCGTACGAGTCATTAGAGAGAACCTAAGGATCATAATGCTTTAATCTGAATGAATTTTGAGTTTAAATGTTACTGGACTAAATATCTAAATATTCTCTATATCATCATCATCATCATAGCTGCCAGTTAACTAAGAAGTTTTGTAGATTTTTACAATTTTATAACTGAAAAATCCCAAATCTTTCTAGACACGAGACATTAGATGAGCTGCCCGTCAGTCTTTATAACCTGCTGCTGATACGACCTGTCTGCAGAGGAAGATTATTAGTGACCTTCGACCTTTCCTGTAGTCTGTCATCATCAGTTTTTGAGTTAGAGCTGGAGCTGGTGGTTTGTCTTGCAGGCTGTCTTGAGCTCAGGTTTCAGTTTTAGATCCACGACTGGAGTGAATCAATGGATGATGGTATCGAGGTGCCCGTGAGCAAAGCACTGCACCTGCAGAGGCCAGAGAGGGAGGGAAGGACCAGATCTGTCCCTGCTGAGTAAAGGTTGTGGAAGAAAAACAGACTGAGCGCACGCATGTGTGTCTCAGGTGTTGTGGGGGTTTAATGTGTGTCTGTGTGTGTGTGTTGGTGTGAAGAGAAACTCGACTCCGGCCAAACCTCCACCGGGAATGTCTGAGAGCTGGGGAGAGTCCACCACCTGTCCACACACACACACACACACACACATGCTTCTGAAGCTACACACACACACTTGCTGGCGGTGTCCAGCCTCCTGTTTATGTTGTACATATATTTGGGGTGTAACGGTACTGTACAGGGTCAGTGTGTACCTCGGTTTTGAGGTCACGGTTCGGTATGTTTTTGGTACAGCAGGGAAACAAAACTATGTAGAAAATATTTTTTTTTGGTCATTTATTTTGTAAAATGTAAACATTCAACAGCAGCTCATTGGCCATAATTTTTACTGTAACAGTTCAGGCACTCAGACACTATTATTGTCAATAAGACAAGTTAAATGAGACAGATGTCAGTGATGCTCCATCAGACTCCTGAACAGCTGCAGCTTGTGCTGGTTTCTACAGGACAGCACAACAGACTGACTAACTGAACTGACTGAAGGCACTTTGATATAATGTCGGCTCAGCTCCATAACAGACCAACAGGACATGCTAATGCCAGATCAGACTGCATCACTGCTGCTATGACCCACGTCTACCAACCAACCAATCAGAATATGACATGGAGCTCGTGTCTACTGCTATAAAGCACATTTACACTTTTCCTGACCGACTCCACACTCCCCCTCCTCCCCCTGCTCCTCCTCCTCCTGCTCCACTTCTTCTTTTAAAGTCTGCTGCGTAGAGAAGTGTCGGCCCTGCAGCTTGTTTATAGTTTCACTACATTCTCACAGCATGAGCGCGGTGCAGGTGGACGATACGAGATGATGACGTGTTCCTGCTTGCTTTGTATTTCCATCGTAGCGCAGCGGTTCATTCATCTCACAGTCGGACGTGTCTCAACACTAATATTGTGCAGTTTTACACGAGTTTAGACCGAGATGTTGTTGGACCATCACACAGTGTGACATAGCATGAACCTGCAGGTTTGTTCTTATCACACAGTGTTTAGATGTTCCACTGTGTTGTAGTGGTGGTTTTATCACAGCTGCTGCTGAAAACACTGAGGTTGATCTTCTAATCTGCAGCTATTTTCATAATCATTTCATTTTCAAGCAACTATTTGACGGTTCCAGCAAAACTAGGAGCTAAAAGAGGCTAAAAAGCTCTGTAGAGCGGCAGAGTTGGTGACGATTCTCTGCAGGTTCACAACTACCAGAGACCATTTGATTTAATTTAATATAAAATATCGATTGATGCAGGTTTGAAGGACTGAAACTGGATCTGTGGAGAAATGATGTGGAGAGAGAAAAACTGAACTTGACTCGTTGCTGTAACTGTGTAACCCTGGAAAGATCAGTGCACACAAACCCTTGAGTCTGAAGCAGCAGTCAGGAGAAACCGGAGAGCTTCCAGCTGCTGGGAGTCTGCTCCGACCGGATCACCACTGTGTCCGGCAACAGACGAATCATTTTCACACTCTGGCGATGTCGCGGTCCAGTCCGGTCGTGTTTTGGCGCTCTGACAGGCGGCTCTGACCTTTCACCAGGCCTGGATCATCCAGCGGCCCGGACAAATATAGAAGCTTAATCCGTCCGTCTCTGCAGGCAGGGAGGCAGCGGAGAGGACTTCCTGTGGGCTGCGGTCTCCCTTTGATTCATCTCACACAATAAAACTGCAGCTTAGTTTTAAAAAGGAGGCTGAGCAGTTTACTGCCTCTCCAGAAAACGAGTCTACAGCCACGCGTGGAGCTCTGTGATGCTCATTTAAAAGTTAAATCAGAACACGGATAAAAGTTGAGGTCCAAAAAATAAAAATCTGTGTCATAGTAAAGGTCTTTGGTGGCCTCTATGTGTTGTGACCATGACAGTGTTCAGAGACGTGGGGCAGTAGAAAGGTCAGAAAGGTGTTGGTCCAGTACGCCATGACTGTAAAATGTTGTGCAGTAAAATACACCAGTTTTACCCCCATCTACCTTTCTGGTTGCTTTCCCTTTTCAAATAAATGTAGTGTTACATGTTATGTGTCACACTATACCACAACTACAAAATGTCATACAATAACAATGAAAACTTCTTCCTATAGAGGTTTGGTGGCCCTAATATGTTCATAAAACTGCAGAGTTCATCCTTGACCCGGAAAAATAAGTTTGACAAAATAATCTTGAATCAAAATCCACTACCAGCTTTTTGGTTGGTTGAAAGCTCGGGAATAGTTAGTAAGGCCCATGATTGTTTTGTTATTTCCAATTGAGCCTGAAGGTTCATTATTGACCTTGGAAATAGCAGCTGCGCAGAACATTCTTAACTTAAGGTGTATTACAAACTTTCAGGAGCTTTCAGCTGCATCTTGTGGTCTTCATCAGTGGTTGGAGTTTGCTCAGTTGTCATGGAGATGGCTCACTTGTTATTACGTGATCAAGGTGAAGAAAAGGTGGAAGAACGTAAGAAACTGAATATTTATATTAGTAGTTTTTAGTATTTTACACCCGACTTCTTTGGAAAGAGTAGCGTTTTTGTAGTATACAACATGTGCTTGAATCGGATAAAGCAACCAAACAAGTACGATACTGACTTTTTCTTTACAGTTTAAACTTTGTGGCTTCATATTGGTTCTGTATGGTCAAGAGGATGTTTTAGTTGTATTGTCAGTTTTACCACAAAATGTCAGTCTGATGGTGGCGCTAGATGAAAAGTCTGTGGGATTCATCGTCTGGGAGCCATATATGTCTATACAACATTTGATGACAATCCATCCAATAGTTTTCCCTCCAGGAAACACAAAGAGCAGCGTGTCAGGAAGCTCCACATACTTCTGGACTTCTCTGTTCGTCTGAAGGGATCAACTTTGAAGTTATTTTAGTGACTTTCTGTTTAATAAACTATTGAAACTGGAAACCTGGGAGTCAGTGCAGCTTCTCAGTGTTTAAATGGCTGATTTCCAAAAGAAGTTCTGCATTGGATTGTTGCTTTATGGATTTTTCTTAAAGTGGACAAGTAATGAATTGATTTTGGCTCATTTTCTTGTCTTCAGACCGGAGTTTGTCTCATCCTCTCAGGCTCCAGACCCAGTCAGCCATGTTGAGTGTGTATTTGTCAGCAGGTGAAGTCCTCTCTGCTCCGTGCTGAGCTCTGTGGAGGTTTGCGTGACATTGAACTGAAGCAGGACTGTGGTTCAGGCAGGTACGAGGTGTTATGTAAGGCCAGCCGCCGCCGGCCCGCCTCTCCTTCTGCCTCTGATCTGGGAGCAGCCTGCTGTCCCGTCCCCGCTTCCCGTCTTTGTTCAGCTCAGCTCATCTGTCGGCTCGAAGGCGTCCACATGTCTCGTCAGCGGCAGCAGACCTCAGATCTGCTAATTAGCCAATCTCGAGTCCCTCTGCGGTGCTCGGAGATAGAACAGAAAAACCGTCCAATTAGTCTTCTTTTCTTCCTGTTTGGCTGCTGCTCTTTCACTCAGCAGCTCTGAACAGTAGCAGGTGTGAGTCCCGTCAGATCTCTCAGGGGTTTCTGGGCCCGAGCTTTGACGTGGATGATTTAGTATGCAGCCAGAAATAGGCTGCTGAAAATGTAGCTGCTCAGCTGCTTTCTGCACAAACACACAGCCCTCCTTCAGCTCTGCTCCACTTGCTTCACGTGGCTGTGATTCATCAACAGACCTGCACGTTATTCTGCAGCTTTTTCTGTCTGAATGAAGCTGCTGGGTACAGACCAGACTCCAGTGTCTGTAGGTCAGAAAGGACCAGTACTTTCTTTCAGCTTAATGTGGATGAGAGTTATCAGCACTTCAGTGATTTGTCCCTCTCAGATTGTTTAATATCAGGATGTCATTTCACAATAAGAACCACAAAGAGTAAAGATAAACATGATTCTGAGACAGAAAGTTGGAGACAGCAGTTGACGTTCTGTATTTTACAAACTCTCAAAGCTTCAACACAATCAGCGTCATTTCAGCGTCATCAGTGCAGATTTCCTTCTTTTGTTCCCACTGTGATGTGATTTAGTTTGAGGAACAGCAATTTCAAATGTGGAAGTGAAGCTCAAAGGGGACAAACCACAATGTGACAGTCAATATGTACTGTAGAACTACCAGAGACTGATGGTTACATGAATATGAAGTTGTACTTGTATGTGTTTATAGATGAGATGAGACTCTCACCTTTTTGGTCATCGTGGTTACTTTCATAAAAAGAGTATACAAATAAAAATCACTGAAAATGTTTTGTCTAAATTCCTTGCAAAGGTTTTTAAATCTCCCCAGACTAGTCCTAAAAAGGAGGCGATAAAGGGTTAAAAAGCTGTTCATCGTTGAGGTAAATGGTAAACTCTGAACTTACTGAGATCGTTAATGACCTTTTATGGTTTGCTTTTAATAAACTCATGAAACGGGAAACCTGAAAGTTATTGTAGCCGCTTTAAATGGCTGATTTCCAAAGGCAGTTCTGCATTGTTTTTTTGTTTGTTTTTGATAAATACAAAAAATAAGCTGTGAAGTGAGAGGAGATATTTTATCATTAAAAAAAAATATATCGACACGTTTTTCATGATATTTGAACCAAACACAAAATCAACACAAATAACAAGTCAATGTTGAAAAAAGATTAACCGGTGTAAGTTAGGGTCATGTGATTTGAAAGTCAAAAAGAACAAAAAGATGTTGTAACTGGTGGATTTGTCTCAGTAATAGTAGATGGAAGTAAATTAATGAATAAATGAAATTCCAGTACAGTAATGACGTCTTTAAACTGGATTACTGGTAACTGCTGCAGTCGGGGCTCAAGCGGCAGATTTCCAATGGAGGTTCTGCATTGGGATTTTTTGTAACAAAACAACAATAATTCACAGCTGAGATGTGACAGGTGAAGTTAATGTTTTGGTGTTTTAGGTTCCTGAGAATCACAGACTTCATTTTTTGCATCGATTTAAAAGCAGGTTGGGAAGAAAGTTTTTGAAATCTGCTGAGGACTCAAACAAACAAGCCGTAAACATTTACACCGAAGTAGAAGATCTGACCTTTACTGTGTCTGCAAACCACTACATCGATAAAAGTGGAGCCTCCGGCCTCGTCCTCTATCGATTCAGATCACTTAGTGTGAAGAAAATCCACCCACGGTGTAAAAGATATCAGAAGATCTGTCACTGTTCTGAAAAACATGTAAAGAATCAAGAGCTGACTGTTTCCTGTTTTGGCGTCTCTGCAGCAAACGCTAGAATTTACTTTGCAATCAAATGTCCATCATAATCAATTAGAGTCATTGTGTGTGTGTGTGTATGTGTGTGCGTGTGTGGAGTGTTTACCCGGCCAGTCAAACGCTGAATGATCCCAGCACAGTCAGGCACAGTGAAAGCACCGTCTGTTTACCCGTCCCAGCCGACGAGACGCAGCACACAAACAGACGCTGCTTTTGTTCACTTAACACTGATTTACTGTCAGACACACACACACACACACACAGACCTGGTCACAGTCTGGAAAAGCCTTAATTCATCAAAGTTTATCACCTTTAAAGGAAAATTCTGGATATTTTAAACCTCCAGATTCTGTCCCCTCTGGACGCAGGTTCCTGTGCTGGTCGATCAGTTCGTCCACAGTAAGACGTGTCACCAAGCACTGGCTGGATTTACATGTTTACTGTGGATCTTTATACTTACTGGATGGATCCTGTTACGGTTCCACCGGCTTCTGTAACTCAACACAATCTCTCAGCCTCGGTCAGTCTGAAGAAATGAAGCGTGTTCCTGCAGTTAACTTTTTATATTCTGAGACTAATCAGCAGCTGATATTACTGTAGAGACTGAAACCTTTGTGAGTTTAACAAGTTAAACAACAATTACTTTGTGAGCACAGAAAAAAAACTCTCTGCTGTCTAAAATCTCTTCGGCTTTTTTAGATTATGATGAATTTCATGCCAGAAAATCACTTAAAATGAAGATTTATATTTTCAATATACAGAAATATTCAGTGTTTCTGCCACAGATCACCTCTCGATGCTGAGCGGTGACGGATCAACGGACAGTAAACCTGAAAATAAAGCTCAAACAGAAACTTGCTGCATGTTTCAGCCTGTTTCACATCAGACTGAAGCAAATTCAGTGTAACATCAGTGTGTCTGTCCCGCTGCAGTCTGCTGCTGCAGAGGTTATCCCTGTCACTTCCTGTCTAACACACAGTGACGTGACCTCTGACCTCTGCTGAGTCTGCTCTGCTGCCTGTGACAGAGTGTCAGCTGAGATCAGACGGCTCTGCTGATTCCTCCAGACATCACTTTCATTTTTAATCAACCTCCTCCTCCTCCTCTCTGCTGGAGTGAGGAGCAGCAGGTAAACAGAGCTGATCAGGTGGAAGTTTGGAGCCACGGCGCCCCCTGCAGGTTCAGTCTGAGCTCTGCAGGTTCAGCTCAGTCTGCCTCATGTGGTTCCTCCCCACTGCGGCGACCACTCGCTGTCTGTCCCATGACTCTTGTTTGAGGTCGGTCAGCTGATTCAGATGAGCAGTGGTGGAAGAAGTACTCTGATGTTTTACTGAAGTAAAAGTACCAGTACCACAAAGTTAAAATACTCTCATTACAAGTAAAAGTCCTGCATCCAGAGTAAAAGTACAGGAGGATGGCCACGGATCATTTTACTGTTGGAGCTACAGTTAGCTAGTGTAGTCCAGTGGTTCCCAACCTAGGGGTCGGGCCCTCCAAAGGTGGTTTGGAGTTGGTGGACCCTTAAAGGCACCACTTCCTCCCACTCAGAGCACACGGTAGAATATACAGTATGTGGCAGCTTGATTGTATTTTGCTCACAGTCCCAGAGACCAGCTGGAACTAGAAGGAAGGATTTAAATCGTCTGCAAGACAAGGACCTTAGATTAGGTAAAAATGCAGGACCCACATTAAATCTCTGGGACTTTTGGGGCCCCTGGGGGTCCAGGAGCTCCGGGGCAGCAGTAATTGGTTAATCAGGACACAATGTTTAACTGCAGTTCACCTCAGATATGAAACATTTCAATGCGTTAATTGAATGTGAAGCAGCAACAACTTCTGTTTAAAATCTTTTTGTATTAATGCAGCTTTGATTGGTTCAACATGACTTAACAAAAACATACGACATCGAAGGAACAGAGCAAAACATGATACCGGACATCAACACAATACAGTCACAGTGATTCGTTTAGGAGGATACAGTATGTGGTGATGTGTACAGTATGTAAGTGTGTGAAGGTATGAGGGAAAGAGAAATAAGTTATAGCAGAGAAAAGGGAAAAAATATCTCTCCTAGGATGATAAATAAGGAGAAGATCAAAGAAATGATGGTTGTAATAACGGGCAGTGAAGTGAAGTTCTTTTCCACCTGCAGATGCTGTAATTTTTTATTTATTTTCCCTCGTTTGTTGAAATGTCCCGTTTCTAATTTAGAAGAAAACGTCTCCACTGTGTCTGACGGTGTTACACGTTATATGTTGTTAACTGATAACTGACTTACTGAGTGAAGTCAGTTAGAGCCAGAACATCAACTCAGACTCATGAAGGTTGAAACATTTTTAAAGAGAAATTTAACCTCCAGTATTTGAATGTATTTGATGTTACAAAATGCATTCAAATATCACTTTCAGGATATCCATATGTTCTCTGTAGATATTTTTAAAGACATTGTGAAAAACAATACAAACAAAGACAGAAGCAGTATACAGTATCTAATGGGGACAACTTGTTTGTGTTTTCATAACAAACTAGCGCAGTGCCCATTCAAAACATCCCTGTTCCGTTCCTTAGATGATCTATTATTATTTAGATGATTATCAGTTTGGAATGAAACTCAACCTGACAAACTGTAGTGATAAAGCTCTGCCCATCACCTGACTCACCTGAGTTATTCTGCCACTGAGATGAGACACTGAGAGACGGAAAGAAGATTCACCTTCAGACCAAAACCACCGCTTCCACTTCAGAGGACAGCTACAGGAAGGAATACTGGAAGTGCTGGGAAGCTGGAATACTACCACTTCAACCTGCTGCCACAAACTGAGTTTTACAAGAACAAAGACTCAAAGTGAAAGTAACTTTCAGCGAAGTGACTGACTGACTTCAGGAGCTGTCTATCTGCTGCGTCTTCAGCTTCACTCAGACAAAATGGCTTCCAGATTAGAGGCAGATCTCAGCTGTCCTGTCTGCCAGGACATCTTTAAAGATCCTGTCATCCTGTCATGTTGCCACAGCTTCTGTAAAGTCTGTCTGCAGAGCTGGTGGACAGAGAAGGAAACACGTGAGTGTCCAGTTTGTAGGAGACGACATTCAAAGGAAAAACTAAATCGTAACTTGTCATTAAAGAACCTGTGTGAGAGTTTCTTGTTGGNAAGTAAAAGTACCAGTACCACAAAGTTAAAATACTCTCATTACAAGTAAAAGTCCTGCATCCAGAGTAAAAGTACAGGAGGATGGCCACGGATCATTTTACTGTTGGAGCTACAGTTAGCTAGTGTAGTCCAGTGGTTCCCAACCTAGGGGTCGGGCCCCTCCAAAGGGTCACCAGATAAATCTGAGGGGTCATGAACAGTTCTTGAAATGAGACTTTGTGAAACGTTTGGAGGAGAAATGTCTCTTTGGTGGAACTGACAACTCAGAGACTCTGAAACGTGACGGGGAGAAACAAATGTGTGTCTTTGTAAGAGGTCACAAGTCAGAAAGGTTTCATCTTTGACAACGTGTTGGATTTTAAATCTTAATCTGGAAAGTAAACAGTACAATATTTCCCTCTGGGATATAGTGGAGTAGAAATATGAAGTAAAACGAAATGGAAATACTCAAGTAACGTACCCTGATATTGTACTTAAGTACAGTACTTCATGTCTGCGTACACGTCTGAACCTGGTTTGCTGAGTTGGTGGACCCTTAAAGGCACCACTTCCTCCCACTCAGAGCACACGGTAGAATATACAGTATGTGGCAGCTTGATTGTATTTTGCTCACAGTCCCAGAGACCAGCTGGAACTAGAAGGAAGGATTTAAATCGTCTGCAAGACAAGGACCCCTTAGATTAGGTAAAAATGCAGGACCCACATTAAATCTCTGGGACTTTTGGGGCCCCTGGGGGTCCAGGAGCTCCGGGGCAGCAGTAATTGGTTAATCAGGACACAATGTTTAACTGCAGTTCACCTCAGATATGAAACATTTCAATGCGTTAATTGAATGTGAAGCAGCAACAACTTCTGTTTAAAATCTTTTTGTATTAATGCAGCTTTGATTGGTTCAACATGACTTAACAAAAACATACGACATCGAAGGAACAGAGCAAAACATGNGGAGCTGAGAGCTGAAGACGTCTCATTCCTGCTCAACTACAAGGCTGCAGTGGAAAGAGTCCAGCAGCGCCCCCTGCTGGAGGATCCACAGCTGCTCTCAGGAGCTCTGATAGACCAGGCCAAACACCTGGGCAACCTGACCTTCAACATCTGGAACAAGATGAAGGAGATGGTCTCCTACACTCCTGTGATTCTGGATCCAAACACTTCCGGTCCAGAACTCATCCTGTCTGAAGATCTGACCAGTGTGAGACGAGGAGAGAGACATCAGCTTCCTGATAATCCAGAGAGGTTTAAAAACTGGTCTGTCCTGGGCTCTGAGGGCTTTAACTCAGGGACTCACAGCTGGGACATCGAGGTTGGAGACAGTATATACTGGATACTGGGTGTGTTAGCAGAGTCTGTCCAGAGGAAGAGAGACAAACAGTCTGGATTATGGACAATATGGTTCGGTTTAGGTAAATACAGAGCACTCTCCCCATCACATCCAGTTACTGATCTCCGAGTGCAGAAGAAGCTCCAGAGGATCAGAGTGAATCTGGACTGGAACAGAGGACAGCTGTCGTTCTCTGATCCTGATACTGACACACACATACACACCTTCACACACACTTTCACTGACACACTGTTTCCATTCATTAGCACTTGGGATAAACTCCCACTGAAGATTTTACCAGTGAAGGTCTCTGTGACTGCAGAACAACAGAAATAGATGATGATGATGATGATGATGATGAACATCAATCAGTTCAAGTGTATATCAGGACATGATCAAAACTGATAACTCAGATTCAGTTGTTGTCGTCTGTTTCTGAATGACCTGTCAATCACTTTGTGAATAATGGATTGTGGTGGTGGGAGGGGCTACCCTGTGGTTTATGATTGGATCATTGATTATGTCTTTAAAGTGTATTTGAACAGCAGTAAACTGATCCTGATCTGTTTGTTTCTTGAAGCGTTAAATAGATTTTATTTTATTTGTGTCTCATTAAAGGTGTAGTCTACGATTCTAATCCAAAACAGTTTTTTGTCAAATTCAGTGAATACCTCCTCACGGTCCGCTAGCTTTCCGTTCTGTGTGTGCGCTGAAAAAACAGTCCGGTGTTCATACACAGCCCTGGCTCTGTAAACAGGAAACAAACAGAGCGACTCAGGTAGAGCCACCAACCCAGGTCGTCAAATACTGATGCTTTAGCCGCGTTTCCATTAAACACTTCAGTATAATATGTCACAACTCGTGCTCGTGTACAGGACAAACTAACGCTGTGAGTTACTTGTGCGAGTTTGAAGCAGCACTGAAGGGAGGGGTGTGTTTGTTTGGCTGTTGGGTTCAAATATCAACAAGCTTCCTCCAGAATCGTAGACTACACCTTTAAGCAGAAACCTCTGAGGACACTTCAGTTGATATTTACATTTGATTTGTGGTGAAGTTTTAACTTTAAAGGGCTGAAGAGTTTCAGTCAAACTGTTTCACGTGTTGTTTTATCCATCAGGCCTCAGTCACACAGTCGAGGAAACGTTTTGGACTTTAACTGTAAACTCAGTGTGAGAAGCTTCATGTACGAAGAATTAAATATGAAGAGTGAAATATCTCATGTGTCTGTAGGTCTTTATTATTGTCCTCTCTGATCACTGAAGTATTTCTACTCTTTGTCACTTTTTGAATCTATAAGGATACCGTCAAAGTGTATTTATTCTTTGTGTACTTTTGTATGTTGATGTGTATTTTGTGTTGTGTGTTATTGGTTGTTTTTGTTGTTTAGATAGCCTCACATTAAATTTGTCCTCCTGAGAGAATGAATTAATTTGTCGACAGCTTAGTTCCAGTTTAGAGTTTAAACCTGTGTTATCTGGTGGTCTATTATCAGTCAGGAGAGAAAAGCAGACTGACAAACTTCAGTGAAAGTGGCTCAAATCATTACAGTATAAGGCAGATGAGGACATGAGTGACGGTGGAAAAGCTAAACAAGTGTCACAGCGATATCCTGGAGTCGTGGAGAGGACGTGATAAAGTTCTGGAGATTAGTATACTGGGAGTAAACGTAAAGGTATAACCAGTAGGATTTGTCGGTTGCTGTTTGAAAACACGACATTCAAAGTTGGCCCCCCTCCTCCCTGTCTTAAAGCTTCTGATTGGTCCCACGTGCTTACGATCTGACACCTGGTCGCTATGTTTACCTCACAGCAAAATAAGAAAATCCAGGCAGAGGGCAGGGTCTCTGCAGATACAGACACCACCACACACTTCTAGTGGGTCATAACTGATGATTGAGAGGGGTTATTTTTGTATGAGTCTGTAAATCCTACTCGTTATACCTTTAACATTTGACCCAGTGTTAATGATTCTAGGTTTACACCCTAATAAACATCATGCACACAGGAGAGATATTCAGTTTCTTTAATAATAAGAATAATCATTTATTTTATATGACAAGTTGCGTTCAAGATTTATGATGGATTATATAAACATAGAATTTAGGTTTGCCTTGAAAAAAAATGTTGTGTTCAATCAAACATGTCAGTGACCTTTGTGACTTCATAGGGGTCAAAGGTCAACATGTCCTGTTCGGAAGAATGGGACAAAAAGTGATGCTCAAGTGTTGGATCGCTGTAACAACACACAAAGAGGAGCTACAACAAGTGTGATGGTTCATTTTGTTCATAAGCAGCAGGGCTGTTCATGTTTGATTGACAGTGAGATGGACCAGTTGGTTCATGTGTAAGCCTGATTTAAACTGGGACTGCTGGGGTTAAACCCACTGTGTGTGTGTGTTTTCTAACATGTCCTGTGTCTGGTCTCAGATGTTAAAGGTCCTCCGGCTCACCGGTTCTCCTGCGGTCAGAGTCCGTACACCGACAGTGGAGCCTGGGAGAGGAAGTTCTGCATCCTGACAGACAGCCAGCTGATCCTGCTCAACAAGGACGACGAGGTCAGAACTGCTGTTACAGACGTTTAAAAGACAAATTCTGTCTTTATTTCTGAAGATAAAACCTTATAATGGTCTCATACTGATTTACTGTTAACCACAGAATCAAAACATACACAAATTTTTAAATTTAAGGTGTTTTCACTCTTGCGATTTTTCCATTTTAAAGGAAACATCAGCAGTATATGGAAGTATTAAAGCAAGTATAATATCAAGTATTAGTCACACATCTGGTCAAAATAAACTTAAGGTACCAAAAGTAAAAGTACTCATTTTGCAGAATGATATATATTCTTGGATTATAGTAATTGATAGATTAATGTACGTGTCACTCTAATGTTGCAGCTGGTAAAGATGGAGCTCATTGAGATTACTGCCGGGATATTATATTATAATAATATATATTTGGTATTATTAATCTGAATCTGTAAAGTAACTAAAGCTGTCAGATAAATGTAGTTGAGTAAAAAATACAATACTTCCCTCTGAGATGTAGTGGAGTAGAAGTAGAAAGTAGATAAAATGGAAATACTCAAGTACAAGTATCTAAAAATTGTACTTAACAGTACTTGAGTAAAGCTTCTCAGTTACTTTCCACCACTGCTGAACAGTGAGTACTTTTGGTACTTTTATCAATAATATTGTAAAACTTTAACTTGCAGACTTTCAGTTTTATTGGCGGTTTTATTTCTTTTCATTACATTTACATTCTTTTCGGCAGAGACCCTGTAACACACAGTAACCTCCCCCTCCTCCCTCTCCTCCCCCTCCTCCCCCCTCAGGCTGCAGGTGAGGCTCAGGAGAGTCCAACAGACTCGTCCAAGGGCCGAAGTCTCCGCAGGACCGTCAGCGTCCCCTCAGAGGGGCAGTTCCCAGAATTCCCAGCAGAGGGCGCCGCCATGCTGGGTAAGAACCAGAGAGAGGGGGGTGGGAGGTGGTTGCCATGACGACGGACTGTTGTTGGTGCTGTGAGCTGCTTCATCCTGAAAACCAGGAAGTAAAGATTAGAGCACGACAGAGCTCAGTAACGTTTCATTATGTAACACCGCTGAAACTGTGACAGAGCCCGTGGATTACCTGTGTGTGTGTGTGTNACTACGTTTATACTACATGTATACTACGTTTATTCTACATTTATACTATGTTTATTCTACGTTTATACTCCATTTATACTACATGTATACTACATTTATTCTACGTTTATACTACATTTATTCTACGTTTATATTACATGTATACTACGTTTATACTACATTTATACTACGTTTATACTGCATGTATATTATAAGTAGACTACATGTACACTACGTTTATACTACATGTACACAACAGTCTCACTACAGTGTGTTTTGTAGTTTATCAGGTCTGTATTGAATTTATTTACCAGATTTCCACCTTGATGCTTGAAGGGGCACTCAGTGATCTCACTCCTGTAAGGTGTTTGTACTTTGTTTGAGAGCGGAGGTGGAGATATCCTTTCTGTCTCTTGTATGGGTCAAACTCCAAAACACTGGATCCTACATTTCCCACAATGCAACTGGATAGTTTCTGTCATTAGAGCTTCTCTGCAGCCACGTCCACAACACCTCTTCCACACTTCAAGACAGGTGCAGAGGCTCTTCTGTTTATACTACATCTATACTACGTTTATACTA
>NTHP01000372.1:463364-479320 GCA_003416845.1 Oplegnathus fasciatus | reverse complement strand
ACATGAAGCATGTGACTTAAAGTGAAGAAAACATCAGATCTGTGTGGAGGATGAGGAGGCTGTAACCTTCCTCACATTAACACATGAAACTAACAGAAATGTCTTGTTTCCATCATGTTCTCCACGTGGTTTTCCATCGTTTGAGCTTCAACTGGAGCTCTTCTAAAGGCGTCATCTCGTTGTGTCCTCTTCTTCTGTGGTGGTTTAATGGCAGCGACTGGAGAATTAGCTCCACCAGCTGTTTACGGACAGGAACTCATATTGACACGTGTCACGTTGAGTCAGTGTGCATTGATGAATTTGTATAAATGAGGCCAAATCTGCTCTGTTAGGCTGATGTGTGAAGCCTTTAAATCTTTAATTTCTTTATTGCCTAAAAGACAATTTCTTTTAAGCTGCTCTAATCAATATTTTTATATTAACAGTGGATCAAATGATTATGTGTCGTGTCAGAGCTTGTAGTGACGAACTGAGACAGAGTTATCATCCATCTCTGCAGCTCTGCAGTTGCTTTTCAGTGTCTTTAAAGTTGGAGACTCGCTGGTGAAGAAATATCTTGCAGCTAAACAGCCAGATATTTCCCTCAGGAGTCGGTAGAGACTGTTAGCATCAAGTGCTTTATAAGACGATAACATGTCAGATATCGTGTTGTGTCCTCTCATGAACTTTAGATGCTGTGAAATGAAACCAGTCCTCATTTTACTGGTGGTCTCTGGTCCCTTGGAGGATCTCAGGAGATCCTCTGTCACCACGTGTAGGACTGCTGTCGGAGGTGAGGAGTTATTTTGAGCGTCCCGTCTGCCACAGCGCCGTCAGGAACGTCCCTGCAGCTGTTAGCGGACTCGTAGGTGGTTCAAGAGCTGGTTCAAGAGCCGCTGAGGCCTCCAGAGACAAACTGCAACAACCTCAGACAAGATGGCTGTTGAGTTAGCTGAAGAGGAAGTAAGAGGGTCTAAAATTAGCTTTAAAATCAATGAACCTGGATGTGAGCCAGCTCTGAGGACGTGGCCTTTTACTGGGCTGAACTGAAACCAGGACCAGTCACTGTGCTGGATTTAAATCATCCAGAAGTTAGTGTCTTTGTCATTGATTTTTAGGCCTTTGGCTCTCCAGATTCTGTATTTTTGTCAGTCAGGTTTGGCTCTGCTGACTTTTAAATGATCATAAGTAGACAGAATATTAACTGAGCTGCTGAGACTCAGCAGCAGGGCTCAGGGTTGCTGATGTGGGGCTTTGAACCTGTCTGTCCTTGACCCACTTCTCTGTAACCTCCCAGACAGACAGACAGCAGCGTTTGTCAGAAGGAAGCAGAAATAACGGCAGCAGCACAGAAACACTGCTGCTCTGTCCTCAGGTTTAATGGCATGAAAGAATATCTGATCCGAATCCAACAGTTTGGCTCTTCTATGAGTTTTTAAGTGCTCTTGGATGATAATGAAGTCCTGCGGCACAGAGGAATAAGCTGCATGAGGCCGTGGCTTCTCTGATACATGAAGAAAAGATCATTTCATTGTTTTCTCTTTAGGGATTTGTTGATGGAGGAAACTCTTTTCCAGAACAGAGAAATCTGGATTTACCACATTCGGCCAACTAAAGTTCAAGTTCAGGATATCTTGAGTTACTTTTTTGGACTCTCTGTTAGCTGCGACTAAATGACTGAGCGAGCTCTGGTCACAAAGACTGGTGCGAGACGGGTGCTGCTGTGTAACATAGTGCGAACAAACTAGCATTAGCCAGCCACAATAGCTCACTAGTCTAGCTTGTTACTCCCAGTTAGCAGGCTGGTTTGACTGGTCACCAACAGAAAGTTAACACATTTTATCTGTCTCCTAACTGTCTGTAAACCATTCCTCTGTTGTGGAGCAGAGTTACATAATCGTTCCCTCTGAGGTCAATGGCGTGAACTTTCCACTATTTGTGGCAGAACCATTGAAATGCGTTGATTTAGCTGTTTTATAAGCTGGTGTATCTGAGCCTTTACTCTTTTAAATGAAGTGTAGCAGCAAATTCCACTTTCTGTAAATGTGAAGCCTGCTCAGTGTGTTCTGGTTGTTGAAGGGCTTCAGACTGTCGATGTTATTCATGATGGAGAAAGTGATGTTGGTTTGATATGAAAGACTTTCCTAAAATACCTCAAGCTTGTTCCGAAGCACCAAAACAAATCACTTGTAACTCAAATTAAAGGTTAAAAGCTGTTCTGCTCTTTCAGTGTAGCTACCACTTTTATTTTTTAAGGGTTTCCAGTTCCAGCAGCTATCGGCTGCTTCTTTGTGCTCGTATCAAAAGAGAGACACTGTTCGAACACAAAGCTTCCAATAAAGCAAAACATTAGTCTTTAAAACCAGCGACCAAAAATGTTCCTACCCACAAAACACAAAGTCAGAAAGTCATTGGTCAAATACATTTTTAACAGTCAAAGTCCATGAAACCAGAAAGACCTGAAACACGGAAACTGGACGTGTCATTTGTAAGAAAGGTCAAAGTTCAGGGTGAACTGTCGGGACTCATTCAGCTGCTGGTTCCTTGTTGGGCGCTTGATTTTGATTTTCAGCTGCCATTAAACAAACACTCCATCTGTCATTTCCTCCTCCACCTCCTTCACCATGTCTGAATGTCTTCACCTCGTCCTCCGTCCGTCCGGTTCAGTCAGCTCAGAGGCTGATGATGATGATGATGATGATTATAGAGACGCTTTCGTGGATCTAACTCTCTCTCTTTGTCTCTTTGTCTCTGCAGAAGTGTCTTCGGAGCGATCTCCCAGGAGGAGGAGCATCTCCGGTCTGGGGAGTTCAGAGAAGAGCGTCGCTGTCGACAATCCAAACTCGTCGCCTTTTAAAGTGCCGGTGAGTTTCTGCACAAGAACAGCGAATCAAATCCTCTCATCCGAGTCGAGGGTCTGAGGACAGAGGGTGTCGTATGCTGTACAGATTGTAAAGCCCCGTGAGGCAAATTGTGGTTTATGATATTGGGCTATATAAATAAAAATCGACTTGACTTGATGTTCAGAGCATTCAGACACATCTCATGGTCTGTTATCCAACTGGCTTAAGCAGTTATTATTGTGACTATATTATTCTTATTATTATTCATGTGTCTTTCCCTTTCAGATTATATCTAAACATATCTACATACACAGTCCACAATCCCATACAAACACCACAGTTAAATCTGTAACAATATGATCCACCGTGTTTCAAAGCTCGCTTGATACAATTTGAGCTGCTCTTTTAATAAGAAATGTGTGACTAAAATAAGTGAGTTATTTCCTCCATTTTTAGGTCAAATACTGAATCAGAAATGCAGTAAACAGGGGAGGAAGTCCCTGAGGAAGATGAATGTTTCACTAAAATGTTGCTGACTGGGTCTCGGGGTCTCTGGGTCAGTGTCATCCATCTGAATTACAGTACAGTAATTCACAGTAACACTGTGTGGTCACGTGTCCCATAGATGAAACAGCTCGTGGCTTCAGGACGACTCGGGTCCAGTTAGAAGCAGGATTAGCTGCTAATGCTGGCCTGACTTGCCGCCCTATGTTGCCTGTCCCTGTTGACTTTACTGTGAGCATGTGAGGTTTGTGATGCCGCAGGAAGACTTTGTGATACAACTGCACGTTTGGAAGACTGCTTTTAAGATTTCAGACAGCGGTTTACACGACGCAGACACACAGAGGCGCAGGACAGCAGACAGCGTCGCTTTCATCTGCCTTTCTAAAAATATGAAGCGTTCCTGAAGTTCACTTTCCACATCCTGAGACAGATCAGCTCCTGTACTGAAACCTTTTGTGATTTTATCAAAGTTAAACAACGGTTACTTTGTGAGCAGAGAAAACGTCAGTGATGTGTAGCTTCTACAGGTGACGTCGGTCTGAGGTGATGTCTCAGATCATTCACTGAACAACAAGTGGACGAGGTCGGCAGGAAAATGAATCGGTCAAACTCAGGCTGCTGCTTCGACCTGCATCTCATAATGTCATTAAACCAACAATAATCTAACTGAAAATTAATTTCAAGAAACAACACAACTCTTAGCATTTTCACCACTTCATGAAATGACAAGAAGCAACAGGAACACAAAGATTTAACCCCCTACTGGTTTTTGCTCGAGCATATCTCAAAGTAAAGCCAGCTGCCTTTATTCTGCACTTCTTTTTATTGGACGTGTCTCAAAATAAAATGACACAGTTTCAGGTGGATTTTGGATCTTTTGCCAGCAGATGAAAGAAGTCAGTGAGGCTCTTTGACAGCAGCCGGATGAGTGTTTGTAGTTCCTGTTAGTAATGGATCGTATCTTTCATGTTACAGACAGAAACACTGTCTGTGTATTTACACTGAATTAGATTTGAACCCAATTAAAGCAACACTTCATCTGTATAAATTGTCATGTAAATGTCTTCATGTCATTATCAGAGTAAGAACAGCAGACTCATAATGCACATAACCTGATTAACACACGATCAGCTCAGAGCACGCAGAGCTGTAACTGTACCTGAGTGATTACTGCAGGTAATCAGAGTACTGCTGCATGTTTCATTATGTGAAAAACATCAATAAGTGCCTCTTGGCTGAACTATATTTAGCTGACAGACAGATGAAGCTCGTCTCTGTGCTGCTGTGGACTGAAACGTCTCATCTTCGGCTGTCAGGAGTCCAAACGTGGCTCTGTGATGGATATTTAACGGCCTTCAGAGGTCATCAACACAAACACGCTAACCATCTGCTCCAAGTGTGACTGCACGAGTGTGAAGGAGCTGGAAGTGATTCATGTGTTTGAAAAGCTGTGAAAGGAGAAATAAGGAGACACAGTAGAAACTGATTACCAATCCAACAACATGTTAATTAACCTTTTAATTAGCAGAAACGGTTCCTGGATGCTGGTGAATACAGTCATAGACCTGGTTTGTACTGAAAGGGAACTATGAAGAGTTTATCATCAAAAAGTCATCCAAAATGTTTAAATACCACATATTTTGGTAAAAGAATTTCAATCTGCATAAACTACTCAGAAAGCAACACAGAAATGTGAAAATATACTCAGTCATATACACGGGCTGTGTCTCATGAAGGCTCCTCCAGTGAAGACGGAAAGCTTATTTGCAACCAGTCAAAACATTTGATTTTAGACGGCGTTTACATAAAGTAGTAACAGACAGACGGACAGGACACAGGGACAGTTTATCACAACTTTTAATAGTGTTGTCCATCAGTAATAAAAACACTGAAGTTAATGTCTGAGACGTTATTTAGAAGAGAAAACACTGAGCTCATACGACGATGATATTCTGACTGGAATCACAACAAAAGATCTTTTTTTGTACTTTGTATTGTGAGTTCAGGCCCCAGTGAGTCACATCATGTGTCAGTTGGCGTGTCAGTGGTACTGTGTGTTTTTATAAGAGGTCTCAAGCCTTCTATTGATTGTGTATTGATGATGTCACTCTTAACTCTAAATTTGTATTTGGGATGTACTGTACATGTCACTACAGTTCCCATCATGCTTTGGTTGCTTTGTATATTGTTGCTGATGGGCCACACCTCAGCTCCACTTTGTTAACCTACAGCTGGATGTCATTATATCATGAATATTATGAATCTGCACTTCCTACTTACACTGTTACCACGGATACAGAGAGTTATCACCTGGATTACGTTTGATGCTGAAGAAAAGGTGTAAACATGAAGATTGCTGTATTTTAAAGATTACTGGGGAGAGAATCAAAGATCTCCAGCTGGAGTCGAACCCGTGACGTTGCGGTGACACAGTCGCTACCTCAGACCGCTGCTCGGCTGTTTTTATATGCTTCCTAAACAAGTTTATGAACCTTTATCATCAGCCGTCACCGGACAAACTATGTTGTGTTTGTGACATCTGTAGAGATGAAAATGATCAGCAGGAAATTTATTTCATAATCGATTTTATTAAAGTTTTCAAGCACAAATCAACTTCTCAAATGTCGATTTTCCTGGTTTTCTCTCTGTGACAGTAAAGTGGACATTTTCAGTAGTAATGTAGTGAGTTGCAGCTGGAGACGTCAGGTGGTGTGAGTTTTAAATAAGTGATGCTGTTTTCTGTTTCGGTTCTTCTGTCAGTCTTTTGAATAAGTTGACAGCTACTGAAAAATTAACCCTTCGTCATCATTAATGTCATGATTTTTCTGTCTCCGAGTGTCTTTTGATGGCGTCGTCGTTCATGTTGTGGATCAGAAGTGTAACTTCTGGCAGAGAGTTTGTGTTGAAGCTTCACAGGCGGCTCTCAGGTCGTCCTCTCAGGTGGAGTATTTTTAGTTCCAGTCAGACTTCACAGAGTTTCCTCTGAGTGATCCTTCATACAGTAAATACAGGCAGAGAGCATGCTGGGAGTTGGTGCAGCTCAGAAGTCAGAGGTAAAGTAATGACAGGATCATAAATACATCCAGCAGTCGGTCCTCAGCTCAGTCATTCTGTTCACTGATCTATGGAAACCAATAATCCTGATCAATAACTGTGATCAGCTTATTCGGCAGAGTGATGGTGGAGATATTGTGGACGTGTTTGAAGTGTTCCTCCCTCTGCAGTGTGAGTTTCTGGCAGGACGGATCTTTATTCTGATGCATTAATGGGAGCCAATGAGCCTGAAGGGAGTTTGTGGGGGAGGACAGGAGGGTGAGGAGGGGGGAGGAGGGGGGAGGAGGGGATACGGAGATGTGTTTGAGGATATTAATATCTCAGGAAATGAGGCCGCTCACTTCCTCTGCTCTGCACGGGGCTTTTATTGTCACCAAGGGTCTGATGGGTGAAGAGCAGCTGAAGGGTTTGATCGGAGTTTGATCAGAGATTGATGAGCTCAGACTGAGTGTGTCTGGTGTGTTTAGTCATGTTCGCTCATCAGATAAGATGATCTGCTGATAGAGGGGGTGACTCATCATCAACTCTCCACTGTAACACGTCAGTGTTTGACCTGAAGGGGGCGCTGTGAGTCAAACCACAGCAGCAGCACCTGCAGTGTCCTCCTAAATCAGGGTCTGCAGAAAAGAGTTTCCCCTGAAGATGTTTTCATTAAACTGCTGATGAGAGAACTTCATCTTTCATGAATGAACTCTGAATCAGATTCGGGTTTATTGCCCAGCAGGTTTACTCATACAAGGAATTTGCCCTGTTGTTTTGGTGCATAACAACAAACATAGTGAGAGAATAAAAATAGAAAGCAAGTGAACTGCAACTGACGAACATCAGAAAACAATGAATTTTCATCACAAGAGTCGTCATCAAATGTCTGATTCTGCCCGACCAACAGTCCAAAACCCCCAAATATTCAATTTACTATAAAGTAAAAGGAAAATAATGAATATCAGTAAAAAGCAGCAAATTCCCACATTTGAGAACGTCGATACAAACAAAATAGTTGCTGATGAATTTTCTGTCAACTGACTAATTGATCGATTGAATATCGTTGCAGCTCTATAGAATATTCATCAATACACAGGAGCGTGAGGAACAAGTGAACTGATGTTGATGGGTAAAGAGATGACAGCTGACATTTTCCTCGTTCATCAGCGCTGCATCGCTGCGTTTCTTCAGCGTCTCAGCAGAGATTTGTTTGTTGCTCAGGTGTTGCCCCGCCGTCACATGACCCTCATGTTTGATACCTTTTTAAAGCTCATTATCTTTGTCGGAAACACTGACGTGATGGAGCGTTACCTGCAGCAGCTGCAGGTTTCTCAACTGCCTCCAGTTTCTCATGTTTTGAAGATGAATCCTCATGATTTTAGTTCTCCTCCTGACCTTTCCTGTAGCGCCACCATCAGGACAAACTCAGTGTTATCACCACAGTCAGCCTGTAGAAAGAGGTCTGTGTGAAGCAGTTCTCCCTCCCTCCTCTTCCTCAGTGTCTGATGGTCAGACTGCTGACGTTACACTCTGGAGTTTAGCCCTCTGCAGCTCGTCTTCTTCACTCTCTGCCTCCTCTTCCTCAACCCCTTCTTTCACCCTCTCCTCCACCCCAAGGTGACCCGGAGAGAGCACAGCCTGAATGTAGACGCTCTGTCTCCCTGTTGGTTCTGATCTTCTGCCCTTTTTTGATCTTTCAGGGATTTTTCAGTAAACGTCTCAAAGGCTCCATCAAGAGGACGAAGAGTCAGACCAAACTGGACAGAAACACCAGCTTCAGACTGCCCTCGCTCCGGCCTGCTGACGCAGACAGGTAACTTCTTCATCCTTTCTTTCAACACACATTAGGGTTGTTGAGTGACGACTGTGTGTGAGCTGTTCAAGGACCCATTCACTGCTTGTCGTTCTCTGTAAGACGTTTGATTTTTACAACTGGACCATCAAGGTGTGTAAGCGGGAGAAATAAAGTCTCAGTGAGTGAAAACGATGTAGTTGTTGAGGTTTGAGGTCACAGCTCAGTTTCACTCTGTAGAGTCCTTCGTCCTCGTCTCTCCATCACCGTCTCATCCGAGTTCTTCAAACTGTATCTGATGGATGTGTGTCGATGTTTTGGTACGAGATCACGCGAGAGTTGGTTCTCTGGCAGGACTTCGAGGGTTTCCTCGCAGCGTGAATGTAATCACAGCCCAGTGTTGTTCTCAGTAGTTCAGGATTTGCTCCTTTGTGGCTCTCAGGACTAGAACATCTCTGTGATCTCGGCTCTGTGGGTTTCAGTCATCTTAAATCTCCTGAAAACTTTGTTTCTAATGAGAAAGATTTCATTACAGCATAAAAATAAGTAACAAACTTCGTGTTCAGGTCAAACCTGCAGTGAATGTATCACAGCCTGATGTCTCTTCTTCCTCTGAGACATAAAAACAATGAGCCACACTGTTGCCCTGGGTGACATGTTCCGTCATCACCATGAACACACACACTGTAGTTTATTTTGACTAAATCCCACACACACCGTCCTGCTGCCAGAAATACTCACTACAGCACCAAATGTGGATTCGTCCGCCGCTGAAAATAGTCCCCATCAGATGCACTATTTCCTCCTGTTTGTTTGGTAAAAACTACAGTGAGCAGCTGTTTTAAATTACTGAGACTTTTTAAAATGAAACTATACATTTGTGTTTTTAAAGAGTAGGAACCAATGGCTTTGAGCTGACGGCCACAAACAGGGCTGCTGGTTTTGCTCTGCACGTGGGATTCGTTGACAGTAACAATTATAACTGAGGTTCACCCACTTAAGACCAGTGAGACGAGCACAGATACAGAAATCACTCGTGGGACGCTCAGAGTGAGAAGATGATTGAGAAAATCTGTTTTGTGGGCCTTTTAGGTTCAGGTTCAGATTGAGGATCAGGTTCAGATATATGATTCATGATGCTGTTTGCTGTTGAACCTCCATGTTTCTGTTTGTCGAGCAGCGACAGAAGCTGTAGAGTTTGTTCCTGTTGTTCAGTGACGCTGAGCAGCCGTGACAGCGTTCTGATATTAAGCTTAATTTCCTGTTCTGGTTCTGCTTCTTTCCGTGTTCTGGTCACTCTGTGTTTCCTCAAGCCTGACGTCTGTCTGTCTGTCTGTCTGTCTGTCTCTCAGATATCATATAAGAAGTTAAACTACAGCAGTCACAGAGAGAAGGGTGGAGGGTTTATTTATTTCTCCTCTTGCCTCCTCTGTCTTTCAGGAGGTTGTGGGTTTCTCCTCCTCCTCTTCTTCCTCCCTCCATTAACCCGCCCAGCCTTCCCAGCACTGACTGGAGGTGGTTTTACTGGAAGGCCGGCTCTCCTCTCTCCCTGCAGTAACTCTGCTGCTGCTCAGTTTTCACTCTGCAGACGGTTTAGTGTTTTTCTGAGTTTGTAAAATGCAAAATGTCCCAGCGGCTCTTTGTTCACACGACCTGGAAAACCTGGAATTCCTAAAAACTGCTTTCTAGTCAAGTGAAAGTCCTAAATAATGACAAAATAAATCCCAAATTCCTGGAAAACAATGAGTCCCTGCACTCGAAGAATCCCTGATTGATTTTTTATTACAGTAACAACAAGATGCTTTAAATACTTACAAGTATTCTGAAAATGTTCTTCCTGTCGGGGTAGAAAAATGTGAGATGCAGAGGCAGAACGCTCGCCTGCCCCCTCACAAACCTGGTTTTATTCCTGACCGTGGTCCTGGGTGTGTAGACCAGTTCGACATGACGCTTTCATCTGTGAGTCCAGTACAAAGATGGGTCCAGGACGTGGTTAGTTTGTGCTGCTTTGATTGATCACCGCAAAGAACACGTCCAACATGATGATCAATGGTTGTTGAGCTGATCGGATCCTGATGTGTCTTCTGATCAGTTTCATTATTAGATGACGGCTTTTTGTGATGTTCAAGATCTGGTTACCAACAGGGCAAAGCAGGCAACTGCTCCAGGGCCCCAGACCCTTAAGGGGGGCCCCTCAGGCTCCAGATTCACTGTGTGACAGTTAGTTTGTGGTCATTTGATTAATTGTTGTAAATGTGTTTGTTATTACTGTGTTTACCTTTAAAGCACAATATGTACTGAAATGACAGCAGCCTTAATGTACACATGCGGTTTTAGATTTAAGGTGGACAAACATGTTATAAAAGTAAACGTATTCTTCACAGAACAACAGGTAAAAAGAAACAAATAAATAGAAAAACTGAAAATGGAAAAGAAACAATAAAAAGATAAATAACAAAAACAAGAAAATAAATAAATTATAAAATAATAATAATTAAAAAAAAGATCAGTGAATGAATACAGACATTATCACATAACCTTGAGTCCCTGTCTTGTTCGGGGGCCCTCAGTTAAAATGTAGTTTTGAAGCCGTTATTATTTCAGTAGAGATCGTGCTTTTATTGTGCACTTTATTACATAAATATGACATAAAAATAATAATAATAACTGTTACATACATAACGCACAGAGAGGGAGGAACCGACAGCATGTCACACTATTGTTAACTTAATGATATTTTATCACATTTAAATGATGAACAGTATGATCGTGAATGATGGACGGCTGCAGCTGTTCACATGTGTAGAGTCCACTGATGCAGTGAGAGAGTGTGTGTGTGTGTGTGTGTGTGTGTGCAATGTTGTCGTCGACAGAATGTCAGCCAGCTGGACAGGAGGATAATGCTTTACACACACACACACACACACACACACACACACACACACACACAAACACACTCAGCCTCTCTCTCGCTCAGTCAGCTCTGAGCTCTAACTCCTGATGGACGGTTCGTCTTCTCTCCTCCGGAGAGCTCGAAAAGCTCAGCTCTCCAAAACTCTGAGGTTCAGGTAGGACTCTGTGTGTGTGTGTGTGTGAGTGTGTGTGTGCGTGTGTGTGTGTGTGTGTGTGTGTGTGTGTGTGTGTGAGAGAAAGAAAGAGAGAGAGAGATTGCCCCCTTGCTGTGCTTTAATTTATTTATCCCACAATGTATTGTCACAATTATTATGTATCAGTTTCAGTGCAGAGTGTGTGTGTGTGTGTGAAAAAAGAACCAGTAAGTATTAAGCAGTACATAGAAAACCTATATATTGTTTTTGTGTAAATATATTGTGCACCTCCACGACGACTGAGAGAAATCACCATCTCTGTTGTTGCTTGTAAAATTGGTATATCCAGCAGGCACCTGACAGCTGCATGTTAGTTTGTTAGGTCAACTTGGTTGCTGTGTATACACAACACCATCGGTGTGGGTCAGCTTGTTGTTGTATGAAAGGCACAGTGTAGTGAAGACAGTTTGTTCAGGTAGAATGACACCACACACACAACTGTATGGAGCAGGCGGACAAACAGCACTGTTTGTCTGCAATGTGTGTGCAATTCTTCTCAGTCAGTCAGAATGAACCATACAGTGGGATAGAGCGAGGGGCAGTCATGAATCATAGACGGTAAATAGACTGCTTTGATATAGCACCTTTATTTAAGTTGTACTGTGTGTAACTTACCTTTGAATGCCCCATATCATATTTTTTACATGATATATTTTGTAAGGCACAGATGGCTCATCCTGTGACGGCTCTATTATTGTTCCGTCTTTCATTCAAACACTAAAGTGGAGCAAAGCTATCTGCAATCAGGACACTGTGAGCATAAAATAATGTATTTGCTGTGGATTACAGGCCTGGGTTATGGCCCAGTCATGTCATCATTTATCACAGATGAAGAGGTCTGTGCTCAGCTGGTGCACTTGTGGTGAAATTGGTCTTTTGACTGACATAAACATCAAAGTTCAACACATAGATCCTGTACTCACCATGTGCAGTGACTAGCTGAACATGATTTTAATGGCAGTGGCTTTATGGCAGTGGAGAAAACACAAAATGTATCTCTTTAATTAATCATGTTGTGTTAAAAGTATGAGGGAAATATTATTTCCTATTATATACAGTATGCTGTTGCCTTCCAATGCTCAAAATATCTTCTCCTCTCCCGCTCTCTTTCTCCCTCTCTTCTCCTCTCCAGGGTTCTCCCACTCAGCGTTTACGTTTGGTATAGAGAGTCACATCAGCCAGTCCAACATCAATGGTGCTCTGGTTCCCCCTGCTGCCCTCATCAGCATCATCCAGAAGGGCCTGCAGTACGTCGAGGCTGAAGTCAGCATCAATGAGGTGGGACACAAACAAGATGATAGAAACTCTCCCCTCCTCTCCTGTGTTTTCCCTCTAACGTGTTATTTCCCCCCACGCGATAGGACGGCACATTATTTGATGGGCGGCCCATTGAGTCTCTGTCCCTGATCGATGCGGTGATGCCTGACGTTGTTCAGACGAGGCAGCAGGCCTACCGGGACAAAATGGCCCAGCAGCAGGCTGCCGCTTCAGCACCGGCAACGGCCACTGGAGGCAGCATCGCCGGCAACGCCAAGAACGGAGAGAATACTGCCAATGGGGAAGAGAACGGAGCCCATGCCTTAGCTAGTGAGTAACATGTTTACAAAAGACATGCAATAACAAAATGAAAGAATGAAAGTTCATTTTTGACCTTGGAAATTGTAGTTTGACAAAAAAAAGTGAAAGTGTGTTTCAGTTTATGGAATATTAGTTGACATGCATATTTTGGCATTTAGAGAACACTGTGAGGGCAGACAGTGGTAAAAGACCTTATGATGACAGTGCATTTTCTGGACAGGCTTGTTAACGTGACATCCTGCCTCACTGTGTGTTACCCTGCCTCACTGTGTGTTACCCATCAAACTCTGTGCTTAGACAACCACGCAGACCTGATGGAGGTGGACGGTGACGTGGAGATCCCTCAGAACAAGGCCATGGTCTTGAGGGGCCACGAGTCGGAGGTCTTCATCTGTGCCTGGAACCCAGTCAGCGATCTGCTGGCATCGGGGTTAGTCACCTTCCCTTTCCCCTGACACTGGTCTCTCACTCTGTATAAATCAAGCAAGTGAACACAACATATATGTGATGTTGCACACATTTGCCATAATGTGCCATGTATAGATATCGGAAAAGATTTCTTATTGACACTGTCATAACCATTTCACCCCATGCCCAGCTACAGTATAGTGGCTACAGTGTGATCGGGCTGAAATATGGCAAAGTCACTCGAAACAACAGTTAAAATCAAATCGAGTAATGAAGAATATCTCACTGGCATAACTTGAGGTCTAGATATCAAGCAACAACTATCCAAACAACTTTAAAGATGAACCTGTTTCCTATAGAAACACGGTTTATGTGGTATCTGTGCTCTCATAATTGTATGACGATCTGAACTGTGTGTGTCTGTCTCAGGTCTGGCGATTCAACGGCTCGCATCTGGAACCTGAGTGAGAACAGTACAAGCAGCTCCACACAGCTGGTCCTGAGGCACTGCATACGCGAGGGAGGACAAGACGTCCCCAGCAACAAAGACGTCACGTCGCTAGACTGGAATGTAAGCACGCTAACACACACACATGCACGCGCGCACACATGATGTAACATGTGAGTCACCATGCACGGGTGCATTAATTCAAAATATGGGATCAGTTGTGGGAATGGAAGAAATATTTCTGAATGTCAGAGTGCAGGTTCATATGTTATCATGCTACTTTAAAAAAAGTGTGGTTATGTTTTATCATTTTTTTATGATGATTTCCAGTGTTCAGAAAAATGCTTTGACTTTGGTTTGTAAAACTTATTGTTTTAAACATTTGAACACTGAACAGATGCATAGAAAGCAAAAATGCTAAACATGCCGTGTACTTAATGTACTTTATGTGCTGCAAGGCAGCCCTGTATACAAGGCAAATAACAACAAGGCCTCATCACAGAGGAACTCCTAGAGCACTCTGAACATAACTGCTGATGATGTCTAACAGTGGAAGTGTGTCAGAGAGTGGAATTTTCCTTTAGTTCAGCCAGTGGATTGTAAACCTGAGCCAAGGGCAGAGGCAAAAATGTCCTGGAAATTTGGCTGATGGAAAACACAGGCCTCTCTTATAATAACAGCTGTATCACATCAAATGTTCGTCCAGCCTGGACTCTGTAAGGCAAATTCTGCAACTGCAAAAGACAACGTGGGTCTGTGAAGGTGTCCAAACTGGCCTCACCATCTGTCTGACAGGCACTCACACTTCTCTCTCTCTCTCTCTCTCTCTGACAGAGCGAGGGCACGCTGTTAGCAACAGGTTCCTATGACGGCTTTGCCAGAATATGGACGAAGGATGGTGAGATGACTTAACTTTGTTAAACATGAGCATGTATTGTTTACTCTGGCAATATACCTGCAATATCATGGATTTATTTATTTATTTCTAAAATTTCAATCAAATTAGAGTTCTTAGTAATATAAAAGTGTGTTTCTATACAGATATTTGTATATTAGTAAGTATTAGGGGATGGACATATGTGTTAATCATGGTGTGGTGTTTCTTGATGATGTGTTTTTGGTTTTCCTTTCGCTCATCCCGTACTACACCCTGTACGCCACATGGCTTAGTTAATCCTTGAACAATGCTGCCACCTAGAGGCAGGCTCGCATACTGTCATGGAATCTGGCTTGCAGTGTATTTTCTGTCAGGTGTTGACCTATTTTGTGCCATTTAGACCCTTAATGGCTTGTTGTTGTTGTTGCTGTTGTTCCAAATTTGATACTTACAGATATCGTCCCCTTTCTGTGTGTTTTGCTCCACAGGAAACCTGGCCAGTACACTTGGCCAACACAAAGGTCCCATCTTTGCCCTTAAGTGGAATAAAAAAGGCAATTTTATCCTCAGTGCAGGAGTAGACAAGGTAAACTAGGATCTGTTGTCTAAAATAGCCAACATATTAAATATATAATACAATATATCAACATATTCTAGCATGATTTCTCATGTAGCATTTTAGTAAACTGATCAAACTAATGCACGGTGTAACATTGTCAGCTCTAACTGTACATGTGTTCTGCCAGACAACAATCATATGGGATGCTCATACAGGAGAAGCCAAACAGCAGTTTCCCTTCCATTCAGGTACAAAAGCATCTCTTCCTGTGACTTAGAATTTGCAGTTTACCTGGCTGTGATGTCTTACATTGTATTTTTGATCTTGCTAACATCCATCTCTCTGTCTCCTGCAGCTCCAGCACTAGACGTCGATTGGCAGAGCAACAATACGTTCGCCTCCTGTAGTACAGACATGTGCATCCACGTCTGTAAACTGGGACAGGACAGACCCATTAAAACATTCCAGGGACACACAGTAAGTGGTTTGTTTGTGTGTGTGCACTGGTACACATCTGTGTCCTCATTACTGAAGTGTATCATTTGAAGGGTCCAAAGCACCCAAAGGAGATTGAAAAAGTGGTACTGTCACTGGTCATTGTCTTCACAGACAAAACCAAAAATCCAGTTGCGTTCGATTCAATTTCCTTGAGATAACTATGACCTGGATGAATGAGAATATTCACAGGCTTATCATGGACTGTACATAAAGACCTGTGGGTGGTGGTAATACAATCTCTGATGGTGCCAACCACGGACTGTACATAAAGACCTGTGGGTGGTGGTAATGCACTCTGTGATGGTGCCAACCATAGACTGTATATAA
>NTHP01000372.1:426791-461929 GCA_003416845.1 Oplegnathus fasciatus | reverse complement strand
GTCTTCACAGACAAAACCAAAAATCCAGTTGCGTTCGATTCAATTTCCTTGAGGTCACTGGTCATGTGAATAACTGGTCTAAACTGGTTCGCATGAAGCCTCTTAAAAGTAAACCTCAAGATCAACTTGGCATTTTTTGTATTTAGTTACTCCTTCATTTGAAATGGGATCCTTGATGGAAGGCTGGACAGCACAAACACACAACATACCGTATATACATAACACATGCACCTACACCCCTTCATCCCTCTCTTCTCTCTCTTCAGAATGAAGTAAATGCAATCAAATGGGATCCCACAGGGAACCTGCTAGCCTCCTGCTCAGACGACATGACGTTGAAGGTGAGCTGAGAGCCAAGCCTGGTGAAATCTTGTGTCATTAATATCACTATCTGTCACTGCTACCCCTGACCTGACAGTGCTGAGCCCTGAAGAAAGTAATGATGTGTTCATGATAACTGGGGATTCTGAGAAGGGAAAGTCCATCTCACTGGCCCTTAAACTTGTAATTTATATTTTTCTCTGAACTGAGGTCTTAAAAGTTTTGAAACATGGACTACATAGTTAGATGTTTTACAGTGAGTTATAATGCTAACTAAACTGCAATAAATGTTTACCTCATTTCTTTTTCCTGTTCGTTATGTGCTTTAACTAATGCAATTTCTTCTGTTAAAAAACAAACATTTTTCTTTTGAGCAGCCATTTTGCTCACTTCTGTGTTTAATTGTTTTCGGTCGGAGGCAGCAAATTTCAAACATCAAGTTCCCCACGTCACAGTTGGTTAAAAACCGTCAGACAGTGGTAAAACTGCGTATTGACTGTGTAACTGTATTTGCTGTGTGTGCTGCATGTTGACACACCTGGATAAAGTGAAGGATAAAGTTGTTGATTTTTGCTTTGCTTTTTTTTTTCCCCCCCAGATTTGGAGTATGAAGCAGGACTCGTGTGTCCATGACCTGCAGGCCCACAGTAAAGAAATCTACACCATCAAATGGAGTCCCACTGGACCTGGAACCAACAATCCCAGCGCTAACCTCATGCTAGCCAGGTGAGTGTCTGTGTGTGTTACAAACAACACAGCATTAGTAATGGCAAGCTAGTTGGATACCAAAGAAGGAAATAAGTACACTCCGGCCTTTTAGCTTGCTGTACATGCCAAAGTTGTACAGTACAGTACACTGGGGTGTGCGGGCTAGAATCCTAACTAAACTAAACTAAAACTATTTGTTTTTCCTGCCCTCAATGTGCCTTAATAAGAAGAAGACATACTTTATTAATCCCACTAGGAATTCCCCCTAGTGGGATTAATAAAGTATGTCTTCTTGATTTTTTCACTGTTGTTGTTATTATACACACGGGTCTGAAATACACACATGCACAAACAGGACCTACACACATGCAGTTAGGGTTTTGGTGCCTCGCTCACGGGCACCTCGGTAGTGCCCAGGAGGTGAACTGCACCTCTCCAGCTAACAGTCCACACTCCATATTGACTGGTCCGAGCTGGACTTGAACCAGCGACCCACCGGTTCCCAAGCCAAGATGATATTCCAAAACTTTCAGCTGCAATAAAAAAACAAAAAAAAACAAACCAAACATAGTTTTCCTTTTGAGCAGCCATTTGCTCGTCAGTAGGAGGCAGGAAATTCCAAATAGTTTTCCCAGGTCAGAGTTTTAACTGATGATAACATACAGTTGCTTGTATATAACTGTATATGAACATGTGGAACTGTATTTGCAGTGTCTGACCTTTCCAAGCTAACGAGAGCTGTAGGCACTTGCACAGTTCACACATTTGAAACATTACACATAAATTACAATGAAAATAAATGCTGACCTTACTCATTTTCCCTGCTCTCCATGTGCTTTAATGAGAGCCTCCAAAATGCAATTTAAAGTACATTTTATTAGATTTTTAGCATTTAATGACCTCAAAAAGTGTGTGTGGTAAATGGTTAAACATACAAAGTAAATTAGAAATAAAAATGTTGTGTTTGTTACCCACAGAGCCAAAGCTCTCATATGTATTTGACTCGATATCAGTGGTTACATGTGGAACATGTTTTACAGTATTTTATTCCTGAGCTGGACTACTTTAACGCATTAAGGTTTTAATTATGCCGTACAATCGGAAAATTTCTGCTTTCATGTGTCGAATTGAGCACAGCAGAGAAGCAAAATGTCTTATTTTGTCCCAGTAAACTAAACTTTGTACAACACCTGCATTTGTCGCCATTTTTTGCAGAATAAGAGGTACATTTTTGAAACATCTCTCTTGTTCTAAGAGAGATGTCGACGTGTCCTGATTCCACAGCAGCACCTCCATAAGCCTGTTTGTCCCTGTCTCCTACTTCCACAGTGCATCATTTGACTCCACAGTTCGTCTTTGGGACGTGGAGAGAGGCATCTGTATCCATACGCTGACTAAACACCAGGAGCCAGTCTACAGCGTGGCTTTCAGCCCCGATGGTCGGCATCTGGCCAGTGGCTCCTTTGACAAATGCGTGCACATCTGGAATACACAGGTAGGAAGAGAGTGAGAGGGACAGTGTGTATGTGACTTGTACTGATCCCCTAATGTTTTGTAGTATATGTATATACATAGTTTTTTGTAACCACCTGGTGATAAAAGTGTTTGGATGTTGTGAGAGCTGTACTTTAAAACTGCAGCAATCAATATTTTTTTTATATCAATAATGGTTAGTGGTAATAATGGTTAAAAGTTAGTGACCAGCTGCTAAACATAGATGAAGATTTAGCAGCTAAAGAGACCGATGTAGAACAGAGCTAAAAGAAAATACTATAATAATAATAATAATAATAATAATAATAATGTTGGATTCATCAGGTGGACAGACACACGACTGCTGCCACCGAGTGGCCAAAGAAATCAATTAGTGCAGTTTTAAGCCTCCAGCTGTGGTCTTCCCTTTTATGTACACCATTGGGCTGAGTTATTGGTCAACATACAGCAAAAAGAAACAGAAATAGAATCACAATCAAATTTATTGCCAAGTAGGTTTGCACATACAAGGAATTTGACTTGCTGGGAATAAGAATTTCTATAAAATAATGTTTCTCCTGTTAAAGCCTACCTATTATCTCTCCCTTCACTCTCTGCTTCTGTCTCTTGTGCTGCAGACGGGCGCTTTAGTCCACAGTTACAGAGGGACGGGGGGAATCTTTGAGGTTTGCTGGAATGCAGCGGGGGACAAAGTGGGAGCCAGCGCATCAGACGGATCTGTAAGTCTACACAGGACTGCGTGGATGAGTGTTTAGATGCATATCTACTGGTCTCTAGCTTTTGATTGTGATTGTTTGTTTAATCAGTCCTACAGATTGATCCTTTGCTCTTCTGTCCCAGGTGTGTGTACTAGACCTTCGGAAATAGTGCTGCTGTTTGTTGGAAGCCATGGACCGACCATGAATGTGTACATAGCCAAATGACTGTCCCTGCCTGCCCTGCGTACTGCTCACGCTTACGACTATGGCCCCGCCCACCGACAGACAGGAAGCAGGAAACAGGAACAGGAAGCAAGCACCCGACACAGCAGGTCCAGACACGGGGATGAACAGATGGACAGACAGACAGACGGATGGAACGGGCAGATGGAAGTGCCCCTCTATCTGTGCAGACTCTTACAGAGATGCAGAAGGGACGCAGTGAAAAAAAGAAAAAACTGATAAACAAAAAAAAGTTACAGATCCGTATATGTACCAAAATTTGGAAGCTATTTTGCTTTTTTGATCTTTAAACCATGCTCATCGTCATCAAAATGAAAAACAATGAAAAAAGTGTCGATCTTTGTTACTAGTTGGATCTCATTGTGCAGACATATCAACTTCTCCACCATAAAATAGGATGGCACTTAGTTTTTTTAAATTTCAGATCTCTTGTTTCAATGTTTTTATATTTTTTATCCTTGGGGGAGGGGGCAGGGGCTGGTCAGGTCAGAGTTTTATTAATTGGAAAAGTACATACATACAGACGCACTCGGACATGCACACCAAACAGTTAAAAACAGTGTCCTCGTCATGATTTCAAACCAATGTGGCAAACACACAGGCTTTTTTTTCCATATATTTCAGTAGTGGTGTCTGCAGTTGTGAGTGGGTCATACGGTTAACCTCAAAATGCAGTAATTTATGTGTTGTCTTCTCCAGAGGACACACTCTGGATTCCCCTCATACATCCACCTGGCCACATGACACAGATGACATACACCTAGATGCTTTAAAAACAGCTACAGTACACTATTTGATCCAGATGCTTTTACCCACAGTTCTCCTCTCTTCGGCCACAGCAGTTACCTGTCTGATTAGAACAAAACATTTCAATTGGCAAGAAGCTGACCTCCACTTGTCTGAATGTTCAAGGCTGTTCGGAGTTTTAGGTAATGCAACTGTAAGACAGGTCCCGTCTCAGATTACATACTGTACTCAGCCAGTAGGATTCCAGCAGTTCTTTTGACCTTTACAAAACACATTCACATTTACATAAATAACTGGTGTGTGATGAATATTGTGCTCCTTCACATCGCTGATAAAGGCTGTAGTGAGTTTACTCATCATTTGTAAAACATTTTTAATTTGATTCAACCTCAACGGCCTCAAATCATGTTCTGAAACATGGTGGTGACAAAGCTGATCACCCCATTTAAGGTGTTTGCTTTTAATTTTTGCAGATTGGGGGTAGATGCTCTGGAGGCAGAAATAAATGACTTAAACCACAGAGGGCAGAGCCAAAGAAAAATCCCTATTCTAAATAACAGACACTAAATTGTTCACTCTGTAAGATTTTTGGACTCTCACATCAGGGACAGGTGTAATGTTACATGACTGTAATTTTCGTATCTATCAAATGCGACTAACTGTGGGGTTGTTAGCAGAAAGCAGCTTTTTATATTGAAGTAACTTTTTATATTCAAATGTGGGAATTTGTTAGAATGCTATATATAGAGCACATTTCACAATTCAGATACTCCAATAAAATGTTGGTAGGCACATATAGTATAGAGCACTATACAGGAAGTGATTGTGGATACAGCCTCAGTCTGGCTGTATTAAGCTAGCTGGCTTAGCTAAATCTCCAACTTCAGAATAACCATACATGCTTGAGGTAGTCATGAATGAATGGGAAAACGTCATTACCGCTGATATCTTTTAAGTTGTATTTTGACCAAAGTTATGTCTTTACCATTCAAATTAGCCAGTTTTTCCACCACAGGAAACGTCTGTTTTTTGGCTCTGCTCTGTTGAAGGTTTAACTCAAACAATTACTTGATTATTCCACAGCAGCTCGGCCTCCAAGACTCGCATAACTGAAATCTTTGATCTGCTGATATTTTATTTACTGTTTTAATACAGCCACCCAGTCTCTGACATGGAGAGGAGGGCTTCAGTGTGACTTTGTATGTTTTCCACTTCAGACATGCATAAAAAATGAGTAACTGCAGCCAACTCCACCTGTTGAATCTTACTGGCTGACCCATGGCATGAGGTTCTATTCAGAATCGAGCCCGAAAGCAGATCTAACATTAAAGCAATATCTGGACATCTTCATTTTTGGCCTGTTTTTATTACCAGGTAGTTGTCACAGTGTGGGGGAATAATTCCACTGCAGTTATTTTGTTCATACAGTTGAATTTAAACAAACCAGACATAAAAACATGTGAAGCAGCTAAAGGTCAAGTCTTTTACCCACAACGTGACAGTCTTGGTGAATTTAAAAACAGTTAAACCGAAAAGGTCAAGCTGTACCATCACTGTATTTTAATTCATCTGCCCTTTCACCTTCATCCTTGGTTCTTAACCTCTGAAATTCTGCTCGCATTTTATTCTGAGGTTCCTTACTGACAAGACATTTTATACTCTTTTAAAGACAAATTTAAAGTTACATTTTTGTAATTTCTTTGTAGATTTGAAAAAAATGTGAATTGATGATTTATTGGCAGTGTTAATTTTCATGTTCTATAAATTTTAAAGATTTTTTTTGTTACTTTGATGCTATTGCAAATAGTAAAGGTTGACCCTGTAATGTAAGGCTTACTGAGCTGAGCTGTCATTCTGAAGGCACCTTGCCTGGGAAGAGGCTTCCCAGGAGCAAATTACCACTAAATTTGTCTATGTTTTAATAAAGAAATGTTTTACTTTTTCTTTTGCTTGAATCTTTTTGGGAAGCTTTGTCCCAGAAAATGACTTTCTCCTGAAATTCCTCTTGGCTTACACCGAAGACAATTCAAAAAAGTCTCTTTAAATTGAATAAAATTGTAATTTTTCAATCAAGCCAAGACTCTAGGGAATTTGTTCCCCTTTTTTCTTTTCTACAGTTGGGAGACACACAGATGTTTTGTGGAGAATCTCATTGGTTGAATATGGAGTTATATTTGTGTCTAAATGGGACATTTTGAGGGTTTTTTTTCCACAATCAGTTTTTTATAGAGAAACCTTTATTCCCCAAAGAACTGTAATGGAGAAGACAAACATCTATTCTCTGCCCAGTGTTTGTGCGGTTGCTCTTATCCACATAAGAGTTTTTCTCCTCTCTCAGATTCCCTGCTCCGACCTCAAACCCTTGAGCGCTTGAGCTCACAGTGTCTCTGTTGCTCTCACAACATCTGTGCTCTGTGCATTCTCAGGTTTGCCTGCATCCCCGTTCAACCTGGCAGAGTGTTAACAGTGTGCTTCCATTTCAGCCAACTGGATAACTGAAGTAGGTGATTTCTAATTGGCCGTTTTGTCTCCAATCCCATCATTAGTAGGATGACTGGTCACTAAGGAAGTAGGGAAGCACTCTATAAAATATAATTTATGCGGAAATATCTTTTTCTGTGCTAAAAATGTCCCATTGCGCACTCAAATTTGGGAAACAAATATAATTCCATAGTCAAGTTAAACCTCAGTGGCCAGAGCCAAAGAACCAGTAATATTAGACTGAAAGTCAGTGAAAAGGCTTATCAAATCCTCCAGAATCATTTTAATTGGATTTTGACCAAACAATTCATGTTTGTGAAAGTTAAAGCTTTAGTTTGGCTTCACTCAGAGGTTTAATTAAACTAAAAGCATTACATCTGCCTCCTGAGCACCTCTGCTTCCGAGAAATGTTTGTACGACTACAAATCAACTTTATTTTCTCCTGTACCCCCTGTAATAAATTGGAGATTTCTACTAATGGACTTAGAGATTTCACGTGTTCCTATTTCGAGTTCTGTGTACTATTTAATAGTTTCTTCTTCCCTGTATCTAAAGCACTTGAGCCAACAGTTTTCCTCTGATGTGTTCATGCCATCCTGTGCCACACACACTTTGTCTGGGTAAACATGGCCAAAGTCGGTGAGTCAGCCTTTATCTGTGCCGCCACAACAGAGCATCATGTCAGCCCAGCAGCATCTCTCCCATGGGGTCTTCAAGCCTTTATGTTTTTGTTTTTTTTCTGCAACTCGCATCACATCGATCTGTTATCATTTAAGTCAGATCAGTGAAACAAAAGTCCAGAATAAAATATATTTTGATAAGAGCTTTGAGTTTTTATTTGTGTGTGTGTGTGAGTGTCGGTGCTGACCTAACGCTGTGGAGTAAGAGTACTCATGTCAATGACAATCATGAATCCAAGTTTTATTCATGTCAAAACACAAAAAAATAATGGCTAATAGACCAATAAAACATTGATTTCTCATGTTAATGTCCTCATGCTGGTGCTTTCTGTGGTACACAGCAGGCGCAGTGAAACTAAGGAGGCATGCTTCATTCTCAGTGCGTGTTTTCAAAGTGGGAGAAAAATGATATTTTTTTGCATTTCATATTGACACGTAAAAGGGAAGTTGCCGCCATTTGGATTGTTGTCTCCTAAATGAAACCTCAGTAGCATTTCACTGGCTCCACTCGGGCAACTAGTGTGTACTGTAGAGTTAGGAGACTGCAAACATTGGAACAGCTAAATTATTTATTTGTAATATAAAGGATTCGATCCTACTGCAGATGAAAGCTAACATGAAAATCCAGCTGATCCGAGAGGAATCACATTCAACAGAGTGCACCGGAGCAGGGGTTCCCCTCCCCTGGGCTGCACACCGGTACTGGGGACATTCGCTAATGAGCCGCGATGAAACAATATCATTTTGAAAAACAGCGATAAATAATGAAAATAATGATGTAACTTGATAGGTTATGTCATTTTCAAACTTGATATTGAGGCTTGTTTTTGTGTTGGGAGGATCAAGCCCTCTTAGAGATCGCTTGACAGTCTACTCAAACAGTAACTAGACAGCTGTTAAATTGAATTGGTGTACAAGGGGATAATAGAGCTTAAGCAAACATAATAATATACATTTTAATTTAAATAAATGCCATTTTTACACTCTGCATGTGGTAGTGACTCAACCTATAGTCTATTATATAGTATTTCATTAAAAGTTGAATATTTACAGTTCTACACCAGGGACCAGACGCATTAAATTCAGGGCTAAAACTGCATTTCATTAGATTCATGAAGGTGTGTGTACACGTGGTTCTGTTTTATAAATCTCAATCATTGTGGAAATTAGCATCTGCCCGCTCTACCTGTCTTTAGATCTGTCGATGAAAAGAACAGAAAGAAGCACAATTTCTGTGACGTATGCTTACAACCTGTATGGTCGCCTGACTCCTCTTGTTTGTGCTCGCTGGACCTATTTTTAGCCATGTTGCTGTGTTCCACAATCTCAGCAATTACTTTGGCGAGTACAGTGTTATTATAACCCATACAATCGATGGCTGAAGTTATGAAAATGGAACCCAAGTTGTAATAAACTGCACTTTAATTTTGATTCCCATTCTACAGTTTGGTGTGCAGGCTGCAAAAACCTCCATCTTAAAATATCACTGACGGATTGTTCTGGAAAACTGTGTATACAATTGGTCTGAAATGTAAGTGAGGTGCACACATCTTTTTATTTTTTAATAAATACCAGTTTTTGTGTGGCATATGAATGTTTTTTGTGCGTACCCTTGTTCATACATCTGGCCCCAGGTGTCTGCTGGGAAAATCATCTGGCACACAAGAATGTTTCCAGTTAATTGGGAATAAAAAAAACCCCAAAACAATTATATAGTTTGCATGAGCAGGGAGGTAGCCATAGTTAAAGAGACAAAGCAAAGAGCGCCCCTGCTTGATAAGCTGTCATGGGAAAGTGCAAAAACACAAAAATGGCCACCAAAGACGCCATCAGAAACAAATAATACTTATCTTCAAAATGTTCAAATTGTATCAACAGCTTGAGAAGTGTGAATACAATATAAAAGCACTTGCAAAGCTTCTGATTTTTGGCAAATTCAACTCTTACTGGTCCGTGTCTTATCTGGCTGCCTGAGGATCAGAGCAGGACGGAGAGATTGGCTGCTGTTAAACTCTCAGTCAGATTGCGGTTGTGTGGCTCCTGACTGTGGCTGTAGAAAGGCAGGTAATGAGCCACATCTGCCAGGGTCTGCAGGACGTCGTAGGTCACTGCAAACAGGAAGTAAGTGGGGAGCAGCCAACTGAGGCTGAAGACGCAGTCGCCTACTGGCAGAGGGACAGCAAGGTTTCTGATAGGACAAGGACAGAGAGAGAGAAACATTTAATTCCAGGTCTGACTGCCATTAATCTTTGGTTACTGACTATTGCACAACAGATGTTATTAATGTTGTCAAATGATGATTGTTTTTGAACTTCTTAAACTCCACTGACCGAGCTGTGCAGCCAAACACTCAGACTCAGAAATATCTCAAGCTGAATTTGGGGAATTTTTGTATAAAATGATCCAAAAAGACATCTAGAACATCTCCATTTGATGGAAAGCTGTATGTTAGGGAGTTAAATCAGAATTTATAGCCAGCTTTATTTTACGGGTTCATCATTTCCTAATAAATTTCCTAAAAATAACTTTGTAATTTGGTACTAATTATAGGGAAAATTGGAATTTCCTTTAAACAAAAGCTCAATTTAGCTCACATAAGTATTAATTCAGTTTTGATCACTGGAAACTTTATTCTCCATGTATGTCAAATTGCATGCTTGTCTGTAGCCAACTTTCACATTTTTGCAGGTTCAGCTGACCTGCTGTGCTCTGACTAAAATACTCTACAGGCAGCACTACGGTGGCACTTTATTAGAATAAATTGAATAAATTTATTGGAAGGGTAGCAAATAAACTACTCTAGTTTCCCTTTAAGTAGTACCAAAATAATATATATAAATACATTTCACTAGAATGACAGCCAAATATATTTGGAATCACAATTAATCTTAAATTGCTAAAATCCAAGTTAAAACAACACTCAAGCGAATAAAAAAGCCTTGATGTGCAGAAAGGTTACTTTAAATGCAAAAATTGGGATGTGCTCAAATGAAGGCTTTTCACATTATAGATGGACTTAATGTGAGACATAACAAATGAACATATGAACACACAGATATAAGCTGTGTGCATTATTGGTCAAAGTGAGGTTACTGTAGGCAACAGTGTTTCACATCTGCACTCTGGCAGCAGTTATTCAAGGAGATGACAACAGCAGCAGTAGTCACAGGAGTAACAGTACCAGTAAAAATAGTAATTACAGTAATAGAGATAATAAATAAAGTTTAAACGTACTGAATATCTGCTCACTGGCTTCACTTTCAGTCAGAAATCATTCATCGTGTGCTCTCATATGTCTCAAACCCAAACATGACAGATGTATTGAGAAGAACCAGAGGTACTCACTGGAATCTATCTTCTCTGGATTCTCTCAGCATGATGAAGACAAACAGTCCGACCTCAGTGTTGAGAGAGAACGACACAACTTTGTCCAACATGACAACAAAACCCTGAAGAGAGAGAGAGAGAGAGAGAGAGAAAACACTGGTGACTGGCAGAATTCCAGACGAGTACATCATCAATATGAATTTTCTTCAATAATCACCATTAGTGTGTGTGTGTGTGTGTGTGTGTGTGTGTGTGTTTGTATCATTTACCCTGGGATCACACACTGACACGATAAAGATGACACCAAATGCAAGCAGCGACATGAATCCTTTAGCCAGGCTGGAAGAGAGACAGAGAAGAGAGGCATGAAATAAATGTAATTAGTCAAAGTAAACAAATGAAAACGGTTTCAGATGAACTGTATGTCACGCACCGCGCTTCTTCATCTTCATTTATGTGAAGGGAGACAGAAATACACTGCAGGTTAAATAATAAAGGCCAGAAAGTGAGTTGTAGGCAGAGACAAAGAAAGAGCCTGACAGTAAACAGACTGTCAAAATAGGTTTGACTGGCTTTTGGGAAAATATGGTGCAAGAGCAGTGAAACTTTATGTTTGCTTGAAACTAAAATTATACAGCAGCATTTCTTCAAATAAGTAATAACTCTGGCTACAGTAAGCAAGACATGATTTTTACAATGACTGTTGGTACTTTACAAAATGAGTATAGTTTCCCAACATGGCAATGACCTGTACAATTTAGCCTCAACTCCAAACTGACTAGCACTGGAGAGTTAAAGATTTTGTGTTAGAAGAAAAAAACTCTAATATTGATCAGGCTGGTGGAGACAACAGCTCAAAGGGTCCTACATGTACTGTCAAGTAAGCACTGATGTGGCCAGTGGGAGAAGAAAAATAGGCCCCATTTACCCTTGCCAAGTGTGTGATATTCAGACAAAATCCTGTTGCAATTCAACACACTTTCTTTTACACTTGGCCACACTTTGGCCAGATCACAGATTTGACTGCATTTTGTCCTGGTTTTCCCGGGCTACATGCAAATCAGGGTCAGGCCTGCTCCAGTCTAGAGGGTGGTGGGAATAAACCTGATGTTATTTGGTAGCTGCTACAAAAACACCAGAAGAAGAATAACATTGGGCACTTAAACAGTTTATTTACAACAAAACAGTTCAAATAATTATTATTAATGTATTCAACCCAACAAATTTCAGAACTCGTTAGATAAAGATCCTTTTGTTGTAAATCTTATCTTTGTACGTCCAATTGGTGGGACGACCTCATAGTCTCAAGCACTGAAAATTTTGTTCCTTTTTCAGAAAAAAGTATTGTCAGTAATTTCTGACTCCCGTTGAAGGAAATTGTATTATTTACATCATCATAATTCATAACCTGGATGTGTTTATTTTAATCAAAGAAAACACTGAATTGCGATCAATCAGGAAGCTACACGCGAACACGGTGAAAGCCAAGGCCATTGCTGATGAGCACTTTTTATCACAGGGGAGAGACAGCGATAGTCCTTTTCCCAGGAACCGTATCTGTATGTTCGGAGCCTCCTGTCCTGCAGGAGTCTAGATAAAGTTCAGACAGACAGGTGTGTCATTTAGCAACAGTTGTATTGGCACATGATCTGCGACTCTAAATCTTATCAATCAGAAAATTTCCTTGTGTAATAGCGCCTTCAAGTGGGTAAAAGTGTAATGGCACACGATCCCATCTTTAATTCATAACCTATCAGAGACTTTCAGTGACTTCTGTGTCTTGATTACGGACCAATCAGAGATGTTCCAACCCATCAGGACGGTTTAAAACTGATGTCAGGAGAAATGTCCTTCGTCTTGCATTCTGAATGCTTCGTATTGCAGATTTGTATTTGTGCTTTCTGCAATCTGAAGAATAAACTACTTTGTACTAAATGAAGTAGAGTTTCATTCTTCTGTATCTCAGTCTTAGTAATCCTACAACCTATTTTTATGGGTGGTAGTAGCTCAGTCCATAGGGAGTTGGGCTTGGGAACCGGAGGGCGGCTGGTTTAAATCCAGCACGGACCACAGTATGGAGTGTGGACTAGTAGCTGGAGAGGTGCTAGTTCACCTCCTGTAACCTTCCCCAGTGGCCTCCAGAGGTGGCTCCTCAAAAATGTGAATGTGTGTTCCCAATTTTGAAAGATTTATAGCACTATAGTAGCTGTGTGAACCAATCAAGATCACGATATTACTGCGTATTTATTATAGCCAGCAATAGAAACAAAAATGAAGAGAAAAAAGCTGACATGGAACAAACAAAGGCTCCATTCCAAATCACATACTTGTTCTTTTCACTCATAGTACGTACTGCAGCTGCCCTTACAAAGTACGTACTGCTGCACGCAGTATGGATACAACTGGGACAGACTACTTTGTCATAACATTGCGCCTTGAACTTTGACCCTCTTGCTCATACAAGCTGCGCAGAGGATTGTGGATCAGAATAACCAGAAAAGCATGCTGGCTTGCATACTGCAAAATGCGACCAGATGCAGTAGGACATCCTGGTATTTTTGGCATACTGCATTTGACATACTGTTTATTGGGACAGACTAAAACTTTTTTCTGGCATATTAAACAGTACGGTAGTATGGATATTGGAAGGCACCCAGAGGCTGGGCCACATGAGGTCAATAAGAGAGTGAGGGAGGTGTCAATCAAGCACTGTCACTACATGCCCACACAGTCCTCAGGTCTAGTCAGACAAATACCGTTAAGTGACACCACCTGTGTATGTGTGGGGCCTTTAAACTGCCTGTTGTGCTCTCTCATTTATTTGTCTACTGCTTTATAGCACTAGGCGGCACTGTTGTAAAGCAAACTAGTTGAGACACTGTATAGAGAAACTGTTACTTCACTTTTAACCTGCTGAAGTAAACGGCACATGTTTAACACTCTGTTCTTGTTTAATTCATCAGCCCACACTACACCGCTTCACATATTGCTTTCGCAGATCTGTCTGCTCCATGCTATAGGCATTTTTCATGGATAACATTTTAACATACCATGGCAGGAAAACCACAAGTGTAACTAATAACGTTAATTATGACTGCTTCCCACTTAGGTGTGGTAATCCCAGTGCCCTGCTATTGTGCATGCTGGCTCTCTGACATGACTTACTACTGGTTCAATTTAATTAAAGGCAGCCATCATCGATGTTATTACTTTCACCTGCTAACATTTTATTTTAAATGGTGAGCATGTTAATAACACCAATTAAATTTAAACTGTTCTTCTGAGTTTTTTCGTTCTTCTTCTGGAGGTGAGAGCATAAACTGCTGCTGTGACATGTTATCACAAAGATGAGTCACCAAACTTAACACTTTCACTCCCTTCTCACCCACTGTGAGAACTCACCTTCTCGCTGAGCAGATGTGCTGTTTGTTTGGCAGGTTTCGCTCCCAGGCTTTAGACAGCCACTCCAGTCTGCTGCTCCACAACGAGCTAACCAGACCATCAACTGAAACAAGCACAACCGGTCAATCAATACAAAACACTTTATACCTACTGCTTAAAGGAATAGTCCAATATTTTGGGAAGTACTCTTATTCGCTTTCTTGCTGCGAGTTAGATGAGTTAGAAGATCGATACCACTCAAACATAATATATTCATTCAATATGAAGCTGCACCCAGACTTAGTTTAAAAGGGCCCTGTTGAGTCTTCTTGTAAATGAACAAAACTTATGTTTACATCAAGTGTTACTCACCAAAAAAGGCACTGTTTGTATCCTTGAGCTCTAACAAATGTGTTGAATGCATTTCCTTCATCATAAAACATCTGCAAAGTCGATTTTTTTCTGCATTGTTTACATCCATGTTTACTGGCTTACAGTCTTCTTCTGGTGCATTGTTGCATACTTTGGGGCGTAGCTGTGTATTGTGTCACATACTGTGCATGTGCACAAGATAAACAAAACGGGGCCCCACTCATAGAAAAACAGCTCCATGGCGCTGCTAGAGGTTTAAAACTCCACAGGGAATCTTTAACTTACCATAAAGGCTGGGGGCAGGGGGAAACAGCCAGCTTGACCGTCCAAAGGTAAAAGAAATACGCCTACCAGCACCTCTAAAGGTCACTAATTAACACGTTATATCTTGTTTGTTTAATCTGTACGAAAACTGAAGCGTAAAAATGACAAGTTGTGGTTATACGGGAGTCAGACTATTTCTTTGGTTGAGCGCAGTGACTTCCTGGAGGTTTCTTGTCACCATGAGTCACTGTGGCCAGTTCTAGAAATAGCCAGGCTAGCTGTTTCCCTCTGCCTCCAGTCTTTATGCTAAGCTAAGCTAACTCCTCTCCTGGCTGTGGCTTCATATTTATTCAACAGACATGAGACGCTCTGCAAGAAAGTGAATAAACATATTTCTCAAAATGTCGAACTGTTCCTTTAAATTTTATAATTCTCTAATTAAGAGTGAAAAAAATAGATGTAACCTTGAGTTTAGTACTGCTACAACATACCACTTATACCACGAATACTACTGTTAGTACCATTACACCTCTTCTTTCTACTACAGTAAAAGTAACACTAACAACTTTGTCTCTACGGCAGCAATATCAACTGTACATTATGGTAACACAGCAAACTACTGAATGACATCCAAGCAGGAGTCAACTTACTGGTGTGTTTCATGGCAGATCCCATCACCAGGAAGGACACAGTGACGCTGATGGCTATAAACACCTGAATCAGCTCAGCCACCCAGGAGTACGCCCTGTAACGTTCATTAATAATCTGCATGGGTTGGCGGGGAGGGTGATGGATGTTGGCGGATGTTGAAAATGAGGACACAACAAGGAAGAAGGGAGGTATGTTTTTGTACTTTAGAACATCTTCAAGCTAGTTTAAGTTTTGACATAAACAGCACACTCAAAAAGTAAAACATGTTGACCGCTAAAACATTATTTTAATCGCTAAAACGCCGATGTGTTCCAATGACACTAGATGTCATTTTAGCTGAGGGACTGGCTTTCATCCCTCTCTGATCTAGCTGTCTTCCATTATGGAGGGTGAATCTGTAGTGCATCTGTGTCGGCCAAAGCCCCTCTTTGTGAGTTAGGCCAGTGCCCAGTTTTATCCTCCTAAACTATATGCCTTTAAAGAGGTCTAGCCAGGCCAGCTCTAATGTGCGATTGCTGACTACCAATCAGTTTGTCAGCCAGGCCCAGCCAGCCACTACAGCTAATTGCTGCATGTTTCTATTAGCAAACCAGGAAGTTGTAGCAGTAGCAGGGTAGAAGCACTGCTTTCTGTGTAATTGAACTGAATTTGTTTGAGCCAAACAAAGGGCTGACCACATCTTGTACAGTTCATATCACCACAGACCATTATCTGGAGCACTTTAGAGCCTTTAACACACTTACAAAATATACTGTATTATGGCTTTTTATTAAGTACTTGCGCTACTTATTACCACTGGAGACTGAGACAATAGAGGTCAATAAAGAGCCAGTGGATTACGACTTACCAGTAGCTACAATAAGTGTATGGCCTCATTTCTGATGCTGCTACATGTTTTAAGGCGTTTGAGAAGATGGTGTAATCAGCCTGCATGGATGTAAGCCTAACTCATTAAGCAGTGTCAACTGGTTTCTATGAGACACAATAAGAAGAACAGGATTAGTATTATTTACGATCACTTGTGATTATAAGAGAAAGTAAGTAACAAAGACATTTAATTATGCATTTTAATCTTCCAGGTTCTCAGACTGTGCACACAACTGAAGTCTATCTGTCTACAACAGCACCTAATCAAGTGTATGGAAAGCTGTACTGGATACAAATATTTGAGCACCTCATCATTTTAGCAAAAATTGAATATTGTGGGTATTCAACAACAAGTGAAAGTCTCATAGCAGTTGTAGCTGTTAAATGCTAACGGCATAAGTGATCTTTAATCTCTGTTTAAATGACAAGATGCTCTCGTTTCACCAGCCAGGACAATAGTAGATGCTCATTTAGCTTAAAGACACTCATGTGACATTATCATGGCACAGTTAGCAGTGTGAGCCTGCTGGTAAAATATGCATGACTTTGGAGCATTTGGGTGCATTCTGTTGTGTTTTTTCTTTTTCATCCATATTTTTACAGCACTACGGTTTTCCCTTTCATTTTGTTCCATTACTGTAGACTTGGTTGTGATGGTAACAAAGTGTGTTAGTATGTGGAGCGTCATTGTTGTTATTTGGCCCACAGTAATCGCCATAGACATTAAACACTCAGCTAGTGGCTGAATCTTCTTCAAAAAGCAGGGCTTTACTTATAATGAATACTATATAATGATTTTTACTTTTTAAAATAACCCTCCTTAAAATGCTTCAGTATTTTTCAGCAGCACTTCATCTGATGAACTATGAAACTAACCCCAAATTTCTAATGGACACGAGAGGTCAGCGATATGGAAACGGTCAATCCACACTGACTCCAACCTCAGAGCCAGCTGTCCTGTGCGCGGCACAGCTCCCGAGGGGCTAAGGACATCAAGTGGCCAAACAGTCTTTGCCAGGCTGACTCATATCAGCAATTCAATGGATAAAAATAGTTTTCAAGTAGGCGCCATGAAAAGCTCAGGAAGAAAAAAGATTTATTTATTTAATTTCTCCCACCCATCATAGCTCTCTATATGGCCATAGTGAAACTAGGGGTCTTGATCAATAATTATAGTTCTATAGATATTTATATTCCTGTCTTTCACTAAGCCTGCCAGAGGAAAAGAGAGCATTTACAAGATTGATACATTTACAAGATACGGGTTAAGTATCATGAGATATGAGGCATCATTTAACCCTTGAAGTCTTTCATGACATAAAAACATTTTGATGTCATTTCCTATAGTGACCTGCTGTCACTATAGCAGAACCTGCTTTCCTACCATGACCTTGACATCACCATCACTAACAGAAGGTTACCGTAACAGACAGATTATGAGCCAATGGGCTCCTGGGCAGAGATATGTAAAAACTGCTGTACTGCTGAGTGAATGAGCGAGGCAGGAGTCTAAAGACTGAACCATACGTCCGACATCAAACATCACTCCGATGAAGCACCCGTGAAACATTAAACTGAGGCATCCTCTGTCAGTTGAATAAAATCAAACACACCCAATGAAATTAATAATTACAGGTGTTAACCTTTATGACTTAAACCCTAAGTTCTCTATTGAATATTGAATATCATCCAGGTGATATGATAATTGGAAGTCAAAGGCAACTGGACTACAATTTGCTCTAGAAATAGTTTCTCCACTCATCCAAGAGGCTTCATTAGCTCCTCTGAAGAAGGTTATGAATTATTACTGCAGAATGTACTTACGCCTTCAGGCCGATACCTCACCAATACAAGGAGTGTGGAGTCTTACCTTAGTCAATGGAATGGTTGCAATCTCTCCTGCTTTCTCAGACCTGAAGAGCAAACAAACAGAAGAAAAGTCAGTTTGTCTGAAGGTTACAGAGGAGACTTTGGAACTGTAAGGTGGCCAGTTGAGTGCAGTTAAGTGGTCTCTCCTCCCTCAGCCATTATTGCTGATGTGTCATTGAGCAACGCAAATCCTTACCCAAGCAGAACCTGATGACAGCTGTAATGCCACTTCACCTGCACCAGCCTGACTAGAGTCCTAAATCTTTCAACATTGCTGTCGCTTGCTTTCTGTCACCCACAGTCATGGTCTGAAGGCATTGTGTCATTTCAAATGGAAATGTAGAACAGAGCACAAAACACCAGCATGTTTCTCACCATGCTGTACATTCATTTTGTTTCTCTCATTTAACACAGTTAACATGAGGCATTTCCAGGAAATTGTGTGAAACAACATATCCATTTCACCATCAGATGTCCCACATGGGCTTGTTAAACCACTGCAAAAATGCACAGTTAGATTTTGGCATGGACTATTTACAGTGAGTTAGAGCTGTCATCTAATGGGTTACAGGAAAACAACACAATCACCAAAATCCTTGCAAGACACAAAACCTCTAACCTGCAGTATTAAACAAAGGCTAAAGTCTCAGAAATCCATCTTACATTAATTGTTTGTTGGTATATACTGATGCAGTTAAAATCCATATCTGGACACAATGTACCTTAAGAGCATATGCCAATAAAGTGCAGTGTTCATATCACTTTTGGGTGTAAATGTTCATATGGCTATATGTTGAAGACTATATCCGAGTGTAGTAGTCTAACAACACTCAAAATCCACTTTAATAATAAAGTGGTTCATGTGATTTTGGAGAGATTATGTACCTGTGTGCCTTTAAGTGAAGCCACAGAAATAGCACAGACCAAACTTTTCTTTACAAAATTGAAAATATCCTTTTGTGTGCTCAACATAGTGCATCACAAAGCTAAAGATCTTCTGTGTGTTCCTTTACACTTATAATAGTAAAAATCATCTATAAAAGGTTGCCCCCTACATTAATTAATTGTCATTAAGAGTCATTGAAATAGAGCCTGGCTCTCTCCGTTTCGCTAGTAGCTGGCCAGCTCCCAGCAGAGGGATCTCCTGGGGAGATACAAGAATACTACAGTAGGGGAAAATATTGTCCTAAATATTAAATGAGGCACAAATGGTAGTAAAACATATGGCAGGCCAGACCCGAACCTATGAATCAGCGTTTCCATTTTAAACTCTAATTTTGGCCATTTGTCTGCTGCTGCTGTAAAGTGCTGTAGGTTTCATTAGTGTGTTTCCCTCTGCTTTCCTTTGCGGCCCAACTAACAGAACTGAGTACTTCACTTTAAAGGCAGGTGGGAACAATTGAAAGTCCTTACACAACACAAGGTACAAACAGCCCAGGTGCACACTGTTACAAAGCCAAATCAGCAGGGTTTGTCAAAATGACCAAAAAAAAATATGATAATCCCACTTTTCATCTACCAGAGGGCTGACAAGATTGATTCACACTGAAATGTCTCAACAACTAACAGACGGATTGCCATGAAATTTGGTACAGACATGCTCCCCTCAGGATGAATTGTAATCACTTTGGTGATTCCTGTGGTGCCATTATCAGGTCAAAATTTACATTTGTCCAATACTTTGGTTAATGACTAAATACCTGCAAAACGAATTAACATTAAAAAAATAATAATTAAATTTTCAAATGTTCGCGTGCTAACACACAAAATCACGATGGTGAAAATGGTAAACATTATATCTTTATCTTTAATTAAAGCACCCACACAACTCTTCCCCAAAACACCATGTGTTATTTACCAAAGATCTTCAGCTGTTTTGCCTTCAGGGCTTCTCTGTAAGATAGCCATCTGTCTTGTGAATAGCTAAAAAAGCCAGAATTATACCATGGCTACAATGACAGCCAGAAACCAAACATTTCGGCTTTCTTGTTTTCAAGGCAACGTTTGATGAATAAAGCATTGTGTACTGGAGAACTGTTGTGCAACATGTTTTCATTTTGATGAACTGAAGCTGCCGCTAGTCTGCACCTTGCTGCACCCCATTCACTCTTTATATACCTCTATACGTACAGTATGCACAGTACTCTGCACTTCACTGCTTTTTGCACTTCTGATTATATGCTAAACTGCATTTCATTTTCTCAGTACCTGCACTCTGTGCAATGACAGTAAAGTTGAATCTAATCTAATCTAAAATATATAATATAATATCAATGAGGGTTTATAAATGTTAGAAACTCTCGGTATACCTGCAACACAATACAGTTCAAGAGCACAACAAACTGCAGCCTCAAAAATGAACATCAAGTTGAATCAACACCTCTGTATAACAGTTTCAACAATAACTGAACATTACAACCTTCATGAATGTTAGAATTTGATATCCTGGGAAACAAGAAAATGAACTTAAGATCTTGAGATAAAAGCAATAAAATAATAACTGTATCCACAGCTGCTCTCACTTTCCATAAAACGCCAGTGACTCAACATAATGTGCCAAATAGAACTACAGAAGTTATGGTTGTCAGATAATGAAATTCTAGTGTTCTATAGAGTTAAAGGGCCATCTCATAGTTATTTAACTGGGCTTCAAATTGCCAGATAATGTTAAAAATACTTCCTTTTACATTTATAGGTAAGAGTCCGCAGACACTGGAAAGATAAGGAATCAACATGAGGTTGATTCTCAGCAAACATATTCAGAATCTGATACTTACTATGTTTACTGATCTCTCTACGACACTACGCTTTAAACCTCTGTGTGTGTGTGTGTGTGTACGGGCGTGTAAGGCAATGTTAGACAGTGACTGTTATTTTATTTTATAAAGCATAATGTGAGGTATTGCTTCACGAAGCATCAGATGGGACCTTAATTAGCAACGTCCCAGCAACACGCCACACTCACTCACGTCTGCTTCACTTTCCTTCTCTTACACTTTCTTCCTCTTCTGTTGCCGCACTACAGCCGCTGTTTCCCAGTAGGGGGATCAGGGAGACAAAACTAATTAGAAGGACAAGCATTGGCAAAGACACGGCGCTGAATGCATCATTTTTGGTGCTTCAAAATTGGCAAAGCTAATAAGCCTCCTACGGGCAGGGAAAAGCTTTTGTCGCTGGCTTTGAGCAAATGCTGTAAAAGGAAGAAAGCTTCAGGAATGATAGCCAGTGTTCCACTTTCAGATACAAATGAAGAGGCGACAGAGTACGTAATGGGAGGAAAAAGTCCAAAATAGCAGTGTGTTTGTATTCCTATTCCATGACGGCATGTATGTCTCAAAATGTGCACCATCACTGCCTTCTGTGATACACCTGGAGTGTGATGAAGTTCATAAGCTGCAAAACTGACAGACTGGACAAAGAGAGCAGCTATCAGCAGACTGTATAAATAACTTCATAATTGCAGAGTTTTCAGTGGACAAGTTGTGTGGGTTTATGTGGTGACAGAGCAGCTGTGATGATGAGAAGGAGAGTGGGTTTATCACACTGGTGAAGGAGATCCCTCTGTCAGCATTTTTACCACTTGTTTTCTCCACTGAGGCCGCTGCCAGTGAAAATTACATGCCCACTTAAATGACATGTTGCAGTCAGCAACTGACCCTTCGCTAAACCCAGCTTCCCTTAGTTACTGTTGAGTTTTCCCATCTCGCACTTCACATTTGCAATTTACAAAAACAATGGTGGCAGATTTACTACTCCAAATTTGTTGTAATATTTTGAAACAATGGGTCCTTAATTTCAGACAGAAGCAGACAAAAGCCTGCTTGCTGACTGAAATGACAACTGTCGCTGACAGATTTTATTAGCCGTAGCTAGTTAGCTAACTAAGATTAACTGAGTTTGTTATCAACCCCGTCACAAGCTGACTCGATTCATATGGAAACAAGAAAACTGTAAAAGGGTCATAAATATGCATGTGCAATCAGGGCTTTGTAATGACGTACAAATAAAAAAAGATCTGAGCCTAAAGCTTACATCAAAAAGTTCATCATTTGATGATCCATGAAGAAGACATGGAAATAAAGAAACAGCATTGTTCTTATATCCCAGTGCAGAGACAGCCCTGGTGTGGTACACTTTAATAATGTAAAAAATGTAATAAAAGTAAACATGTTTAATATAAAAATGCATACTTGCATACTCGGACAAGCAACACAAAGATTAAATTGATGTTATATTGTTTGTATTTTCAAACTTTTACATAAGAAAAGGGTTTGAGGATGAGACAAACTGATGAGTTTGACAAAGTTATCATGGACAAACCCCCTTAAATCCTATTAAGAGCAGCACAGAGCAGCTAAATATAGCATCTTGGATCTTGCACCACATGAATTTATTTAGCTAATTATACACTAACTCTTCACTAGCTTACAACTCTAGGTAAGCTATTTAGCTATACCCACCAATGTCAGCAGCTTATGTTACACAGACAAACACACCATGCCTTACACTTTTGCTTTTGTATTTTTGGTTTTGGAAAGGCGACAAAAAAGACACAACCTTCAAAACTATTTAGATGCTGAGTATCGCCCCATGTACACCACTTCGGCATGTGTTGCCTAGTGACAGTTGGACTATGATTAGACTATTGCTGTTTGAATTTGAATCCAAACTGAAGTTTGATTTCAGCGCTTCATGGAAATATGCATGGGAATGGGCTGGGAAGTCTTTCACCTGTTGCTGTACTTTAGCAGGTGTCTGTCCTGGGGCAAGGTGCTGACTCGCTTGTTTGACCACCGAGAAGAGCTTTTTGCTGCACACCTCTCAGACTGTGCCTAATGCCAAGCTGGCACATCTGATACCTGGATTCATCTGAATTCCCTGAATGACAGCATGCAAGGCTCCCCTCCTCATCCATCCTGATAAGGAACAAGGATAAGGTTACAGCTAGGAGCGGACACACTCATAGGAGTGTGTGCTGTTTTTTGTTATGGTCTAACCTTGGTGCTGAAGGTATGAGAGATGCCATGTGTACTCTGCTGTCAAAAGCAGCTGTCGTGTCTATTTTAAATTCAGATTTGATGTAATTTTCTCCAGGTCCTGGAGATGAGGGAGAATGGAAGTGGGTATGAAAGCCTTTTGACAGGGAAACATGTACATTAACTGGGAGAGTTTGTTTTTTGCATTATTTCTTTTACATTGTAAGCTGTTTAAAAGGAGCATGAAAAGGAGGAAGACTGGAGGTAAAGTGAAGAGGAAAGGTAGAAGAGAGGAAGACCGCAAAAAAACACCATGGCCGCATGGCAAAAACTAAAATCTTGATTATTATTATTAAGTAGTATGGTGATTATTATTAGTATTGATACTTCTTTTGTTTCCAATAGTCTTTCCATCCCAATAAAGTATTTTTGCTGCTTAAAAGTATCTGAATCGTAGCCCTTTCCATCTTCCTTTAGTCTGTACTAACATATTCAAAAAAGTGAACTAAGTTATGGCTGCAAATTTCCTCTGTGTGCAAGTTGGTGAAGTATTTCCTTTCATCTCCCCCAGCCTTGATCCACTCATGATACTACATTCAACTCTTCTCTTGCCTTGTTTGAATGTTCCCATTCGTTGTCTTTGTCAGTGTTTCCCAGGCAACATTTTTAAGTGTTTGATGTTGATTACATTTCCAAATAATGGGGAAAAAAAGATGAATCATGCAGTTTTTTTGTTTGAGTGTTCACATTCTTCGCTTTTGTCAGTCACTGTATTTGACTTTATTTTAGGTTTGCGCAGTTTTTTGGCACAAACTACTTAAAGAAACAGGATGTTTAAAATTTAAAAGTACGGTAGAAACTCCCAAAGCATGACTAGATGACAAGCATGACAAGAAATGTTTAGAGGCCGTCATTTCTACCAAAGGAGGTGTCACTAAGTGCTGTAAAATTAAACAAATAAAAGCAAAAATTTGTAGAAATATGCCAGTTTGTTCCCTGCTGAGCTTGTGTTAGCACATCTTTAAAAACAAAACAAAAAGCACAAATTTTGTCCAGGCTGGAAAAAAACTTTTGTATGACCACTATTAACTCATAGAATGTAAAGTCATGTTTAGGACTAAAGATCTAGATCACATTTTTGATGACCTGTGTTGACCATCTTAATCTTGGCTATTATAGATGTTGGCTTGACAATTTTCTATCCATCAAAACATTTTCAAATATGATTTTTAAAGGTTAAAGATTACCCAGAATTCTTGCAGATAGATCTACTTCTACATCATCTATATTTACATTTGCTTGGATGTGTATCTTGTCTCCCTACCCTGTTTGGTATGGATGTCAACCTGGTCTGACCCTAACAAACCTATAGTGATACAAAAATGTAATCATGGGTAAACCAATCTCAAGCGGTCTCAAGGTCATGTGACTTTGCACTATGTAACATCAGGGCCAATGTGACTTAGTATGCTGCTCACCTCATTGTACAGGCACTGGTCATCTCTTGCCTTGACTACTGTAAAGCCCTTCTGGCAGGGCTGCCAGTATGCACAGTAAAACCTCTGCAAATGGTCCAAAATGTGGCAGTCTTCAATCAGCCAAAGGCAGCTCGTGTCTCTCCACTTTTCATTACACCCCTCTGGCTCCCTGTCGCTGTGCACAGTAAGTTCAAGTCACTTACGCTCACCTAAAGAGTGGCCACTAGCACAGCACCCACTCTCATTCAGTTTTATGAGCCTTCTCGTTCACTACGATCTGCAAATGAGTGAAGACTAGCGCTACTGTCACTGCGAGGGAGGAAACCTCAATCACAACTCTTCTCTTGTGTGGCCCGTCGGTGGTGGAATGAGTTACCAGGCTCGATTCGGTAAGCAGAATCCCTTCTGTCTTCAAAAACTACTTGAAGACTTGTCTCTTCTGAGAGTACTTACTCACCTAATATGCTCTTTCTCTCTATCTCTCTATCCTTCTGTAGCTCTTTCTCAAATGAATAATAAATAATTGTCAGGATATACGCACATTGTCACTTGCTGTGCACTTATATGTTACTTCATGCACCTGCAAGCCTTGTGGCACTTGTGTCAGGTGGAACGTGGAGTGTTGAGGCAGTTATTCTCAAAGGCTTATCCTTGATCTACTGTTACTTGCATTGTGTACATTGTACATTGCTTTGAAAAAAGTGGCTGCCAAGTGAACAAATGTATATATAAATGTGAACAAACCCCATTTCTGTCAAACATGTAAGCCTAACTGCTTGTCAACTATCGTTCCCATTTTTACTTGGAAGACAAGGTAATAATTTGAAAGTGAAATTATACCGTTAATGCCTCTGTGTGTCTTGTTTCTAGTACTGCATCACTGAGCACGTGGCTCCATATGAACGTTAATGACATTTAATTGTCAAGCTGCATTAATAATGAGCTGTTACGTTTCAGTACCATTCATTTTAATTGATTTAACTAAGCCAGGTATATTTTCTGTAATGCTCAAACTGTCAAATGGTCAACAATTAAAAAACTAATTAAAAAAAAACATCTTTGAATTACACTGAAGTAGTAATTCATGTAAAGTGAATCCTTTTTTACTGGTCTCCATGCAGTGTGTTTATTTATTAATTTTGGGACAAGCCGCTTGTGAAAGTGTACGATAAAACAGTTTGGTTTAGCTGAACTTCGTACAGTGGCGATCTTGGGTGCTCAGCTTCGAAATGTATCTTTGAGGGGCAGTATCAGGTACAGCATCATTTCAACAGGGCCCACATGTCTGCGAGGTAGGGAGACTTTGACCAATTGTGCACAACACATCAGTCGCGATCTAACTGCATTTGCTCATAAGTGCAAATTGTTTGACACAAATTAAATGTGTAAATAAATAGTGGAAATGTTGTAGAACACAATATAAATACAGTAACACCAGTGACAATGCAGGAACACACATTCACTGACACACAAACAGACTTATGTCCATAAGTCTGCTGCACCGGTGCACGCTGAGAGGCTTTTTCACACATGTACTCCCAGAATGCTCCAGCTTCTTGACCGCATTGTCTGTGACGTTTTTCATCTTTAACTTTCTTGCTTGCCACGTTTGTTCACAACAAGTAACTATACATGAAGGCCACCAGGACTTTCAAAGGGATGTGTTGACCATATAAGGGGATGTTTCCTTATGCAAAAGAGCCTGTACATGCATTCACAATATAGCTCATGTAGAACAGGTGAGATTTATCATTGCTCATAACATAAAGGTGAGAGTACGCATGTTTGATGAATACCAACTTTCCTTGTTCATACAGTTCCTGTGCATACATTTAGGACTTGTTCTACGCATGCTTTGATAAACGAGGCCCCTGGACTTGATTAAGGCAGTCTTGACAACAGCCCAACACAGCTCATTTATACTTGCGCTCAGCAACATATGGACAAAACCATCCAGATATTTTTTTCTGCAATGTGTGCATCTCCCAAAGTTTTCCAGATGTAGAACTTCTCCCCAATCACCTTTACCTGAGGAGTAACACTCATCCCAAGTGTTTAGAAAACTGTCTAAAAGCAAACTGTTGTTTCTGATCCCAGTGACAGAACACATGAGGCACTTTTATCTTTGTTATTACCCCCTTCATCCGAACATGGCTTTAAATGCACATAGCTTCTCTAAAAGACTTAACAAGGTTAGAGGATTGGGATTTGAAGTGGTATAACAGCCATGTGCTCCAAACAGATGCTTTTTTTTTTCAAAAAATGGATAAAAAATCCACGAGGGGGCAGTGTTGGTCTATGAAAGCTAAAGCTCTGCCAGGTAGGGAGAGGAGAGAACCTGTCACTGAGGTTGTCTCAGCCATGTGGGTCACAGGAGCTCTGCTTTTTAAAGAGATGAGCAATGAACAGTGATGGGTAGGGGGGAAAGAATAACACAGAAATAAAAATTCATGCCAAGCAATCAGAATGAAAAACGGTTGTTCTGCAAATCAGTGGAATGAAGGAGGATTTAATGGAAAGGGAAGGCCTGAGCCAGGGAGCTATTACAATTCAAAGATGCTTTGAAATAATTACATATTCAGTACAAGAGCTGTTAATTGTGCACATTCACACAATTATCTCCTGATGTATCATCACTGTCACCTTTAGGCGTCAACGGAATAGCATACTGTACAATTCCGATGACAAAAAGCTAACTTAGAATCAGAAATGACAATATGGTGCTGTTTTATGATCTCAGAATGCGACTGGGCAATGTAATGGCATAAAAAGAGCTTCATGCCTTCCAAATTATTTAAGGACTGAGATGACGTCAATGGATGTTATTTGAAAATATGCCCTTCTACCTCAGATAACAGAGGACAGCTTGGAATAGTTGCTTTGATAGGCTGCAGTTATGCTTTTTTGAGGTGTGGCCCTCCATACCTACAGTATACACTATCTATTATAGAGTCTGCCTCTTGATCTGTCACAATCGTTCTAAACTGCAGAGCAAGTCAGTGAGTGGACCTGGAGTTGAAATCTTCTTGTCAACGGCCCGTTTCCAAGGTCAAGAATGGATCATGGATTAGTTTTAAATCCACAGATCTACGCCAACTGAGTAACTACATCTGCTGATGAGAACAAGTGAGTAAATGGACCCTGAGTTGAGATTTTCTGTCAACTGCTGTTTACAAGGTCAAGAATAAATTCTCCATTTCCATTTTAAACCAGCAGTTTAATAGTTTTGCAGTGAGTTTCAACTGAGGACTTTTGCTAATTCTAGCCCCCTCGTTTGTGACAGAAAATGTCATTGTTGTGACTGAAGACTTTTTCACTGATAAAAGTGGGTAAATCTGTTCTGAGAATGTTCTTAAGATTTTCTATTGAGAAAAATCCCCCATAGCTTTATAGCTGTGTTCTGCACAACCCAATATCAATGGTTTGGCTTGGTCCCAAGATCATGTAAGGGCTTGTCCTCATCATCCACAGAGTGACCTCTGGAGTATTATTTTGGTTCATTTGATCAGGTAATAGCAATGCCCTTTGAACATCTGCACTAAATAACTGACATTTACAGTAAAATCTTGGCCTTCAATCAAAAATGTGGTGGGTTCATTACAGTAAGTAAAAATGTAATCTGAACTGAGTACAGGGAGGAGACTCCAAAAGACTTTAGTGCACACAAGGACATACACATAACAGGCAGCAAACTGTACTCTGGACTGATGCTCATATTCATATCAACATTTTTCAATTTCCCATTGGAATTAATCCATTATTTAATCAATCTATCTATTACAGTGAAGATCACAGACAGGTGTGTCATGCTTAGCAAAAGTTAAATGGACTGGAATCAGATTTTTTTTCCTCTAACCTAGAGGGAGGACAGGCAACCGAAACTCAGACAAGTCACTTATACAGTAAGTGATAAACCTTGGTTCACCTGATGTCTGTGGAAACATAATTGAATCAACTCTAAAAAATGTCCACCGCAGGGCAGACTAAGAAGTGCCTGACCTTAATGACAGAGAATGTAAACACAACAACTTAAAGGCTACAGAAGTAGGTCTGTGGCCAGATGATTGTTGGTTACGATGAAAGGTGAAAAAGAGGACAAGAGAGCATTCAGAGTACAGACTCACTCTTCTAGTGAGATGTTGGAGTACAGCAGAGGGGAGGTGGAGGAATGAGGACCAGGCGGGCTGCTGGAGTCGGGCTGGGTTGTCGTCTCAGCAGCCATCCGCCTCTCTGGTAACGACGTCTGGGGGACGATTTCCAGCACTGCCCAGCACCTGAAACACACACGCACCCACAGAAAGTTACTAAAGCAGATGAGAATCAGTATCACGTGAATAAAAACACGTCATTAATTGGAGCACATACAGTATACCTTGACGCACGTTACACCATTGTCAATATGCCAGCTCCTCCCCATCACCAATTCTTTCCACATCAGGATAGGCACATTTCTGTCACAATAGCTCAAATAAGACAGACGTGCTTCGATCAAACATTGTACCTGACTATTACAAAACAGAAAACCCTACACTTACTGTCTACTACTGTATATTCAACAGCCACCAATGATGTCCTACCGCTCTAACACATTTTGGAATAATATTTTTGCTTCTAAACCAATATGATCTTGTTTTCTCTTCACTATACGAGTTCAGTATAAAGCCTACAAGCAGCTCTTGAATATACTTACTTGGTTAAAAGAGCAAAAACTGGACAGGTTTTAACAACACAGATTGGAAAAAAATAGCTGCCTATAAGGCCTGGTAGTAACTTAGCTTTCTGGTATTCTATAAAACTAATTATTTGATAAATCATGTTTGTAATGTGAACAGGCTCGTGGTGATGAACCCACAGAGAATAATCATCCAATCAACAATCCCCTCAGCTCTGCTGGGTGTTTTATGGCGCAGAACTTTGCTGTTTTGATTCAGTCTCACCACTGCCTTCAACCTTGTTTCCAAAAGCAGCAGGCAGCTGTTTTCAGTGAAAAAGCTCTGATAAACCCACAGTACACTACCTGCTCAGCACCAAACAGCAGACAGACACAGTTAGCGACTAGCTGTTAAAGATAGTGGAGCATTTAGCAGTTGGTGGAGAGCAAATCAGAGCTAGAATGAATATTGGACTTGCGTTCATCAGATGGCCAAAAACAAGATTCCAAATGAACGATGCTGCTGCTCTGTGTCTGCTGGATGTGTAAACAGACAACTGTTTGCTAACACTTTAGTCACATCAACAGCAGCTTTAATATCTAGCTGGCATTGAAGTACTTGTGTTGTTTGGTAGTGTGCACTAATTGTAAATTATTTGTAAGCCCTACTGACATGTTAAGATGTTGTTTGTGGGGCAGTGTTCGCACAAACTGACAGATTTTGTACTGTTTTATCTCACCTCTTCGCTTCACCTGATCATCCTCTTGTTTAGATCAAAGAAGTGCCAAACTCAGACACGGACTAATTTGGACTCCTTTCGTGGCAGTGTTCCAGGGGGAATGTACCAAGTGTGGGAAAGGTGAAGGGGGGTTGTCTTTGAAAAAGGCTCAAAATAGCATTTCCCCAAGGAGACTAATCTTTGTAAAATATTTAGTGAAGACTGTTTACTGTTAAAATATCACATTTATCTCTCCAGAAACATAAATAATTTCAAGGTAATTGATTTATTAATTTATGCTCTCTATATTCTAGGAGATACAACTTATCTTAAGATACAACTATAAGCAGAAGTTTGGTGGTCCTAGGGTGATTTCAGTTTTACCCTGTTTAATTCTCAGACTCTCCAAGAGACTGCATAAAGTTGGAGGCGTGGCAATCTTACTTCCAAGCCTGTTTTCACTTCTTCCCTTTTTGAGAATGAGACTGCCCCAAGCCTGACATGGAACGAGAGACTTACTACTTTTAAAGTCTGATAATGACGCCGTCATGAATTAACATGACATGACATTTCTCAGCAGGACTGAGCCATACTAGGCTGAAATGCATGACCCTAGTTCTGGCAGAACACAAAACATGTTCAATCAGGAAAATGAGGCTGAAAGATGCTTCTTCTGGAAATCATATTGTTGTCTGGATGGTGCAGAGCGGCACAACGCGAACATCTGTTCGTGTGGTTTTTACCACAGTTAGTTTCCTCAATAGTGATAGAATAAATAATAAAAAATGGCGGTGAAGGCATTTATATGATCGCATCAGTCCGACACTATTTCATACTGAATTCTATTGAATCTCATGTCATAAATGGCCTCATCATATCGTAATTGATGTGACAGCAGCCTTTGAACTGAATTTCATGTTTCCCTCATAAACAGGCAGAACTGAAGTTATAACCGACCCGTCGGCTGTGTGTACAGGTGTGTGCTGTTAGTTTCTTGCAGCAGGGTGTCATTTTCACATGATGTAATGGAGCTAAATGGCCGTGCGTAATGGCACTGCGCTCTGGTGTGGCACCTCTCACATCAGAGGCTGCAGATTTATTAACATATGTGTCCGCTGCCTTCAGATGGCCGCAGGGATTTAATGAACTGAAAGAGAAACTTAACATAAAGCATAAAGCAGCTGTGGACAACAGATACTATAATCGAGCTGATATTGTGTAGTCTGACCCGGCATTACACCCAAAATTCCAACAATTTCCTTTGCACGGCCTCATTTCAATGAACCTCCCACCTGTGTGCACCTCTCCTCCCACCTGTGCACCATGCACTCTGGGCACCAAAATACCACACAGACAGGCAAGGTCAAAAAAATACCAAACTGTTGGAGCGCTTTTTTGCTCTGATCGTTACACCGCCACACAGGGCCCTTCATGTAAAACACAGGAGCTGTGTAAAAGAAGTTTGTTATTATTCATAATAATATATACTATATATGTATTACTAGTAGTAATAGTAGTAAATACCTCAGTGCCTTAGTCATGCAATGTTTGTATTGTTATGTAGTTCAATACTTATCATAAAGGTAAAAANNAAAAAAAAAAGCAATACGAACAAATCCATTTTACACAACTTGAAGTTTACTTTGTGAAAACATCACATTTTCATGCTTAAATAACTCCCTGAAGATTCATTAAATTTGCATCAAATAACGGACTGAAAAAATATGCTCATTATCAAGCAAACATCTAATACAAGTGATCTGGAAAACATCTCACAGTCAGTTTGATGTATACAGCAGAGTGCTTGCCTTTGAAGACGGCGTACATGAAATGGAACTAGTCCTCAATCGGATTTTTACAGGATCATATTCTGCTTCTGCTGAAATGTTTGAATATATATGTTGTTTTTTATGTAATATTTTTTGCCTTTTTATTGTCTATTGACTTTCTCTGAAGCAACAGCATAATGAATTGCCGCTATTGCTGAACTAAATGTTGAATATAAAACATTATGATGTGTTTAAAGAAATGGCTCAGCAGACATCGCAAAGATAGATTCATGAATCAACGTTCAAGAGATCTGCTGTGCAAGAATGCAGTTAGCATTGTGGTTACTACCCTACATTAGCCTGAAACCCGATATATCTCAGCATATCTGCATTTAGATGGCTTGTCTTGACACCTGAAATAAGCACTGAAAAGGTTCTGAAAAAAAAAAACAGGCAAAACAAAAAAAAAGTTATAGAGCCGAACATGAGTCTTTTGTCATTCACATTCACAGTCTGTGCCAAATAGTTACCTATTTCTTCCTTTGTGTTACTGCCCCTATGGTGTGCTCCAAAGCTCCTAAACAACCACTAAATGGGCCGTGTGGTGAGATTGTTTTGTTTGTTACTGTTTCCAAGGTCAAGAATAAACTCTCAGTCTCAACTTTTATACAAGCATGAATGAAAAGTCTTTTAAGTGCTTAGAAAAATAGAACACTTGAACATTTTAACATTTCTCTAAAAACGGGGCAAACTCCAGAACAGCTACTAAATGGACCTTGTGGTAAGATTGTTTTGTCAACTTTTGCTTCCCACGTCAGGAATAAACTTACAATGCCATTCAGATTCAAATTGCACGATATACACAATAGATTTCACAAGTTTTTGGTATCTCATGTGTAGATGGAGTACCCCTCACTAAAACAATATAACTGAGACTGTACTGCCAACTGCTATGTCAAATGTACTACTATTAGCAGCTCAGATATGTGTATTATTAGAGATGATCAGGGCTGACCGGCAGTCCCAACTGGGCCCTCCAACAGGGACTTCCCCTTGGATTGTCAAAGTGTTTAAGTCTGGTGGAGATCAGCCTGATAATCCTTTAGGGTACAGCTAGTCTTTGAAGGTTTTCTAAAAACAAAAGCAGGAGACTGGCATACAGAGGATGAATCACAAGTTCTTTGTTTGAAACCATAGGCCATAAAGTTAGGCTGCAGGGAGAAGGAGAAAGTAAGTCATGGACAAGTAAGTTTTCTCCTCTCTCTGCGGCACTGGCTGTTGGTCTCTTTGAATCGGCAGTGCAGAGTGCAGCTCTGAGAGATTTATCCATTCATTTGTTGTGGCTACGCTCGAATGCACCCAACAACACACCATTTCTATTTTATTCTACTAGTCTTTCACTCTGCTGGGTGGCTCAACAGAATTATGTCCCCAACGATAATTATCAATCAAAATTATGGTCTAAAAAATGGAGGCAGAGGAAATTGCTTACCAGGACGTCAAGCAGGAACAGGACCCCAAAAAGAAGTAGTGTGATAAGAGAGAGAGAGAGGTGGGAGAAAGCAAGGCGAGAGAGAGGATTTGCATCTGTGCAGTGTAAGCCATGATGATTTAAGTCAACTTATAGTGACAAACTGTGCCAGATTTCAAGCTTTCTGAAGAACAAAACATGTCGATTGAAATACATTACATGAACTTTTGAGTTGATTTATTCCATCATAGTTCTGAGCTATTAGATCATGTAAATTGTTTATAATCTCTGGCAGTCTACAAAAAGGGAGCTACAGTGGAAAGATGTGTGACAGAAATAAACTCTTTCCTATAAAAGTCTTTCTAATGAATGACTGAATGCTTTCTTTTTATTAGTTTTAAATAGGGTCCACACCCTTATAAGTTAGTGGCTACAATTTACCCTTCAGGGACAGTCAGGGACACCAGCAAAACACTGTTCTATCTCCTTGTCAGTCATCCAGGCTAAGGTCACGTACAGACTCAGTGCCAGGTCACACCAGACAGTGGCACTATGAAATTCATCCGGGCGTCTGTGCTGGAAGCTTGGTGAAGTAACTACCTTGTCAAGTCGTGCCGTGGCTGCTATTGGTTGTGGTTAGCTCAAATCATCATTGCAAAATAGATACAAAGAGGAAATCTTTGTAAGACACAGACAGCTTTGTTCATTTTGGACTCACTGGTTTTCCCATTGTGTGTAAAGGCTTTGTACTGTCAAGACGATTTGCAACTGGCGTACAGCACAAATTCCCATGTCAAACTTCACTTGAGTTGAACTGTTGCAAAAACACCAAGTAAATTTACTTTGCAGTTACTATGGGGAAGATAATGAAATCTATCTACAGTAGGACTCACGTTAACCCCTTGCATCCACTATAACTATTTACACTCTTAAAAGAATTGCGTTTCCACCACAGACAGTACTCTTATATGTACGCGGGGTTGTTACCAGGTCAACCACGTAACGTTAAGCAGATGATTATGTGAACTGTGAATATTCTGTTTCCTCTCCTGGAAAAAAGAGTCTCGGAGCCTCGCTCGCTCGCCTCGCTCCGGCAGCAGTACGCCTCTGCACGTAAGGTAGAGTGAAGATTCTGTTGACCAATCAGCAGACTGCAGTGTTTCTAGCTCCACCTTTTAGTACAAGGTCAGTGAGCTAGGTACCTCAAAAGAGGGGAAATGAAAAAAGGGTACGCTATGGAGCGGTTCTTTTGGTACCATCCACAACTTTTGACAATGGAAACGCAAAAATAACCGTTCTAATGTGTAACGAACTGAACTGAACTGAACCGGACTGCTTAGTGGAAACACAGCTATAGAGCCCTGATAGAGGGCTGAACCCATGTGAACTACAACACCTCTAACCATGCATTTCCTAGTAGATTGGGTTTTTGCAGTGCATGTGTTGACCAAAGGGCTCCGTATATGTGGTGAGAGAAAATGAAGTCTGTTTACAGCGCATCGAAATAACTCTGAAATGTTATCATGAATCGATAAGTGGAGCTCCCTTGTGAAAATACCTGCCATTATAGAGCATCGCTTTGCTATGGAACACTGCTTTCAGAATCTGGTGTGTAGGCTGGACACAAAACAAAAAAAAATGCAGCCTGAAGCTCATAAATCTCAGAGAAGTATCCCAGAGGAGAGAGACTTATTGTGTGGAGCTGCTGTAAGTTGTTTTGCCAGAAGCTGATCAGTAAAGTACACCAAAGGTCAGATACAGTCAATTGTTGGGTATAGCTCAGTGAAAGTTGTCATGGGGGTGCAAAGACTATCTCATGCAGCAGTGCAACAGAGTATTTTCTTGAGTTTGAAATGTGCGTTCTTGCTCATATTATATTTTAACATTTTGGCATTTTGGCATTTTGACAATATCCTTTCTATCCTTTTTCCTACTATTTTATGTGATAGAAACAGCATGATTTTAGAGAGT
>NTHP01000372.1:320394-425431 GCA_003416845.1 Oplegnathus fasciatus | reverse complement strand
ATATCCTGACTTTTACAGAAGTGCCTTGTTGGAGTCAGACAAAGACAATGTATTCTACACTTCCCCTAATGCAACTAAATAGCATATTTTCTTAAGAGCTTGTCTGCCTGGTAAATGGTGATGTCTTTTAAACTCCACACCCAAAGTAATACAGACTCTCCATTAAAACATTGTTGTCTCCAAGCCCAAGCCAAGGTTCCTGGGTGATGTCACTTGAGTTTTCATAGGCTGAGTAGAACTCATGATTAGTAAATTGACTCAGACATGAAAAATCAATTAAATTAAAATTCAATTTTGTCTTTCCATTTGCTTCTTTTTCTCTCTCATGAGATTGGCTCTCTTTCTCACTGATTNNATAAAAACACACAGTTAAATATCCACAAATAAGGCTAACTGTTCTCTCCTAATACTACAGTTTTTTTGATCTGATATGGTGGGCTGCTGCAACTAAGTGTGTGTGTGTGTGTGTGTGTGTGTGTGTGTGTGTGTGTGTGTATAATGGAGAGATGGGAGTGTCTCGTGAACATGCACACACATACTGTATATATCCCCACAACATACACTTACAAACAAAATGCCAGAATCAGCCTCAGACGCATTTGTCATGTTTATATGGCTGCCGTTTAGGATTGCTAGCCACATTTGGTGAAGAGAGTGAGGTTTGAATACCACTGTAAATATAAGTGCAGTCTGACTCAAAACTCCATACCCCTGAGGCTTGTTTCTATGTCGAAGGCAAGAAATAGCAGGGTAAATGTTCCCCCCAAATGCACTTGTCTTAAAGTCTTCAGCTGCTGAAGGTCTAAGAGGCTCCTGCCTCTTCAGCCAATGTCAACTGTCTCTGTCTTCCAGAAGGTCCAGCAGTGTGGTCACGTGTAATCATCTGACCACAATGCTCAATGTCAATCATGGTCTATCACATACGTTTATAAAGGCTGAATTTTCTGAATTTCCACGTCTATCTTAAATGGTACTTTTTGAACCCTATCATCTAGACATGGCAGCCTTCAGCCTTTATCCCAACCAAACAGTTTCACATCTGCTATCCTCAAAGCAGCCTGCTGTTATATCTGCTTTTAACTCATATGGACATTTCACACACAGCCCTGTTGTTACTCCATCGCACAGTGTAAACAACACTGCTTATGGAATCATCCAGTAAAACCTTATTTAGATAACAACCTAACTATTGCTGTTTCCAAAAGTATAACAAATCTTTTCCTTGCAATTTCAACACATTAAACAATCTAGACCTCCTTATGATGGCTGAAACATACAGTAGTTTAAATCTAATGATTACTGCGCCCCCCTGAGTTTCCTGTTTCTATAATCCCTGACCCTCTGCCCGTGGAGAGGTTGTGGCAGTCATTCACAGAAACAGCAAAGTGTCCTGTGGTGCTCTCTCCTGGGAGACAATATACCAGATGCTCTCCTGGGGGGAAAAGTCTCTGCCATGATACAGGAGTAGATTCGGAAAAACTGGTAAATGGTATTTTGTGTAAAATAATGTTTTCTTTGTGTTTTAACTGGGCGGGTTGACCTAAATTATGTTCTTCCTTTTGGACCGTATGGTCAGAGAAGTTTTTTTTCTTGCAATTTCCACACAACATGGCTGAAAAGCAGTATCACTCTGAAGGATAGTGAAACCTGTTTCTTGTCTGGGGGTTATTTATACATAAAGAACTTAAAGATCAGGACAGTAAGAGAATAATGTGCTTACCAGAGGATGTTGAGCACAGTGCAGGTTGTCAGACCTCCAAGCACAGCTCTCCGAAACCACAGGATCTGGACATACAGAAAATACAGTACATGGTGACCAACATCCTGCTCAAGCAGAGTTACACAGTTTGATCATATCATCATGATACAATACCAGTGAAATCCAATGAACAGTGATATTGAATTATCAGCTAATCTTAGCAGTACATAAAATGCAAACTTCAATTCGCTGCCCCTCCATTTACATCCAATCATTTGTGCACTTACACACCTGAATATTTCTGAAGAGAACTCTTTAAAGCGTGCTGATGACACTCTTGCTTTCAGCCACTACACTTGGTGGGTCTGACCTTGTCTTTGTATGCAAAATGTCTGTGTTTAATGCAAAAGATCCATCTTCGAGGACACTTGGAAGACAATGACCTCAAAACATATAAATTATGTCAGGGATGATGATACATTTTGTAGTGTTTTGGCCAAGTCGGATGTAGGTGGTTATTTGTATGAAGGAGAGTATGTTATTCTGTAAGACATTTAGAAAATTGCAGCAGCTGAAAGGCAGGCTTGCAGTCAGTGACAGTGGGGCAGGAGGACATACTGTATATAGGGTACTTGCTTGCTTCAAAGCATATAAGTGCGTTTCCATCTACCCGTTTTTATGTGCATTTTAACTTGCTCATAAAATAACCTGAGTGGAAATTCCCGGCCAGAAGTAAAAAAAAAAGTCAAAATATCGCAAAAAGTTTTTACTGTTGGCTGAGGTGGAAAAGTTGGTGTATCAATCAAATCGGTAAAAAGAAAATCCGACAAAGTGCAATGGAAACAGACTTAGCAAATAAATCATGACGTACATGAAGCATGTGACTTAAATGTCACTCAAGCTTCCACTCCACTAAAGAGAAGAAAACATCAGATCTGTGTGGAGCGGTCAGGAGACTGTAACATTCCTCAAATGATACATAAAACTATATGCCATATTTCCATCATGTTTTACACATGGTTTTCCATCATTTGCTCCCTCTTCTTCTGCAATGGTTACATGGCACCCAAGTGAAGAATTAGTGCCACCAGCTCCTTACAGTATCTTGATGTGTCCAGCTCCTAACATTCACATAAGAGTAGCAGATGGAGCCTGTCCAACAAAAACTAGACCACGTGCCTAGAAAAGAGCTGTGCCCTAACCAGCAGCAATTCTGACCTGACCAATAAAGCCTGACCTAGCCAGCAGGCAGGGTTAGTCGCCTGGCAGGAGTGGTGCGACACAGCCAATGGGAACCAGCGGTGCTGACCAAATGGGGTATTAAAAGCGTGTTGCTACTTAAATTCAATACCAAGCACTGAATTCAAGGTACCATATCAGTGTCCATTTACTATAGTAGTACTACAAATTAACAACAGGGGCTGCCCAGTACAACCACAGTACTGTGGGTTGCTGAGCTGCTCAACTGGACTGGCCAGCCTGTCGGGTGTTACAAGGTGGCTGAGAGAGATGGCCAAAAGATCACCATAGCCTTTCAGCTCCCCACACGTTACATTCTATCTTTCTCAGTGTACTAACGCAGAAGAATAACAATACAGTGCCTCATAAGCCATTTCTGAATTCAGTGCATTGAGTCTACAGATCAGCAGGCAGTGTAGGATACAGTAGAGGACTAGATTTACCTGTGTTTTGTTGTGTGAGATCTGTGAGAACAGCAGAGGCATCACGTTTACAATCCCTCCTGTTGACACAAAAACAGAACAGCAGGTCAGTCTCACAGACTGTGTGATATTTGTCGTTGTTTCTTTACTGCATGCAGACAAAACTTTATAAAAAATAGTTTTTGCAGTCTTTATTCATATGGTACATCTATCTGTGGGCTTATTTTACCGTTCCATAACTTTATTTCACTCTGTACCAGCACACCACTGTGTCATCACTGTCCTGCATGCTTTTAGTGTTCATATAATATAGAGTCATTACCACAGTGACAACATGATAACCAAACACATTTGTGGCAATGACAGAGTGCTTGAAAGATAATATCCAATTAGAGTACCCTTGTATGGCTGGAGAATAAACCACATTCATTAAATGACTGTCATTCTGAATCTCTTACTGACCTAATCCTATTCATATTACAAGTTTCAATAATTTATTTGTATGAATCCAATATAATCAAACTGAGATTAGCAACAACAACATCGTATCAGATGTGAGCCAACATAAGAGAGAAAACATAATGTAGTTGAAGAAAAGTTATTGTTAATTTGTCAAATTAAATAAGACAAATTATAGGAATACAGATTTTAAGTCGTATCGTCCAACGTCAACATATAACTGACAAAGTGAGATGCAAAGATTTCAAAGACATCATGGGAATCTCCAGATACCACATGCCTACTTTAGAGAAGATTGGATCCACAGTCTGAGTGTAAACTGTGAAAATATAGTTTATGTGCTCCATGTTAATAGATATCACCCAGTCTATATCATCTACTTTTGAAATTATATTTTCCCCTTTGTTGGTGGTCCACCATTTCTCATATTGTGGTGGCAGTCTATATAAGCTGCAGTGAAATCTGTCCCGCCCTGCTTTAAGGAGCTGCAAACCAACCTAAAAGCATTGTATTAGTCTGGGTTTCACTGAATACGTCCCATCATAGCCTGAATGTTGTTTGAGAGGCTTTTAAATCCTGACCAGAATACAATTATGAGGTAGAGTTGTTCTATATACTGTTCCACACAACTACCAATGACAAACTGCAAAGCAGCTGTCATAGCTGACAGTTTGCATGTTCAAACAGCCTTCTGAAGCAATGAAAGCTGGTGGGAAGTACAGTCAGAGCTGTCACAAAATGCTAATGAAACAGAGCGATAACCTGTTATGCTGCCACAACTGATGTGTTGCAGTGACTTCAGGAAACCAAAGTACTCGCTGATGGACCATTCATTTTCTACCGCTTATCCGGGGCCGGGTCGTGGTGACAGCAGGCTAAGCAAGGTAGTCCAGACATCCCTCTCCCAAGCAAAGTTTTCCAGCTCCTCCTGGGGGATCCTGATGCTGATACCAGGTAAGATATATAATCTCTCCAGTATATTCTGGGTCTACCCCATTGTCTCTTGGACATGCCCGGAAAACCTCCAAAGGAAGGCGCCAAGGAAGCATCCTTATCAGATGCCGGAACCACCTCAGCTGGCTCCTTCCGACGCAAAGAAGCAGCAGCTCTACTCCTAGCGCTTCGGATGTCTGAACTCCTTACCCTTTCTCTAAGGGTGAGGCCACCCACCCTACGGAGGAAACTCATGTGGACACAGCTCTCACTCCAGTTATACAAGAACCAGATGGTATCGCTCCTCTTGGATCTGAGGTTTGACAATCGCTCCTTTCCAGCACACTGGCATAAGCATTCCCAGAAAGGCTGAGCAGTCTGATACCCCAATAATTGGGGCACACCCTACAGTGCTCCCTTTTTAAAAATGGGAATGGTATGCCATTCCACAGGCACTGTCCATGACCTCCACGTGACACTGAAGAGGCATGTCATCGAAGACAGCCCAACAATGACCAGAGCCTTCAGCATCTCAGGGCGAATCACACCTCTGCCTCCTCCACAGATGACATGTTGATCGGGTTCGGAGTTTCTTAAAGAGCTCTTTCCACCGCTCAACAATATCCCTAACCAGGGTCAGCAGTTCTCCTATGCTTTCAATGTTTTCCCTTCCTCAGTCGATTGAGGGTTTGCCAGAACTTCCTTGAGGCCTTCTCCATAACCTCCCCGAACTCTCGGTTTTTGCTTGCTCTTCTGTTCCCAGTTCATCCTCACTACACATTTGGGCTTACCAGGTCTATCCGGCAGTCTCCCTCGCTATCTATCAGATGGCCACAGATCTGATGATATGTCTACAAAGTCAATCATCAATCTTGAGTGAATGAGCGACTGTACTGTACTTTCCTATTTTCTAATGGAGCAGTACCTTTTGGCCACTTTGCTGTGAACTTGCAAGTTAGTTTTCCAAATCTGGTTGGCAACTCTAATTACAGGTGACAGGTCCATACAGGTCCATCATGGGCCTTCAGTATTCTTGGCCAGAAAAAGGAAAGGATTGTAGAAGAGGGAGCATGGACTGGAAAAAAGAAATTCAGAGGGCCTGAAAGTTGAAAAGACGAAGACACAAAGAAAGACAGTAGGCAATATTGTACAAAGCTGATTCTCACCCAGAGCTACTGTGCCCATTAGGAAAGGTTTCCCCATCTGACTGAAGTCACTGCTGCTCTGAAGGCCGACCTCTGACCCCACAGCAAATGTCACAGCCACCTGAGACACACACACACACACACACACACACACACACACACACACACAGACACACACACAGGTCTTCTGTATCAACACAGACAATAGGCATTCTGTCAAAGTCATGATTAAGATTAAAGTCGATAAACATCAAGGTATTTGTCATGTAGGCAGATAATTAAACCCTCTACAGCAACACAAACAACAAGGGACAGTAATATCAAAGAAACATTTAGTTGTTTTTTTCTAAAACAAACAGTGAATGAGACTTTTAGATGATTTATTATTGAGCATTGGCACAAATGCATTTTTGAATCTTTTGGCCTTGCCAATACTGAACATTTGGCGTGGTGGGAGCAGCTGAAATTCACCTTTAATGAAGAAACCAGCCGGTGGAATAAAGCTTACTTTTATTTAACTTGGAGTATCGCAAGAGACAAATGCACAAACCCTGATCGAGAAAAAGAATGTTTTTTTGTCTTCAGGTCTTCAGACAGTCCACATGATGCTGTCCCTTCTTACATATATACTGTTTTTGTATAAAAAAGAAAAGCATATTTAAAATATAAATAGTTGTATTCATGTATTTGTAGTTCTCCACTTGTACTTCAGCACGGGCTTTAATAGCTATGACTTAAGGGGCTGAAGCCCAAGCAAGCTGTGGACCTACGTCAATAGTCATCAGTTGTCAGACACCAGACACAAGGTAAAGGAACAAGCAGACTGACCACTGAATCATTTGCAGATTTCATCATTATTTTGTTTTCATATTTACTGTAGCACATTTTAAGATAGACAGTTGACTTGAAAGAGCACAGAAGTATTTAGCTGTCTCCTAATATCTTACACTTAATTAATTCATTTCATACTTTCATTTGATATGTTAATCTGTGATATCTGAATTTACAGTTTTTGAGCAACAAAAAGGATTTGATAACTTTTGTTGAAAGCTTGTGTCTTACTTCTTCTGTAAGCAAAGTGTTAATTATCTGGAAAAAGGAGTAAAGATCTATACTGAGAGGGACAAAATCCATACTGGAAGTTTTGGTGAAACCACTCAACTACAGCAGTGAACTCAGAAACCTGTACAACATTTAGGGAGATACATGAGTGCAGTCTGTGTGTGTGTGGCCAAAAAGAGAGTGCCCGGAAAACAGAGGAAAGAGTAACTTTTTTGTTTATAGTGCAACAAAAACACACTGTGGTCTGTCTCCTAATGGACAAAGAGAAATGTGAAAACTCTAGAGATGAAGACAGCGGCAAACCATTTCACAGCCACAGGTAAGAAATGGAGGTGAAGGAGGAAAAGACGAGAGAGGAGAGGAGTGAATAAACTAAATAAAAGCAACACAGAAGGGAGACGTGAAACGAGGCAGAGAAAGGATAATCCAGAAAGCAAAGAGAGAGGAGAAGAAGTTGAGAGCGGGGAAAGCAGTGATGAAGGGGAAGCAAGACACAAAATTAAAGAAAACTGATGAAGAGGAATGAGAAAAGTGGAGAGGTGTTGAAGTGTTGAGGAAGACGACAGGATGATTGGTTCTAATGATGTCTAAGTAAAAGTCCTGTATGCCAAAGGATGCTTTTTAGACTGAAACATCAGAGAGGCCTCTTTAAAAATCTTTGAGAAATTGTCTCATCATCTCACGATGGGCAGGTTTCATTAGGGCTTGGACGAAGAATGGACCACATTTTACTTAACTACTCACCACACACACACACACACACATAAACACACACGCACCATAAACCTGACTGCATTATCCTCTTCCAAATGACTTGACCGCCCCGCACCAGGCTGCAATATCCCCCTGCTGTCATGGGAGCCAGCAGCATTAAAGGTTCAATGACAACTTTATTAGAGGTGAGGGTCTTGAGTCTTAACCAATTATAAAGCCTGAATAAATGTCACGCTAATTATTTCCAGAAAGCCGTGAAATTGTAGTCGATTCTCCGTGAATAATCTACCTTCCAACACAATTCCACAGCTCGGTGCATGAGATTCATTTAAAAAGTGTGTGTATGTGTGTTTGTGAGTGTGTGTGTGTGTAAAACTGTGTTCATCCACATTTCTATGTGTGGTTGATGTAATGGCCAAAGATTCATTCAGGCCTATTTCACAATGACTGAATAGAGCTCTTATCGAGGTGTATCAGCTTCATTTGGGCTTCATTGTTTTATTTAGCTGCAGGTTTTTGTGTAAAGCAATCAGTCAGATGTCAGGCCAAAAGGAGCTGCTGGAGCAGCACATGGATTTGGATGAAATCATAGAAAAGAGAAGAGGAGAGAAGAGAAGAGAAGAAAATACATTTTTAACAAGAAGTGAGTGGTCCCATATGGGAGAAGCAGGTATGACTTTATTCTTTACTTTTTTCTGTATTATTCTTTACTTTTGGGAAATACACTTCACTAGAGGCAGGAGGCAATTACAGTAGCTTAGCTGCTTAGCTTAACGTAAAGACTGGTAGCAAGGGGACAAAGCTAACCTCGCTTTGTCAAAAGTTCAAAAATTAGTGAGATATTCAAGAAATATGCAAGAAAAGAAATGAACTTGTGAGCTTCTGAAGGTTTGGGTGGCATATTTTTTTGGACAGAGCAAGGCAGCTGTTCCCTCCTGCTTCTTGTCTTTATGCTAAGCTAAGCTAATCAGCTACTGGCTCCAGCTCCAAACTTAAGGCATGAGACTTATATCAATCATCTAATCTAACTCTCCTCAAGAAAGCCAAATAAGTTCCCCAAGATGTAGAACTATTCCTTTAACTCCTATCCACACTGTGTGTTAAAAACACACACACACAACTAACAAGTTAGACTTACTCAATGCAGTCTCTCATTATTGTTTACTAGAAATGAGAAAATGAAAATATTTGCCTTGATTGTCTTGATAATACTTTATTTTAATGTATTTTACTTGTATATTTTCAATAAATGGATAATTCAAACATGAGATCAGTTATGACTTTATAAGAATCATGAACAAAGTCTGACTTATGGCTACAGTAGTTATAATGAGGTAATGAGATAAGAGCTTTCAGTCAGGTCAGAAGATGGGAACACTGTTTGAGCCTCATAGTTGCAACTCTGATTGCTCTTAAAGGCCCCCTGCACATGGTCTACCCACACAGGTGATTTGAATTATTTTGGCTCATTAGACCTCCCCTAGCTCTATGTACAGACTTCTGTGTATAGACTAAGGCTGTCAAAAACCACTCCCTATTTACCATATAGTGCCCTATCTTTAATATCTGACAGTTTATTTATATTTACATTTAGTATCTAATTTATCCACTATATCGTGCCCTCACAAATTCCACAATGGAACAAAAAAAATAGAGTCAATGGCATGTACACTACTTTCTGCGAACAATCCCACAATGCAATGCATTTTATAGACGCTACACAATAATGATGATTAGTAAGTGTCTGAAATCTCAATTTACAGCTCACATTGAGTAAACCACTGAGTGTCTATTAAATAGGCAGTAGTGAATCTGTGAACAAGTGAGTGATTTCAGCCACAGTCTACATTTGATTGACATCTCCCTGACTCTCCTCAGGTGGGACAAGTTACACCATTATCATTCGTATTAGTACATGGAGTTCTATGAAGTCAACCTTCAGCCTGAGGATAGGTCCAATAAGCCAGAATACCTGAGAACACATGGGAGGTCCTGTCTGACACACACGGGCCTGTCAAACAGACAGGGAGGGATAACTCAAACACATGCACACACTCAACAAATCACACTCAGACGTGAAGGATTTGCTGATGATGTCACACTCTCCAAAATGGCATTTCCACTGTGACTATCACGGTTACAGACATGTAAAGGGCACAGTGATGTGAATGGGTTCAACAATCAGTGTCCTTAAAGAAAACAAACTGCTGCTGTGTCTGAAGCCCATCAGGTTGCTTACATTGTCACAAATTCTCACCAGAATCGATCCCAATCGACAAAGCTGTCCTGTGGGCTGCTTACATGTCCCCCACTCTGCCTCTCCACAGACCTCCAACAAACTATTTAAATCCTGCTCAAAACATCACTGAACTTCATAAGTTGTTTACAGCCAAGGTTTCACATTCACTTTTCAAGTTGACTTAGAGGGGCTAGATGCACCAATCTAACTTTGGCTTTCTGAAAGTGGTTTTTGCAGAGGAGAAACATCTCCCTGAGGCCAGTGTTTGGAGACTTGAATAAATTAGGGACTGCTTTATTTATATACTCCTGTGAAGGGAGGCAATCAAAGAGAAGACAGCATTGATTTTGTTTTGAGAATGTTTAGAATTCCTGGTAAATGCTGTAAAGGCCATTTCAATACATTTTCTGACTTTTAATGTGGAAAAATAAAATATATAAAACAAAGTATTCATTTTAGGCCTCTGTTTAGCAATAAATAAAATGCTAAAAAAGTAACCAATGTTAAATCAATCTGTAACACTTAGATTACAGCCAGTGATGTACAGCGTAAGTCTCCCAAATTTACAGTGTAATTGTTTGTACTAAAGTTGTACCAGTACAGTAGGTGCCGATACATACATGTAGGTACAAGGGAACCAGATGTGAAGTCAAGGAATAAGGAGGTAACAATGTGGGAGCTTAAAAATAGCCTGTATGTTACAACATATACAGTAACATACAGGCTATTGGCTATGTTCCTGACAATACTCTTTCCCCTGGACCTCTGTTTGTTCCAAAGTAAAAACACAAACGTACCCCGTAGTTATTTAAGAACTATGTAGTTTGCCTATCCTCTTTTTGTTGTCAACTGTACCCCTCCACTGTAGCTAAGTAGTATATGGTAATTTTGAAATAAATCATGGGAGATTTATAAAATGCTACGTAGGACTTATCACCCCGTCTTCCCCCAACCTTCTAGCTTTGTTGCTCAGTAGGTCATACTGTAACCCATAATAACAGAAGAGTAGTTAAAAAAATAACCACAGTATAAATTATTAAGTTCCCACATTGTTACCCTGTTGTTCCCTAATGTCACAACATGTATGTATCAGTATGTACTGTCATGGTACACCGTCAGTGCACCGTCACAGATTGTTATGTCCTTCATGGTATCCAGCATGGTGAACACTTCAACATTACATTTTTTGAATGTCAGGCTCAGGAAAAACAACAAGATGGGCAGAGTTTCAGAGGCAGTGTTTTTGCTGTTTTCAGTGACAGGCTAGACTGATGTAGTTTAAAAAACAAACAAACAAGAATATTGCTTTTCTTTGAAGCCCACGATGCCCAAATCGTTGTGCAGCCTGACATCAGCTGGTGAAAAGGTTACTGAGCTGGTCCTCTCCGACTGGCTGGTCTTTGCTGCCAGGTAATGTACAACTAAGAGCTGGATGTGAGCTTCCGGTTCTGGCAACTGACATGGTGTCAGCTTGTCCATGAAGCAGCTACCTCAGTGAACCCAATTCCACCGTCCAAGTCCTCTGACGGCAAAAAGAAAGAAATGAAATCAACCATATTCCAGCAGTGTAGACTTAGAGAAGCTAATGCCAACTGGAAGAGGAGGAGCAGATATACTGTTGGACTCAAAACGTTGAGAATGGAGAGTAATAAGAAACTGGTGGCAGTGACATCTGCCAGTAACTCTGTGGAGAAAATGGGAGAACATCTGACCAATCATTAGCCAGGTAGAGGAGGGATCTGCCTGCCCTATTCGACTAAGGGTACCTTTTACATAATTAGCTTTCACATAAAGAATCATTTTAGCCCCAAACGATGCAAGTCATAAATACAAAGTACATCAATGGATGCTTTTCCAGTAAAAATAGTAAAACATGGCATTGAAATAATCTTTAAAAACATTTTGTCTGTTACTTTGGCTTTGGTGCTTTACAATAGTTGCTGACTGAAGGTCGTACTTTGCCCACCCTTTTATTTACCATGACATCACTTATTAAATTCCCCTGTCTCTCTCTCTCTGCCCCCTATCTTGGCAGCTCAGGGCCTGGAAACTGCTGTTTTCTTTCTAAGTATACCAAAATAGAAGCATTAATATTTCAGCTATAAAGAGAAAAATCACATTCGCTGGGCCATAAATGGCTGGTGCTTGACGATAGTGTGTTTTATTCTGGTGCAGTTGGCCTTGCCTGCCTGGGTCTCTCTCATATTGATGCAGAGTACAGGGAATGGCTCTCAGTGCCCTGCTCCAGAACTGAACCTCTAAATCTTATCACCCCCCCTCGTTTGGGACTTAGCTCTAGGACACATTTCTCTCATATTGTGTGTGTGTGTGTGTGTGTATGCAGATACATGTGAGTGGGTTTCTGTGTAAATGTCTCCATCTACAGGGCGTAGATTAAACGACAATCTCCCCAAAACAACAGCAATTACCAAGCATTTTTTGATGTGCTAGGATTTTTTTGTCTACCTCCTTCTAAAACTTGATCTCTGAAATTACCACGACACCTCTGAACCAACGCTCAGTTGTGGTTGGACAACTGAGCGAGCGTGTGCTTGTGTTTGTGCACGAAAGCATTTATAGTGTTTTAAGGGTGTGTGTGTACTATCAATACAATCTAAAATCAATCTGTCCAATTTCTCCATTGTTCTTCAAGGACAGAAGATCCTTTAGGGAGTCATAAAGGTTCCACTGGCTGCCTCCCGCTCTGGAGGGATGAAGTCATTGATCTGATGTTGGTGTATGGATAGCTGTTCTCCTACAGCTGCAACATCTATTCATTCATCCTCATGATGGCATTTCGGGACAAGGCGCTGGCCTCAATATACATTGTACGATATTTTTGTATGGTAGATTTAATGGAGGGTACACTTCACTATATGCTTCCAAATGTTTGAATCATGCTTATTAAGTACACTATGTAATTAAAAAAAATAGTTCATTTTCTCGCTGATGTCCAAATGTGAAAATCCAAGCCAAGAATTTGTTCAACAAGATGTCTTGAAGAGAAAACAAGGACACAGTTTTGTCAGTGGGAAGGACTACAGTATGTGTGTGTGACACTGCCTGATCATCAGCACTTGATGATGCTTCAGCAACTGTTTGCCTTTGTTTCAGAGCCAACAGAGAGATTTAAAAAGGGGTATAACGTTACCTGTCAACAAATTAACTTGAAACTAAGAATACTAAAATAAATAGCCTCCTGAGGCACCCTGATGATCAGGCACAACATGCATGCATAGCACACTATGTTCCAATATTATCCGGTTACAAATGCTCATGTTTAAATGCACTCCCAAGTGTGCTGATGATACACTTATGAACAATTACTGGTTGCTGTGGAACGGCACTCTCTCGCTCAACAATTTGCAGGCAGGCTTTTTAAACACTTACTTCACTGTGTGTTTTTCCTCCCTCTTTTATTTGGACATTTAATTTTATTCTTACTCTAATTCTTCCTAGGGATCGGTTTTCAGTTTGTTTTATATTAGTTTACAACTATGATGCTCTCTAGATAATTGTGTGGTGTGCTCACTTAATGTCTACTGTTACTGATATTCCAGCAAATTAAATGTTAATTCGCATTTCTTTTCTCAACCATAACCTCTTGCTTATGGCTCTTGTACATCCAATCTGTGCTATTTTTACCCCTGCTGTTTTGTTTGATACACACACCACATACTGTACATCAGGGGAAGAATGCATAACATCTGCACGTGAAAAACTGCCACAATCTGCCCCACAGTGACCTCTCACGTGGTTTTCTTGTAATATCACAATCATTTAATCCAGTCTGGATTTCTCCAAGTGGAATAATTTTGCAATCAGTACACCTGGTCTGGGTCTGAAATCAGTTGTGTAGTTTGTGCACCCTCACATCTACATGACAACAGTCTAGGACATGAAATGTCGTGCAGTGTGAGCAGCAGCAACTCAAGAGATTTAAAAGTCTTGTAGTCTGGACGAGGCTTAAGTTAGAACATTTTCGATAGGCAGAAGTAAACAAGTGAACCAACAGTGAAGTTTGAACTTCAAACTTTTTGATTCGGAAACAATCAAAACGGGACAGAACTGAGATTGGGTGGGGTCTGACTCACTGTTGGAGTCTGGGGGAGGGCTTGCTATCGCTGCCTGGAGAAGTTGGGGTGAAGACCACTGCTAAACATACACTGTAAGCACAGGATCTGAGGTTTATTTTTATTGTAGAGATTTTTTTTAATTTTTGAAGTGTGCTCAAGTGTGGTCTGGCTGTTCTCCCATTGCTGAAATTTACATATGTAATTTACAGTACGTATGTAAATATATCCCAAAATATTAGTAAGCCAAGATGTTATCATGGAATAACAACAATTATCTGTTGCTATTGTGATTGCATATAGGAAAATTACAATAGTAAAACTGTGCTGTACAATCATTCTAGAGACAGAAAAGAAGAATGAAAAATGATATTAAAAGATAAGGAATAAAGGGAAGCGCTGATTAAAAAAAAAGAATTAAAAATCAAAGAGTGAATGATGATTTTCTTTCAACCTGGTGCTGTGATGATAGGAAAACTTTAGGATAAAAGATAATCCCTCCTTTTGGTTACAAAACACACTGATGTCTCTGTCAGAGAGGTCAGCAGCAAGAGTGACAAGATCAACTACACCAACGAAAACTTGAACAACATGAAACTCTCTTATCAACCTCATCAACCCATAAAGAACAACCACAATCACCACTAAACAACAACGATATCTTTGCTTAAAGAAGCTGCAGCAGAGTGGCAAGTTTTGTGAAGTTGTGTTTAACACAGTCAGAAATGATGGGAAACAGCATTTAATAGAGTTCGGTTTGAAGAATACACAGAGTTGGTTCACTGTGCTAGTTTTTGTTTTATTTTGTCCTTTTTTATGTAGACAGCTCTGGTGTTCCTCCCAAAAGACCACAAACTGCCATACTGTTGTCTTGTGTAACAGTAGAAAACCCAAGGCTGACTCCCCTGCTGCCAGTAGGATATGACTAAATAACACGGACATCGATTTCTTCAGGTAGTAATCCAGCATCAGCTCATCTGCCAATATGTCAGTGATTGAGCTGAACTAACGTGGTATATAAGGTGCAGAGGAACAAAGTTCGAGAAGGAAAAGTGAAAGCTCTGTCCCTGGGGAGATTCTGTGTTATGAAAGAATTGTGACAAACTGTCTTCAGCAACAAAAACGGCAAAGTCAAAGAGAGGCGAGCCCAGTAGAAAAACAATGGAAAGCTGCATAAGCATTTCTTCTTTTTCTTTTTTTTTTAAGTTAGGAAGTAATGTTTTAGGAAGATGGAGAGAGCTGCAGTAATATGACCTGGTAGAGTTCAGACTGAGACACCAAGGAATAACAAACGGTACATAACACATTTAAGTGTTTTACAATTTGTATCACTGACGGGCTGCAATTTTGAAAAGTTTTCAAGTACTTGATCATAAAGAGGCTCTGGGGACTTCCTACTTCACATTAGAAAGCATTAGATCTTATCTACAGCACATAAAATAAAGACAGTGTCCTGTATTCTTAAGTGACCTAAAAGTCCCTGGAGATGACTGAATCTTTAAATGCACATTTTCTAACATAATTACTTACATTACTTAATTATAGACAGTGCTGGGTCTGTTAGTCCAAAATATAGGCTCTGATCACATGGGTTCTCAGGAGATCATCACCAATGTGCAATTGTGAGCACCCAGGAGGCAATCATACTGCGAGGTGACCACACTGTAATGTTGTCCAATTAAGATAATAGTTATAAATCCATACATCCTTTGCAGGGTTGCAGGCAACAGGAGTCTCTCCCAGCTGACATCGGGTGAGACGTGGGGTACACCATGCACGGTTGCCAGTCAACTGCAGGTCTAACACATAGAAGACAGACAGTCATTCACACTCACATTCACATCTACGGGGAATTTAGAGTGGGCAGTTAACTATTTTATTCATGGAGCATTTTTCTAGATACTCAAAGGCACTTTACATGACAAGTTAGGACTGACAAATAGGACTGACACAGTGTCAAAGCAGTGAGTTTTACAGTAACTGTTAGCCAGACATTTCTACACTGTATTTAACTTACCGTGACCACATAGTGGTTTCATACAATAATACTAAGTGTGTCACTTGTAAACGTCTGCCCAACAAGCACAAGGCCATTGCAAAGTAACTTAGCCAGTAATGCATCCTGTTCATGAACTATATTCTGACTTTGCAGTGACCAGTTAAGTCGCACTAGCAAAGCCAGTCAGTTGACACTTGTGGTGAATCAGTCAGTCAGTCAGTGTCTGGATCAAATGTGCTCGCATTGCATTACTTTTGTCGCTTGTTTAAAATGCTTCAAATGTACGGCTGTGAGTATGTGTGTGTAAGTGGTGGGCATGTGGGTGAGGCCTGTGTGTCCGTAGCCTGTCTGTATGTATGTTTGGTGAAACCCAGTCAACCTTTATGTTTTGTGCTGATTATTTTTCTTTGGTATTGACTTCACTTGGTTGATGGTAATTTGATTACAAGTTCAACCACCTCATCACCGTTATGTGGATATGAGGTGATTGTTTTGGCTGATAAAGTGACTGACCTAATATAATGTGCTGATGTGACAGTCTTTGCACAGTTTGTTGGCTTGATATACACATTCATATGTTTTGGGCACCCCCTGTGAAAAAAATGAATTCAATGCCTCTTGGTTCCAAAGTAATGTGACTTGTTACCCAATCAGAAAGCCATGCTACTGCTTTACCTTATACTCTCAAAGGAGCCTTAAAGGATAGATTCACACTTTTTCAAGTCTGTCTTGTACTCGTTGTAATTATTCTTCCTGTCCATATTGGCTGTGAAGTGATCTCATCCTAATGCGATTCCGATGTAAGACATGGAGGTTAAAATCCACGGTACAATTCTCTCAGTCTACGTACAAGACATGTGACATGTCGGCATTATGTTAAGATAGACTTGAAAATGAAAATGGAACATATCGTTTAATGCATTATTTTAATGTAATACTGTGTAAGTAATGTCAGAGAGAGGGTGTCAATCAAAGCATTGGCCAACACCAATTCTTTGAGGCAGTGTAACCTTGTGGGACGTGATGATGTTAAATGTACTCTGGCCCAAGCCTAAAGACTTCCTTCAAAAGCTCCTGCTGAGCTGTTGACACTCCCTGATGTTGGCAAGCACTGACCTGGAAAAACCCAAAACCACCACACACACAGTGGGAGCTCAATAAGCACCACAGCTTCTGCATGAGGTGACCAGTGTATAATGCCACTTCCATCCATTTTCCCAGCATGGCCTCACACGCAAACACGGCAGCCATGGCGACATGACATCCATTAAAAATGGCCGGGGGATATGCACTTTTAGGGAGTGAATAAAGACAAAACTGAAAAGCATATAAAGTGTGAAGCGTGAAGGTGAGAGAAGACTCTTGAAACATTTCCACTTAGTTTTTTTTTTTTTATCACATAAGAAGGGCGAGAGTAAAATACTCCACAAAAAAATCTACAATATTGGGATATATAACAATATATACAATATTTCTTAATAATTATAATTTCTAATTTCCCTTTAATTTCTTCAGGGAAAGTAATATTTTAGAAAGACAGGGAGGTCTGTAGTAATGTGAACTTCTAAGACTAAGACACCAAGCAAAAACATAACTCACATTTAGGTATTTTAATATTGAAACCACTTGCCACAGTTTCAAAGTTAGTGCATTTGATTATAAAATGGCACTGTGAATTACCTGTAAATTGCCTCACTCCTCAGTGGGAGTTTGTGCACCTTTTCTCAAACCTGAATTCATGACATGATGTGAAATATGCATGGCTGGCATTGCAAAGGGTAAATATTACTTTCACAAGGTTTTTGAAAAACATCCAAGTATAACTTTGCATGGCAAGGGTTTAAAGAAGTGTGCAAGAGAGCAAGATTTGATTGGCTGTATTGAAATACGGTCTCCATCTACGTAGACAGATACCGGAACAATATCTGAGAGTGATGGACAAAAGATACAAAAGCTAAATCCACAAACAAAGAGTAGGATGGGTCAAAATTGTTTTACAGAGAACAGAGAACAACCACGAAAGAAAAACTGTGATATTGGGAGTTTTATTGTTTCCTCAAAAGTCTGTAACTGCAATAAAAGTTTGATTCCCCACTCCATCTCTCTTACTCCCCTCTTCTTTTTCCATCTTTTTCTTCTTACCATATAAGCCATACAAGCCTTACCTCTACTTTACTGGTCCTACGAAATATATATCTCTGTATAAACTGTATGCCACATCAATAAATCTCTGTGTGCAGTGCATAGTTTAACAAATCAGCAAGCACATTGGATGGGTGCAAGATCCATTCGTAGCATCTGGCCATGTCCCATTTTTCTTTATACAAATCTCCAAACAAGGTACTGAAATGTATACAACAGAGATGTATAGCAATACATCGTCTACATAATCAATTGAATTGTTGGCATAATAGTGTGCTGTTGGCATAATAGTATGCTAATAGAAAAGAGTAGAGCTCTTAAAGCAGGAAACTGTGATGTAGTCCTCTTCAATTATGAAAGGCTGGCAATAAATCTCTATTTGCTCTATTTGGCTGTGACACAACTACAGTCAACTCAACATAATAGGTACTGTAGAAACAACAAAGAGATTTTTCTCTCCGTGTTAGTATTGCTGGACTCACCACCACCCCCAGGAAACCTCTTACTCTACACCAGAAAGACATCCTGACCAAGGTATACATTCAGACTACTCACTGAAACAATGAGTAATCTATGTCTAATGTCATCAAGCCATGGTCATTCAGATTCATCAGAACTAAAACAAGTCAGACTGTCAGTAGTCTGCCATGAAAAATCAACATTACATCTGATACAACTCATTGCACTAGTCACTAAGCAGTAACTTTATATTCATGTATGTTTCATTATTGGGGATGACAAATAACTACCAAGGAAAATACAAAAAACTAAATAATAATTAAATAAAGTAGAATAATGGTTACCGTGACAATGAGCAGGATTCCTTTCAGCAGGGTAAGCAGCGACGTGATTGGCTGGATGATTGTGTGGGCTAGTAAGATACCAAGAGTTAGAATCCAGGTGAAGGCTGGGATCACATAGATGTGGCTGTGGAGAAAACACACAAGCAGTGACACATTTGAATACTTTACATACACCTACAGGTGTATGTAGCATAGATAGATAGATAGATAGATAGATAGATAGATAGATAGATAGATAGATAGATAGGGGGAAAGTGTGAGGCTTCATCTCCCAAGGGGACTGGTTGTACAGGGAGATGGCAGCTGGCAGGAAGGACCTCCTGTAGCGATCCTTGTCACAGCGGAGCTGGATCAGTCTGTTACTGAAAGTGCTCCGTTGTTTGACCAGGAGGTCGTTAAGAGGACGTGAGGTGATTTCCATGATGCACAACAGTTTGTGCAGCATCCTCTTCTCCACCACCACCTCTAACGGCTCCAGGGTAGTTCCCAGAACAGAGCTTCTTCGGCACCGGGATCAGGCAGGATGTCTTGGGTTTCAGGTTAAAAAGGTGTTGAAGAATCCCACACAGCTGGTCAGCGAATGTAAAAAATAAATAATACAAAGTACAGTATGTAAACAGTCTGATGGCAGTGGGCACAAACGAGTGCCTGAAGCACTACATTTTACATCTGGATGGGATGATCCAGTGGCTGAATGAGCTGCCCATCTGCCACAGAGGGTGAGAGAGATTACCAGCCTTACCAGCTTGTTAAGTCTGCTGGCCTCGCCAGCGTTGATGCCACCAGCCCAGCACTCCATAGAGCAGAGCACTGGCTACTACAGGCTGGTAAAAGATCTTCAGGACCCTGTTGCACGCACTGAAGGATCTGAGTATTCTCAGGAAGAACAGTCTGCTCTGTCCCTTGCTGAAGAGGGTGTCAGTGTTGTGAGTCCAGTTTTTTATTGATTTGGACCCCAAGGTACTTGTATGAGTCCACCGTCTCCACTTCCTCTCTCTGCATGGTAACAGGGACAGGGGGCCTCCTGTTCCTCTGGTAGTCCCCCAGTTTCAGGTGATTGTTCTCCATCCTCTGTACACCTCCTCATTGTCTTTGCTGATGCATCCAACAATAGAGGAATCATCAGAAAACTTTGGAAGGTGGCAGGAACCAGAGTTGAAGTGAAAGTCTAAGGTGTAATGATGACGATTGCGGATACAGAACAGAACCATCAAAAAATGTTTTCTTCAACATCCCTGTCACCTGCACACTCCTCATCAACAAACTATGAACATCACCTGACTGTGAGAGAAATAAAGGCTGGTACTTTGTAACCTTGGTGAGGACTAACTCCTTCAAACCTCTTCAAAATTCAGCTACCTTCCAAAACAAACACCTGTCTGCTGTTCTCATTAGCAACGGCAACATCTGGTGTGTTAGCTGTAAGGCTTGAGAACAACCTAGAAATGTTCACACACACAAAACCATTCAACAAAGATACAGTCAGTACATCTATTATAAGTATAAGTGGTGTACCTAAGAAATATTTTGAGGTACTTGTACTTTACTTGAGTATTTCCAATGGTTGCTACTTAATACTTCTAATCCACTACATTCAAAAGGCAAATATTATATTTTTTCATTTTAAATATAATTCAATCTTTCTTTAGAGCTACTAGTTACTTTGCAGATTAAAATTTTACATAAGAAACATATGATCATCTTATGAGATGCCATGCTTTCCAGTCTTTCCAACACTTAACAAATTCAGAGAGTTCCTCCTCGACCAGCTACAACATTAAAATGCTGCTAACACATTAATGCAAATGACAATAATAAATTGATATAATATATACAATAATATAATGCTTATAAAGGGGTACTATTACTTTTGATACTTTTAAGTACAATTTGCTGATAATACTGAAGCAGAAGTGCTTCTTCCTTCACTGAGCAAACCTCAGTGTGGAGGCCACACACTGGATAGGCATTTATTTCAAAATGTTTGTATTTATTTATATATTTATTATGCGTTTTGATTATTGGCTCTTTCCTTTTCTAACCCCTACCCATGTTGATATTCTATCAAACTTGCAGATGCAACAAAAAAGCTGAATATTTCTGACTTTTTTTCCCCTTTACCATTATAAAGACAAATTCCTGTTGAAGCATCTGGTCAAAAGCCACATATTTTGTATGCCTTCTCTTTGTATGCCTTCTCTTCCAATGAATATAATAAACTTTTCTGGAATCCATTAAGCTTTGGTTGAGAAGGAATGCAGAAACTGATCACAAAACTGATGTAATAAAAATGTCATAATAACTCCACTTGAAATTCACTTAATTCTTTTATTTTGGCTAATTAAAATCTAGATTACATTTTTCATCAAAATGCCACTAAAACAATAATGTAATAATAAAAAAAGTTATTATGTTATATGTAAAAAGTTATGCGTGCTATGTGCTCAACATTTTTTACACATAATTGGCAGGTTATTATATCATTCACTGCCATTACATTATCAGTTTTCTACAAGGAACAACTCCCTAAATTGTTTTTAAATTGACTATCAAGAGTAATAATTGTTACAAATGTGTATTTGTGTGTAAATTGAAATATTAAAACTAAGGAGTGAAATAAAACAGAAACATTCAAAGTTACGGTCAATTGTTAGCTCATTATGCCAACTGTATTAATTATCAGGAGCAAGACTATAAGATTTAAGTTCACCAACTGTAGAAACAAGGGTGAGCTTGTGTTCATTTTAATTAAACACATGAGATCTAACTAATACTTAAGATAGCGCTTTACTTCTCTAATATTTTAAGCTACGTAGAAAATGAGCACTTTTTAAACCTAAAACTCTGTTGAAGAAATATTAAAGGACAATAATCTGGTCCCTGGACTGAGACTGAATCTCAGTAATGCTTCAAATCTTGCAGAGCTCTGTGGGTTTTGTTTCCAGGACACCCACTGTCCTACAGCAGTGGGACTGAGTGGAGAGTTTTTGTGCAGAGACCTGCTGTAACCTATTGATTGCTGCCCCTGGGGAGGGGGAATAAGGTGGTTTATCCAAAGGAGGCTGCTCAAGGTTTTTTCACTCCAGTAACCCTGCCTTCCCACTCCCACAACGCATCACAGCATCTCCCCTGGCGCTGAGAAGGCCAATAATGAAGCACCCAGGCGTGCCAATGAAGCGGTCCAACCGACCTGCAGAGTTTGAATGATATTATTTGGGTTAAGTATTTACTGGGGCATGACAAAATAAATTAGTCCTGTTAACTGATAAAGGTAATTATAGACTTGGAAGAGGGAAAGAGGAGGTGTAAGGGAGGAGAGGGGGAGACAACGATCACTTGAAGAGACAGCTAACGGCGCCACATTGATTCTTGCTTCAGTGACTTGAGCGTGCCGTAGGAGTTAGTCAGCGACACCGGCATGATAACGCACTACTCAGTTCGAACAACTTTAGTTTAAACACAGTGGCATTTTAGCTTCTATCCTATACATACACAGGATTACCCTGTCAGTTGTCAGGAAAAACCTAAACACAGGCCATTTTAAGGGTTTGAACAAATGGCCAATGTTGTCATTTTTCTAGTGTGGACAATCTCTCATCCAAATGTTTGATTTTTAGGTTTAGGTTTTTAAACTATAAAGGCGACAGGTAACAATTGGTGCGTAGAATTACATTTTTCATGCAGTCCCACTGTATAATAGAACAAATTAGAGATCTTGTACTGTCTTTTCAAGAAAGAAATATAAATGTCAGCTTTGTTGGGCAAGTTACTCAGTTACTCATTACATACTACTACTGCATACCAATTACTCAACAGCAAGTAATACGTTGTCTGAATTTACGTCATTATGAAAAAGAAAACATGACATTATGGTTTAAAAAGCAGCCAGGCGACAGTTGGAGGTATTTACTGACCACCAAGAGCTAGCTTAGCCCCAGCGACTGTGAGGACTTCTCTGGAGTGCAGTGAAGCAAACAGCATGTAGGCGTACCAGTGGCTGACATTAGCAAGCCAGCTAAGAAGACACAACATGTAAATAAGACAACTTTGGAGTTGCTGGGAGTTGCATTAGAAGACTCTGCAGGAAAAGGAGGAGTGAGATTAGAGGAAAACCATCATGGAAACCAGGCTGGATGAACTCGAGCTCAGAATGAAGAAAGAAGAAGAAGAGATGCTTTCTGGTCAGTTTGTTTACTTGGTTGGCCGCATAATGGGAAGGACTGGGAAACTTTTCTCTTGACTTGATTCTGCATATTATTAATGAAATAAAAAAATAACAAATAAAATGTCATAACTGTGACAGTTCAGCTGGGTACACATTAAAGCAGCTTTACTAGGATCATGTTGGAGAGAAAATATGCAGCAAAGATGAATTAATGTTGTTTTTGTGTAGCTCTCACACAAAACCATTTAAAATAATTGATTTTTCAGAACGTGTTGTACAATTTGTTAACATTTTCTCATTGATTTTTTTGTCCAAGCACTCTCATTGTTTTATTTTTGATGGTTGTGGTTGTTTGGTTGAATTTGTTGTATTTTTACTCTACATAAATATTTCTTTTTGAGTCTCCACAACATTTCAGAATATTTTTTTTTCTCAGCTACATGCATCTGATGACTGTAGTTAGTCATTTTCCAGAATAAGATTTAACATTCAACATATATGATAAGTTAAGAACATACATATTTGCTCTAATTGTATTATGTCCGTTATACGTGAATACAATAAAGGACTTTCTTATTCTGTTATTCTGCATAATGTTAATGTTATATATATTCATTCATGTTTGAAGAAGTATTTTCAGTTACATTCTACATTTAAATGGATGTTTATATTTGTTTGTCCTTCTACCATAATCTAAATATGTTGATCCAACAACAAGAATTTGGGTTAATTTAACTTGTATATTAGCTTTTACTCCCATGTTATTTTTTTCATTGAGTTAGCTTAATTCTAATATGTTAATAGGTTCCACACAAAAAAGGTTAAGTAAACTCAGTATGTTGGACTTCTGACTTCTTCATTCAATATGTTAAAGACAGTGTAAACAACTTTTCAACATTTCAGAAGCCACATAAATTGTAATGTGCAGTAACAGGGGCGGCAGTATCTTACAAACAAAATAAGTAATTCGGGGGAGGCAGAAGTGCAGAGCCCTCTGTAAAAACAAAAGACCTGGAATGTTGGAATGATTTACACACTATTTCAAATTTTACATGTTACGATATCATTAGCTGCATCTAAATATCACTCAAACATGATTTCCATATTTGCTCTTTTGTTGTAATTGTTGTATTGTGCTTAAATTTCAATTTTTCCACGACAACTAGACAAACTCCATCGGCTGAGGAAGATCATATGAAAGCTCCAGAACAGGTACTAATGGACTATGTGGTGATGTTGATGTGTCAATTTCAAGACTATTTTGGTCTTAAAATTGAAATCTTAATTTTGGAGAAGAAACTGTTTGATGTGAGTTTACTACCCCACAGTACAGTAAAAAATATCTGGCTTAAAGCACGACAACATGTAGGAATATGTATACAAACTGTCACCCAAATGTCAAGAGGATCAGACAACTGGAAAATCTGAAAAACACAAACATTTGATTCATTTAGAAGTACATGAAAGCATTTAGAAATACTGATTCATGTTGGCCAATTAGGACAGTTTACTCTTGAAAGCGGCGGCCACAGTGTTAAGTGAAGTGAGTGACAAATGAGCAGGCTTACAGCTAATTATTCATTTAGTATTCATTAGTAGAGTTTAAAATTTCAGACTAGGGTTAGTCATCTAACACATCAAGTAAAAATAAATAAATAAATCCTCACCATCTGATAATGGAATAATTTTTTTTTTGGCCTCAGGAAATCTCTGCTGTGTGTGTGTGAGTTTGTTTGCTTTAATTAAAAGGAATGCTGTAAGTTCATGCAATGCTTTCAGAGCCTCCCACTCTAGTGGGCAGCCATCATCTCTCAGGGTTGCATCAGTTTTTTAAAAATTCAATTTCAAGAAACAGATTTTATTGTGAGATCATGTAGCCTTAAGCAACATTTCCCTGAACTGACAATTCACTTTCAACTTTTTGCTTTGTGAGAAATGAAAGTGGAACTGATGAAGAGTTCGACTGATGTGGGAGACAGATGAAGGTTTTTGCTAATAATCAGTGTACAACATATATACAATATGAGAAATATCAGTGTAATATTGGTGTTTTAAATTATAATGCAAATAGACAGACTTTGTTATAGTGGGGATGAGTGGTGTGGCAATGTGCAAAACCAGCATAACAGAAGAGTGTCATGTCATTTATTTATGGTGGAGTGCGAAAGATGAGGTGGACTTGAGGAGTCTCAGCCTGTGGACAGAGGCTGCTCTGGAGTCTGGTGGTACGGCAGCAGATACTTCTGTCTCACGTGCCAGCTGGCAGCAGGGTGAACAGGCTGTTGCTTGGTGGGTGTGGTCTTTTTGTATCCTTTGGGCTCTACACAGGCACCTCACCTCACCGATATCACTGATGCTCGGTAGATAAAGTACCAGTGATGTTCTTTCCGGGTATAGTTTTAATCACTCGCTGCAGGGGCCATGCACATCCCATGCCAATTTGTAATATTTCTAGTCAGGATGCTTTCTACTGCTCCTCTATAAAGAACTTGGTATGGGAATTTTGCCTTCTCAAGTTTCCTCAAGAAATATAGTCATTTCTGAGCTTTCCACCAGGGTGGAGATGTGAGATGTCCATGACAGGTGCTGTGTGATGTTGAGTCCCAGGAACCTAAAACTGTTCACACGCTCCACCTCAGCTCCACTGGTGTAACCAGAGGTGTGTGTCTTTGCCTCCTTTTTCCTAAAATCAACGATCAGCTCCTTGGTTTTGTTGACGTTGAGCAGTAGGTTGATGTCTGCACATCACTCTGCAAAATTGTTAATTTCCTCGCGATATGACATGTCATCATTGTTTGAAATCTGGCTGACGATGGTGGTGTCATCTGGAAACTTCACAAAAGTCTTAAACTTCCTCAGCTTCTCCTATAATACTTGATACTGTTGAAAGGAGGAGCGTTGTGGATCTGTTGTGGCATGACAGTTTGGACAGCATTTGGCCAGCCTCCATTCATCCCAAGACTAACAAAACTAACAGAGTGGTGGGTCTTCTGTAGTGAAATGGTCTAGCTGATCACATCAGTGTCATGAGTTGGAACGTCTTAGTTAAACTATAATTCATATCATATCAATAATTTAAGCTAATTCACAAATGTTGAAAGCTGAACTGATTGGCATGGATTGGACAGTTGATTGGATTAGAGATTTCAAAGGGTTCGGATTCAATGAGCAGATTTGATACTAGATTCAGATTTGATAAAATGCTACAGAACTCCAACCCATGTAACCTTACAGTAAGTTACTCAAGATAATAAGAAAGTAAAATCAACATTTCAATTACAGAAATTTGTATATCTCACTTTGGGGAAGTTTTTTTTTTCTATAGATTTTCTGTGTATGCGGAAGACTTACCTGACATTAAGAAGAGCAGCGTAGGCCTCACTGCCAGCTAAGACATAACTAATTCCAATAGTAATACTGGAGAAAGAGTAAGAGAAGAGAAAAGAGACAGGCAAAGGAAAAGGCAGACGAAAAAAGAGGGAATGAAAGAGAGGTTGTTAGGTATTAGGCAGTGACTGGTCATCATCTACTGTCATGGTTAGCACTCCTCATCATAGCGCTTGAGGCTATGAACAACTAAGAGATTTAATTTTAAAATCATTCTTGTTTTGTAAAATCGTTTGCAGCGCGGTGCCTTGATCCTCCACAACTTCTCTATTTAAGATTTGCTCAAAACAAAAGTTGCCTTTGGGGCCTATTTAAAACAAATGTTTTGGTTGTACACTTTGGAGCATCACAGTCGCATCAAGCCAGGAATCTGTTTGCAAAATGTTGTGCCTTCATAAAGGAGCTGGATGTTGCTGAACATTAGAAATGAGTGTTTTTACAGTAGGATTCTATCCAAAGTGAATGACAAGACAGGTTTTTCTAGCTCAACATCTGTTCCGTTCCTTAGAACTTTAAGCCTCTGTAATCTCTCAACAGTTGGTTGTTGAGAGTGAAAATCCATTAGCAGTTTCTCCAGACAGCCAAGTGTAATTTTGAAGAGCTGAGTTACACCCACTCTTCCAAATCTCCTCTCTTTCAAATCTTAAGAGGAAATGCCAACAAATTGAGGCGAAAGTTTCATGCAGGCTCTCATCTACAGTGCAGCAGTCTTAAGCCATGTTTCTGAACAAGAACTACTTACCAAAGCTGCACAGGAAAGAACAGAGAAAACATGCAATGTCACAGAGGCTGTAAGATGATTCAAACTCAAGATATTAACTACAGATATTTAAATGTAACGAAGAACATCAGGGATTATGGGCATTTTCTGCTAATATAGAAACTCTGACTGTCTCTCCTACTCTGCTACACATATGGAACATTTCCCCCCAAAAATGAGCTGCAAACATATCAACACACAATCAGCACAACAAAACAGATTTAGCCATCTATGACAGAACGTGTGTGCATTAGTGCTGCTTAATTGTCCTTTTATAACTCTAGTGTAACATGTCATAACACCTAAAATTGAGCAGTAGTATGATGTGTTACAGTGCGCTGCTTACTCATTTGCTGGGCAACCACAGGACCATGCATTACTATTGGTCAATAACACATACTATCTTATGTGAACAAATAAAACCGTCCCTTTAACTTTTAATAGTCTGCAAACTCTAAACCGAATCCATGTGAAGAATGATACTAAATCTAAAAAGAAGAAAGAAGAATGGCAGTGTAAGGGTTAGCATACACCACACTCTGTATACATTTCATTTCAAAGGGTGTGACAAATCTGCTGCTCTGGCATGGCTGTTCGGAGCTGAATCAACAGCAGCAGAAGGGTTTCGCACATGTGTGTCACCTGCAAGCTGGTGCAAGACTCCAATTCCAAATTATCCATCCAAACTCAATACATACAGATGGGTGACAAATGAAAGGACGATTGGTGTTGGTCCACCATGAACTTCCAAAACAACTTCAGCGCTCCCTGGCACGTATTCTCCAAGTGCAGAGAGCGAAAACTGCATCAAGAATTTACTATTTATAGCAAATGGTTACACAGTTGGATTTGGTGAAAAAGGCTGTGCTCTTTAAGGTAGCTTTCAACGAATCTGAACAGCAATGAGGATTCAGCTGAGAACTAATCTCCACTTAATAAACAAACACATGAAAATCGAAGGAAACTTTGGTGAAATAAATGTTTTCATATTTTGCCTTTATTCCTCCATGGGTGTACTTCTGCTACGGTGCCTACTCGTTTAGTGAGATTTTCCCTTTCATTTGTCACCTGTCTGCATGTGTGGGTGTGTATTTAGCTGGCTCAGTGAGGCAGAATAAAGTATAATAGTTTTAAGGTTCCATCTTCCAAATTCTAATTTTCTATACATAAATACAGACATATATCACTTTAAAGCATGCACACCTAATGCATATACACAGTTCTATTAGGTATTAATAATATGTAATTAACATTTTGTTTTGGTAACTTATTTCAAATGCATGGTCACTGTGAACTGTTCGCATTCATTGAATTGTGTGTGGGCATGCATGTGTATATTTGCATGTCTCTGTGTGCAGTACACAGTATGAACGTGTCATTGTGTGTGTTGTACAACAGGTCCACCGTGTAGGGCAGTACATAAAGAACAAGTGGCACCAAGGGTAAAAGATGCAGGTCATGTTTTGTGTGGTGTGTGGTGTGTGTGGGTGTGAGGGTGTGTGTGTGTGTGTGTGTGGTCAAGCCTCCGCATTGATCGACCACTAAGCCTCCTTGAACACAATGAGGGAACTATCGATTGGCCAGGTGTTACAGAGCTGCTTGCACACTGATAACAAGACCTTCCACCAGGGATGCTAAAAGCCCTGTCCCCCTCCTCGGTGCCCATAAGGACACACACGTCAACACACAACCCTGTCCTTTATGCTACACTAATGTACCATTGTACAAAAAACCCCCAACAAATTACTATGTTGCATATAACATGGTGGACAAGTGAATGTCCCCAGTAGCTTCAGTTGGCCCTAACCCCAATTGAAGCCATGTTTTTGGGTGCATCAGTGTTTTTCTCAAGTAAAAATGAAGTATCTGCCCATACAATGACTTTTCCAGACCATTACTTTTACTGGGTGACACAGACAGACCATTAGTTTGGAGCTATTGGAGAAATTGATAAGAAACAGATACAGAATGCAGTCCTCCATTTGGGAAATCAAACACTAATTTGCTTTTATAGCAAATATAGCAAATAATAATATTAATTCATAATAATAATAACATATGGTATTTTTGTGTCAGCATTGTGTATTCTTACATAATGACCACATTTCTCCAGCAAGCAGCCACAGTGGTCTCTCGATTCAGAATTTCATTGCAAAGTTTAATTTATTAGCTGTCAAATTTAAATTGAGGACAGAAAACAGCGACTGAAAACAGGTTGGACACCTTAAAAAGTCGGTGGACTGCAGATGCTGCAGCACTGATCATATTTTATCAGTATTTGGCTCAGGCTTGTAAATCTCAATATCTCAAGACTGTGCAGCAGAGGCCAATGATATTAAGTCTGAACCTCAAGGACAGTTTTTACACAAGTCTGCTGCCCTGGCTCAGCTGAGAGAGGTTGTGCAGGTCCAGAACACTGAAACTGAAATGACTTAGCAGGTCTCTCTCCAACATTGTTATATTAAACATGCTAGGATATTGCAGTGTATTCCAATAACAATAGCCACGCAGAACAGACAGTGAAACTGCATGTTATGATTTGATAGGGCTATGTTGGCTTGGGTTATAATTGAATCAATCTGATAGAGGTAAGGAGTCAGTATTTTAGCTTCAGTCTGTACCGTCTTTAATACATAAATAGAATAACCTTTATATTGATTGTGTTTTTTCATGATTATGACTCATGACAAAATTATGAGAAAATATTATGAGACAGAACGTTATAAATATTAGATAGTAAGTCAGGATTTAGTATCTTGCAATTAAGAGAAAGTATTTCTTAGTTATATGATATCTTATATTTATGTCCTAGCACATTTATTAGTCCCTCTGTAAACCATACAGGGAAATTCATGAAGGACAGACTAGGGGGCAGTCATGACTGTAGGATGGTTTATACTTGTAACTGAAAACTTTATAAGCACTGCAGGACAGTGCTGTGTAGTATCCTGTATGGTTTGCTGTGGATCTAAATTTTGTGCACGCACTTCAAAACAATTTCCCTCTGGGATAATGAAATTAACCAAACATGAAAAAAACCAAAACCTGCTTTAATGCAGCACTGTATTACTATAAAGCTTATAAGATGCATGTGTTTCAGACAGTTGCTTATTTTCATCCAGCAGACACAGAGCAACAATATTCACTCTCTTTTAGCTCTGTTTGGGTCTCTTGAGGGAAATATCTGTCTCTTCAGCTGCTAAATGCTCCACTTCACCAGCTAGTCGCTAACTCCGTCTGTCTGCTGTTTTATTACATATAATCATTCGATCTATTGCTAAAGAATCTTAATGAATTTACAAACTACACAAAATATTGATTAGAGCAGTTTTAAGGCATGTACTTAGTTGTTTTAGATGTTTGTGGTCTAGAATTCTTTTAACTTAACAAAATATTGAGTATGTTTTTGTGCATACTGTCTTTGGTTATTTTAGTTCAGGCCAGTGTTTGCAAACATGCTTTTATTATGCTTTTAACATGTCTGTCTTTTATGCAGCCATTTGCTTTATCCAAGCCAATTTTCTCTTACACAGGATTTTGAAAAATGCTTTTTAATCAGCAGAAATAGGCATGGTATTTATACACTTTTTATAAGGACTCCTGACCCTCCACAGTGCTTACAGTGCTAAACCCCTCAAGGACCTGTTGAGGTCTCCAAACCCTGCTTTAAATATTTGGTGGTGAAGTGGACATGTGCTGAACATGATGGGTGAAAAGGTTTAAACATATTGTTGTGGGACAACTGTGATCAACCCATGGGAGCCGCTTCTTTGTGAAAACAGCTCACTGCATAATGACAGAGGTTGAAGTTAACATGCAGCACAAATGGACGTGATGGGAAAAACACATCCACCCACATGCTCTCTCCTACACTAAGTGTTATTCATTGAATGATTTGTAAATGTTGCCACGTTAAGACCCTGCAAAATTATGGGCTCTGCCATCACCATGGTAACTTACAACTGGAAGAGGAGGATGCAGTTGAAGGCATGGCTCATGGGCCGCGAGAGGAAGAGGTGGCCAAGCATATGAAGGTTGGGCTGCAGGTTCTCAGCTTGGTTGTGCAAAGCTACTGCATCTGGCTGTAGTAAACCTGTATCTGAGAGACACGGACAGACAGATGTACAAGGCAGTCAATTCACACAACCCCAAACTACTGCAAATATCCTACATCTACAAGAAGAAGAAGAAGAAGCACTTTTCAATTTCAAGAAGTACTTTTTCAATTCAATCGTTTTCATTCTGTTATTATTTTTCATTACACAGACTTGTAGGAAATACACACACATGCAGTAAAACCAATCTTTCTGTAACTAGAAATGTAACTCCTTCTCTTTTTAATTCCGTAAATCTCCTTGTAACCCTTCAGATTTATCTTCAGATCCTTTGGGGGTCATGACAAAAGGGAGCTTCCAGAACAGAACCACACAGCCAATCATAATTGTATTCCCTGTTTATGGTGTAATAACTTTGATGTGAGTGGTCCTGGCAGAGTGTACATTATTAAACATGATAGTTAAAACAAGCATATTAAATTAATGGCAAACAAGCATGTTAAATTAATGCCAATGCAGAAGCCAATTATATAAGAGTAAGGCATTGACACACATACACACAAACACACCACCATCACCATCTGTGCCAGTGCTCCAGTTTAAATAAAAAAGTCCTCTACAGCAGCAACTGCTCAGCATGCACATGCAGCTTTTATGGGTAAGAGGTGTTTTTGTCTGATTTGATTAGATAATGATGGCTTGTTTATACTCATGGACACAAATTCCAAAGGCAGAGGTAGAAGAAGTATTCAGACCTTTTACTTAGTAAAGTATCAATACCACATAATACGCTATCACAAGTAAATTTTACTTAGTACAGATGTGCTATCAGCAAATTGTACTTAAAGTATGAAAAGTAAAAAGTATATTGTTAAATGTAGTTTTTTAGAAACATGGTAATGTTGTAGCAGGTTGATCTATAATAATGCATCATATTTTACAAACTAAACATTTATTTTGTATGTAAAATCTTAATCTGAAAAGTAACTAGTAACTAATTAGCACCAGATAAATGTAGTGGAGTAAAGAGTGCAACACTTCGCTTTGAAACAGAGGCGTTCAGTACATGTACGAACAAATCTTTATCAACGCATCTTCGAAGTGAACTGACTACACTGAATCATCATGGTCAGTGAATCAGTAGCTTTTAGCAGGGCAGCTCCCCTCACTGGTGACTGAGCAGACAGCTGTCAGCTCAGGCGTGATACACATCGCATTACTGCCTTGTTAAAGCTTATTAAAAGAAAGCGAAAGCCACAGCAACAATCATAATCTGATAACTCTGTTATAAATAATAGGCTGCTGAGCTATTAACCTTATTAGCAGAGTTTGTACAGGCTATTATTGTACTGAACTGAGCACGACAGCTTGGACTAGCAACAGACGTACAACTGAACTGAGGAAAGTCAGAATAAGAGCTGAACAGCGATGCGTTCACCTGCTGCTGTACCTACTGAAGTGCATTTGAACAGTGATGTGACTGCTTCACTTAGCTTCACAAACTACATAGTTACTGTGAATCTTTCTGAACTGAAGGCATGATTCAAATCAGCTAAGTGATTCATGATTTCCACCTCTACTTTGAAATATAGTAGAGTACATGAGTAGCATAAAGTCCATCAAAATTGTATTCAAGTATGTAAAATGTACTGAGAGGAATTAAGTGCATGGAAATGAAGACGGTAGGCATTTCCACATGCAGACATGGCGGTAATGTTATAACGAAGTTCAAGAGCTATGTAAAGTGAGTGGTGGGTTTATATTTCACTTCATCATTGAATGGGGGATTTAGTAATTGAAAACCACCTTGAAGTAAATTTGCCAGCCAACATGCCTGACTGTCAATGTAGGAACTATACAATGACATTCACTTTGAAAACCTTGAAAAATGAAGGGATATCAAATGTACCATTATCTTGTAATTACCACTTGCAGTCACACTAGGCGCTGTTCAGCAACAGTTTACTTTAAACTTTAAAGGTAACTACAGTATGAATTCCTTGAGTGAGTGAGCAGAAACTCATGGACTTAAGGCCTATCACTGAAAATGAGATATGGCAAGTTACATAGACAACAAATTAGCCGTTATACAGTATAATTTCTCCTGTCAGTGGGATAGCCCAAGCAGCTTAGAAGTGTAGACGTAAGAAGCCACTGGTCCATATAATTATAAATCAGTTCTTAAATCATGGTTTAAACCCTTTGTGAAGCTTTCAGCATAAATTGCTTAATTTCCTTGTAGGCTACGCTCGAACAAACTGGACAAGTTAAAAAAAACAATTCAAACACTCGCCAATTATGCTGTCACGGGGAAAAGATCAAAGTGAAGTTTAGAAAATAAGCAGCAGGTATTCTCAGACACACAGCCTGATGAATGTGTTCAGTGATTGTCATAATCCTCAAGTGACATATCCACAGCCATTATCAGAGTTTTTATTGCAGGCAGCATGGGGGAGGGATGTGATCACTTGTCATCATTTCTTAATAAACAAGGTCAAGCTATGATTGACACTGCTTGTGGATATGTAACGTGTGTTTCTTTCTACGCATGAACCTGTGAAAAATAAACAGCTATGCATGTGTGCATGTACAGTATAAATGTCCATTCACAGGTGTAATGAGAGAACTTGATACTTTATTAGCAAATGACGGGATCAGCCTGAAATAAGCCTCATCACTAATCCACCAGTAACCATGGTTGAAAGGTTTTCTGTGTATTTTCTGATATCCCAGAGGGTCTGAAAGTGTAAATACATCTGGATAGTGTTTGGCCACATGATGCTTGTAATGGAGATGCTAAAAATAGACAGGTGTGCAGGCGAGATTAAACCTTGACAACTGAATATCAAAATATTAGTTAGCTGTTTTTCTTCAGCAGCACTCACATTCAGGGAAAAACATATTGTTGCTCAGTGTATAAAAGATGGCTTTGTCATGCTTATCCAAACCAAGGGCAAGCATTAGCTACACTGGTACATCCACATACTCACACACCTATGATAAATGTACGCCTTTGGTGACTATGTAAGGCAACTAGAGACAAAGAGCCACTGGACAGAAGAGCAATTGAACTACATGCTCAATGGATAAGGTGACAGCGCTACTGTAGGATTTCATTTTTCCATTTAAATGGTTTTGTTGTATCACACAGTACTTGAGGTGTGAGAGTTGGTATGGAAATATTACCACAAATGCAACACCGCTGAGGAAAAAAAATATAAACAGTCCAGTTGCTAATAAAGGGTGGGCAAAATGTATTAAGAGGGTGCGGAATTACCTTCATGGTATATTCAGTATAATTTACATTTCCACAGCATTAATCCCATCAATACAACAACAGCGTCTAGTCATTCATTATTCAATGAGCTGCTTCCACATTGTCATTTTATTAATCCCTGTTAAGCTACCGTCAATGTTACTCAACACTTTCTGCTGATGTCTCATATTAAAACCATGCCAGGAGAGGGAGGGATTATGCCCTTTGATCTACTGCAAGGGTTTTATTGTGAAACATCTGTGCATTAAGTGCTAAGTTTCACTGATAGCAAACTAACTCCAATCGAAAAAACAGCAAAGTTGAAGAGATTGGAATCAAGAGCATCGCACTGGTGAGAATGACGTGACTGCGTTGTTGTGCTGAATTAGTGCTGTGGAAATGTATTGTCCTGAATTTATGAAGACAACAAGCAAACATGGAGGAAGTATTGAGTTTGTATTACAGCATCTGCGTAAAATGGATAAAAACAACCCAGAGAGGCCTCTTACTAAAATATGATAATATACAGACAGGGGAAATTAGGAATAACTTGCAACTTCCCATCACCCTCAGTGTTCTCTCCCAGTTAATGTTTCAAAATAATGCTTATAAATTACATTTGTACACATTAGGTTTTAGGAGGTTTGTGTATCTCACCAACCATCATTGACCCAAAACATCCAGTTAACACATCGATATGATTCAAATCAGCCTCGGCCTGATGCAGCAGGTTATGGCGCAATATGATGCAATTCAATACAGTGAGTTGCAACAGTGTGCACTGTAATTTGACTTATCTTATAGTTTTGAAACTGCTTGAAATAAATAAATCCTAATACCTCTTCATCCTCTTCACGTTCTACCACAAGCATAAACCATCATTCTCTGTGTAAAAGCTGCATCATTCTAAATAGATTGGATAGATAGAATGATCTCATCCAGTGCATCGCTGATATCAAATATTGGGATGGCCAAAAATATTTTACAGCTAAATGAGGACAAAACAGAGATTCCTTTAGTAGGTCCCAAGGCTTTGAGAAACATGCATTTATTTCCAGTAGACTAGATTACTGTAACGCACTTTTTGCTGGACTAACAAAGCAGGTATTAAATACACTCCAGCTCATTCAGAATGCTGCAGTCAGAGTATTAACTAAAACCAAAAGGTTTGAACACATCACCCCTATTGTAACTTCTACCACATGAACTAAGGTCTGCTACAACAGTGTCTTCTTTTAAAAGCAGATTAAAAACATATTTTTTTTGCAAGCTTTTAGTTTATTAGGTTATTATTAAAGGTATTATTATTATTATTATTCTCCTTTTAATAATAACGATAATACCTTCTTATTTTATTCCATTTTTACTGTAATACCTGTTTATCACATATGTTTTTACCTTACCTCATATATTTTATATATGTAATACCTTCTTATCTTATATGTTCTTATCTTATATGTTTTTGTCATGTATGATCTTAGCTTTCTGCTTTTTATTCTGATGCACATTCAGTCTACGCCTGTCGTATGAAGTGTGATATATAAATAAACTTGACTGGACTTGACATAACACATGCCAACTATTATTGTTTGCATGCGAGAGCAGGTGTGTGATTCACTTTACTGTTGGCTATTTGGATCATTTCCAAAGAGTCCACAGCTGGCCACACTTACTAGCATTTTCAGATGGGTTGGACTGTAAACGCAGAGTGACAGGAAGTCCAAAAAGGCTCTGATAGGTGGAAAAGTAGACTAAGAAGATTACATTTCATTCTAAATATTCAGAGGCACAGAATGAAGATAAACATGTCTCGTGCAGTCTTCTTTATTGTGTACATATCAGACCAGTTCCAGGGAGTTATCTGTGTAATCCATGAATCAATAAAGTTCTTACAGCACAGGTTACTGGTGCAAAGATATCTAACTGTCTAACTGTTTCAATTTAGCTGAATCAATGACGATTTCATTTTTAAGAAATGCTTAACAAAAAGGTTTCCTACCTGCTTCTGCATTTTCACTCTCATCCTCATCATCCTCTTCCTCTGCGGGGGCTGGATCCCCCACGCCCACCTGGTCCATCACAATACACTCTGCGACGCCTGTCTAAGATCAACATAGAATGATTAATCCAAATTATAAATTAAACAATGTTCTCCCGGTCAACATTTAATAATAACATCCATGAGTTTTACAATGAGATGTTACTATAAGATAAATTAAACAAAATCACAAAACGAAATTCAGCCGGCATGTATGGTAAATTGTATGTTACTGAAATAGACCTTTTTCACAGCAGGCATTTTGGCATGTCATAGCAGGAAAAGCACAGGTGTCACTGATAATGTTAAACATGCCTGTATTCCATTTAGGTGAGCCAGTTCTGTGGTCCTGGTTTTGTTCATGCTTACTCACTGTCATGGCTTACTGGGACACTTGGTGTAACTGAGAGATCATTAACTAAATTTGTGTCAACTGTGCTTTTCCTGCTATGACAGGTCAAAACATCTGCCGTGAAAAAGGTCTATTGCTCTGAAGTCTCACATTTGTTGCACACTACAGAACTTCATACAGACTGCCATTTTTGTTCAGTCAAAATACACTGAGGACGACACACAATTGGTATTCATTTTCTGGTTGGATTTTGAAGAATTTACTGCCCTATATTATTTTTCAAATTTTCGTTCATTTAACCCTTCCAAAAAAGAGCTCCAGAGTCAGTGAAGGTGGGTGTCAAAGTTTGCTATCAGTGTTACCAAAGGAGCCTAAAAAATAAAATGCAGGTACGGAGTTTGTTCAGCTGCTTACCTTTAGAGACTCCAGCTGCACCACCTGGCATTTCTGAAGAAGTTCCACAAACAGGTAGATAAGCAAGGCCTGCAAAACAGAGGAAGGATAATCTACTTTGTTCTTCAAATGGGTGTGGTCAGTTTAGGCTGTTTTTTAAAGAATGTATGTATACGATAGGAAAAGCATCCACACATTCGGATCTGTGCATAGTCATTTATGGGGGCCAGCTTTCAGTCGAGGACATTGTGTTAACAGAAAAACAAGTGAGTACAACAGTATATAGGCAAAGACATTTGGCTCGTTTGAGATGAACTGCGGAACGCTGGGAAAGTGGTTGAGACCAGGTGGCAGCAGCAGTGGACAGTGACAAAAAGCTGCAGTCAAAACAGACAGTTTCCAGTAGTCTTCGCAGTTTGTACAGGAAGTTGTACATTGTTCTGTGTATATGTACGTCATTTAATAAAGTTTAACAGGAAGTCTCAGAAACACTCACATCCCATTTGATCCGATCCCAAATGAATAAAATATTATCAGACCAATCTATTCTGCTTGTACTCAACAATTATTGGACTGTGTGAGAGGGTAGCCTATACGCTATCACACAGTACTATATAGGCTATCTATGATCATCTTGACGGCATTTATGGTTTAATCTCCTCTTTCCTCAATTTTCCTATTTTGCATGAAAATTCAGAGAGGCTCGCTTAGCTAGAATTCTCATGTAAGACATGCCATCATCATCATCATCATCATCATCAGTTTGCCGCTGTATATAAATCGGCTGCACTGACTTGATTGCTGGGCCTGTCCCTCTCAAACTAAATAAATTCTGATTCTAATCAATAGATAAAATACACAGGGAGAGCAAACCAGAAAAACAATTTTACTTGTTTGTTATTAGTCTGTTATTTAGACAGTCAGGGCTTCACATATGTACAGATGTCATTTTAAGAATCTCACTAGTTACCAAAAGTTTTGTGTCTCGTCATGATTCTTCAAGAATTAAAGGAAGTAATGTTTATATTGTAGACTAGAAACATCATAGATTGTATGCAGTCTATGAGAAGTATCTGTAATATAAAGTGAATGTATTCAGCCTCTCTGAGTGATGAAAGTCACCATCGACTTCTATTATGTTAACAGAATAAAACTTCATAGTGCAAAATCTAAATCTAATATAGAAATATAAAAATTCTCAAATTAAACAAAAAATTAAACATTTCTATAAAACATGCTGTTGATTCAACATCAGCTCTTAGATCATGAGACAGCCAGATGTTTCCCACCAAGCCCTGAAGTTCTGCAGTCGGTATAAACCAGCACGGCGCCTGGCTCCAAAAACTGCAGCCGCCTTGATCTCGTGTGGTCATTGTTGCTTTTGCTTGCATGATGTCAGAGCAAGTTGGGATCAAGTCGGACAATAATCTAACCAGCATGCATTGTGTGTCAATCGCTGATGATCGATTCTGCGCAGGCCTGGCTCATCTCGAACGAGCCGAGTCACCTGACGAGTCCTGATGTAAAACACCTGAGTCACTACACCATGTAAGATCGCTGGGAGAAGCAGTCCCAAGTCACAGCCAGGCTTCAAATAGAGAGTGCATGGATAAATGGCAGTGTATAAAAAGACGATCAAAATACATTAAATGATACAAAACAGAAGAAACATCAATAAATACAGGTTAAATTACTATCTATGGCTTCCCGTTGTTTAACTTAACTTTCTCTGACATAATCTCCTATTAATGTCCCCTCTATGAGTTCTATGCCTTGACATCAAAGAGAATAAATTGGATGTGAATATCCATTAATCTGATAGGATAATAAGGCAGGATCAAGGATCATTTTAATCTTTACATCTTATCGAGCTTTCGTATTCACAGATATGCTGTTTGAGAGTGTGTTGTTTTACTTTTGCAAAAGGTCTTGATCTTGACAAGGCCACCTAGGCCTCCTCCATGACACTGGACAGAGTAGCCCCTGTCTAAGAAATGCTGTTTCATCTTGACTGCTCTCTCAGTATAGTCTTTGTTAGTGACAGAGTAAATAAATATCTAAAATTTGCTTTTGGCTTTGTTGAGGGCCATGTTTGAAGGCTTTATGTCGAGCACTAAAGGAGAAACCTGTTGTAATCAGTTTTTTCTTATATAAAGTATATAAAGCAGTGGTGAGTCTATTATGTAAATAAAAAGGCTGTATGAAGGAAACTGCAGTGTATGTATCCCAACCATGTATCCCTCTCCTTCACATAACTAACTCAATGGAAAATGTGAGTAATCTCATTTGTGTCTTTTTTGCTTGTTTGAAGGCATTAGGTTGAGTTCTAGGACACTTATAATAGCTGTTTTTGAACATGCTTACGATGATAAGGATCTAATTTTGGAGACTGGAAATGTAAGACTCTGTGAGATGAGCACAAATGACTCTTAACAAAGACTATGCCAGTCTTTTCAGAAAATAGATCCATTGAGGCCATGTATTACTTACCTGGACAAAGAAGCCAATGAGAAAAGAGACGAGGAAAGGCACCAGTCCAGCATGGGCTATCGTTACTGGAAGACCTAGAAATTGAAATAATGTAGAGCTGTTTCTGAATTTGATTTCCACTGAAGTACGTTTGCAGACATGTGCTAGACAATGTCTGACTTTTTGTCAGCGCATCTACCTGCCTGTCTGTCACTGTGTCTGCTCGTCTGTCCCTCTCACAGACACTCCTTTCCGCTCTGGCTCAAACTTACCATAAAATTATATGGATAGTGCTGATTTCAATATGAGATTTAAGTGATTGAACAAGTATTAACTTGGAGGGGCTCCACCTTTGTGGAACTACATGAAGACCCTGCTGAAAACAAAGTAGTTAAATGTAATGTCCCATGTAATTTCCACCTCTACAAAAATCTCTCTGGTGTTAACTACACTTCATAAACCACAGTTAGATTTGCGCTGCCAATGAAAGCTGAGAGATGGACAGAGCCTTAATTATGTTCCAAATGAACTGATATTATAAAAAGGAAGTCTTGTAGAAAGAACAAATATAGCTCACCAAAGTTTTTACCATCATATTAGTCGAGTCAAACGTGAAACGTGACACCCTTCAAAAAATACCATAGTGAAGCCTCAGGTTTTGTTGAGACTGTGTGAGAAAGATGTTAATTATACTCTACAGTAAAATTTCAGGCTGTAATGTGTGGTGTTGCAAATCTTTGACTGAATTATATACTGTAGTAGGGTCTTCCTGTTATTTTGTCCTAGCCAGAATGTTGTTTATGACAAGGGCGCCAATGGCCTGATCTCTAAATTAATTGTAATGTGTCTCTTGTCAAGAGTGTGTTCCACATATCCAACTGATCTCACTTTCCCCAAATCCCATCAATCCAATATCATCAAGAGTGTGAAGAGACTGGATTTTGTGATCCATATATCTAACTCATCATCAAGAATTTGTTTTCAGTATTTGTTTGCCAAATCGTATTTGTCATCAAATGGTTGTTCCCTTCATCAATCTGGTCATCAGGTATGTTCTCCTGGAATTATAATGATCATTATTTGTGTTCCCCAATTCAAACTGGTTCACCAGATCCAACTGTTTGTCAAGCATGTTATCCAAATCCAACTGGTCTAAATCGCCAACTCTGTCCTTTCCAAACCTCAGTGGTTGTCAGCTGTGTGTTCCACGCATCCAATTTGTCATCAGTGTGTTCCCCAACTGGGAGGTCTTCAAACCAGTTACCAAGTGTGTGATCCTCTACTCTAAATGGTCATCATTTTTGTTCCTCCTATTGGCCATTAAGTGTGTATTTCTCAGTATTTTCTTACCTAATGTAAAGTTTGTGTTGTGCAAGAAATACAAATGGAACCGTATTCCCCAAATCCACGTATACGTGTGATGTCCAGGTTTTTGGACTTCCAGTGAATTTTTGTGATTTCTGCTAAGTAAAAAAATAGAAGCACTCACCTAAAATCCCAGTTCCCAATATTGTTGCAATGGTCAAGAAATCTAGGAAGACAAAACAGAGCTTGGTCAGATCAAAGTATTCAGAAATTCAAAAAATGAGGACCAATTTGACAGCAAATAGCTGTGCAGAAAAAAGTCAACAGGTACTTTTCAGAATAGATAATATGATAAAACATTTAAAAAAAACCAAAACAAAGACAGTCGAATGCACTGATAGGACTGCAAAAGTGGCAGTCTGAAAAGTAGTAGTGTCAATATGTTTCTGCTACATGTTGGTGTCTGTCAGAAAGTCATTGCTTCGCAAGTCACAATTAGGTCTCCAGGCTTGGCTATGAGGTCCCGGATCAAGTCCCAAGTCAAGACAGGTGAGTCCTAAGTCAAAACCAATGAGTCCCAAGCCAAGACTGTGTTTGAAGTCATGATTTATGTGTCTCCTGGCGTGCACTGTCGATTGCACCTTTCCCTCCTACTTGTGTAATGTGACTGGCTGCTGGAACTTTGATTTATAAGAAAATGAAGATTCGATTTGCTCACTTTCTTGTCATATATTTTTTAATCTTTGGGCTTGGGGAGGATATCAAGTCATTCCAAGTCAAAAGGCTCAAGTCCAAGTGAAGTCATGAGTCACTGGCGTTAAAGTCAAAGTAGAGTTGCAAGTCTTTTTTGATTTTGTCGAGTCTAATGTCACCAGATTCTTTACTCGAGTCTGACATGAGTCCAAGACATGTGACTTGACACTTATGGAATTTGGTAAACCTCAGTACAATGTCAAGTAATCCATTACAGTAACATTGCAACAATTTAAAAAAGACAATCTATGGGACACTTACATTGTTAAATTTTTGTCGAGACTGTGTGTTGACTATCTCAGTGTTGAGTCAACACTATAGCTGTGTCAAAATTGCCAAAGATATTGATTGACACCTTCAATTTCCAGGTAAGCGGCAGTTCAGAAAAGCAGATATAGTCGGGGTTGTAGTGGAAAGTCTACTGTGTTGAAAAAAGAAACCCACATGACCAACAGGCAGCACAAACTCAGATATGTCAGCTGAGCTGAGCTTTCACTGTAACCGGTCCCCTTTACTGCTCCATCTGCTTTTTCAATTTACTCACAGTTGTAGAATGAAATACATTTCTCAGAACTGCACACATCATCTCTGAGATCATTCATACTCACATAACCAACTTGTGCTACCTCACTGCTATCGCTTTGAGATTCAAAGCCAACATTATAGCAAATGACCCTGACCACCCACTCTACCTCGCCTACCTTAAATCTACTCCCCTCCAGCTGCAGATATTAACATACACTGAGAAATCAAATGGCAAGATGAAAGAGGTTGTTACCATCTGCCACACACACCCTCAGTACCCCACATTATCACTAACTCAAGTGGGATGATGTCATGCAAACTGAATACTGTTCTCAGTTCAGCAGTCTATAATGTTGTACAGTTGTTATCATTGTATGATGTTGGCTGCTGGGTCTTTTACAGCTGTATGATGTTTGTGTATGATGTTTTTTTTGTTTCCCAATGTTCTCAAACAAACTTCCGGATGCTATTTCCCCCCTCAGGAAGAGTACACTAAACTAACTGACTAAAAGGATGGTTTGAGTGACTGTGGGTACAAATTGACCCCTTGGGAGTGTACTCAAAAAAAGTACTGCCTTGAACCTGGGAGCTACATACATATATGTTGATCAGATTGATCAGTATAATTACCAGAGGTATCAAAATGTGGCCCAAGTTGGAAATTATCTGATTGATACTATAACTACAAATATGTCTGGGAAATATGCTTATCCACTTTCTTGTCAAGAGTTAGATGAGAAGATTAATGCCACCCTCATGTCTGTACAGTAATTATGAAGCTACAGCCAGCAGCTGATCAGCTTAGCTTAGCGTAAGGACCGGAAACAGGGGGAAACAGCTAGCCTAGCTCTGTCCAAGAGTAACAAAATCCACCTTCCAGCACTTCCAAAGTTCACTAACATGTTATCTCATTTGTTGAATCCGTACAAAAAAAGTGGGAAAACTACAAGTATGCATCAAACTGTCAAATTATTCCTTTAATCAATACATATTTAAATGCTATGTACATGTACAGGAGCGTATCACCACCAGCGTTAACTATTGTGTATGTGGCATTATTTTCTGTTCTATTTTGGTCACATTTTTGTTATTAAAAAAGGGTAAAAATATCAAAACCTAATCGCTGTGGAATCATATCAGTTTTGAATTGCAGTGCCATGCATGGTTATAAATTTATCTCTATCTATATTGGATCCCTGCTAGCCAATTTCCTGTGGAAAACCTTGGAAAACATTGACAAACGGACTAATGCATTATTGCTTTTGTCTTGTCATAGAATTTGTTGACAGTAAGAAAACTCTAGAATACACAAAGCTTACTTTATAATATTCATTAATGGCTATGCCAATGATACATGTCAGGCCTTTTTGGATGCAGTAATGGACTCTGAAAATAGTATTCAATTTAAAAAAATAAAATTGATCATAAATAAAAACAAATGAAGGCTTACTTTGATGCAAAAGCTTTCATGATTACACTGCATATTTCCAAAAAGTCTGTTCCTACATATTGTAAGGCAGCTGTGAGACCCTTTATTGTGATGACAACAAACACCATCAACCAGCCCCTCTGTCACCACATGTTGATGGTGGTATTGACGAGGCGGGTCACTTTTTTGTCGCATTCAAATCCATCACTTGCACTCCATGGACCTCCCATCATCACTAGAAATAAGCTGTCATTTTAAATCAGCCTGATCGTTTTTCATGATTCTCTTATCAATCCTCTCCTGTGCTCTCCCACCACCCCTCTAAAGATGGCTGAGGGACATATGGCGTCAGTAATTAGACATGTCATCATAATCTTTTTCATCTTGTCTGTGTTCTCACAGCTGCCGAGGCATGTAATATAATGACTCAATAACTTGTGTTACAGACAGAGACAGAATAATAAGAGTGAGACAGGAACATGGACAAAGTGACCTTAATAGACATTTAATGGCATTTTGATTTTGATGTCTCAGCCATTTCCCTTGTCTTTAGGCATGCTACAGTCTGGGACTTCTTACTCACAAGCCAAATCTGACTAAGTAACAGCCTTACAGACCACTGTTCATACTAGTGCAGTGTCCGTTCAAAACGTGCCCATTCGGCACGGGCCGATTGCTTGGCCTCCGGTATTGCTGCTTGCAGCTTTCTTGAGCACCGCTCATCCAAACAACACACACACACAACACACTCGAGACTGCGCTTCCTTGGTCCTCAGCAATACACCCGCCAAGCGTGAAGTTGATCTGATGACGAACGAACGATGAAGCCAAACAAAATCAAACATTTGATGCCACACTTAACCAAAGGGCTCACTTCCCAACTTGCTGCACAGGTTGCCATAAATAAAATCTCTGACCAACGAAATCATCCACTTTTTTGCTTCCCCTTTTCTCAAAATGTTAGGGTTAGGGTTAGTGGCCACTTTCCACCGTCATGAATCGCCACCGGTCGCTTATTTTCACCTGTCAGTGAGGAGCTTCACCGAGAAGATCACGATTCACTGATACTGGTGTGACATGAAGCTTGCCCCTATTTATTTTCTATGACATGTGAGTGAATCAGGACAGGAGATGAAGGTTGACTGACGCAGTGCCAATAAACAAACAGAGAAAGAGTGAAGCAGTGGGGGGCCAGGAAGTGTAGTCTTGATCAGGAATAGATTGGCATTTTTGCCTAAAAAGTGACTCAAATTATTAAACATTTGCTGGTTCCATCTACTAAAATGTGAGGATATGCTGCTTTTCTTTGTCTTTTATGATAGCATGCTGAATTTCTTTGTTTTTTTCACTCTGTTGGACAGAAGTTTGTTAAAATGTTTTAACGGCAGCTTGGGCTCTGGGAAATTGTGATGGGCATTTTCCCTATCGTCTGACATTTTAAAAACAGAAAATATTCGGCAGATTAATCGATAATGCAAATAATCGTTAGTTGCAGCCCTGGTGCACATTGCAGAAAGCTTTTTTTGTCCTGGGCTCCCCTAGCAGTTTAATCCCATTAACAATCATTTTTATTCACCATTAAGTTCATGCAGGTTCCAAGTACGAAAAGCACAGGTATTACTAATAAGTAAGCCATGACAGTGTGACAGTGAGACAGCATGGGCTATACCAGGACTGAAACGCATTTACACCTGTGCTTTTCCTACTGTGACATGTAAAATGTCTTCTGTGAAAAGACCTATAACATGCATCATTGAGCTGATAAACATCAAGCTAGTGCTGCAACACAAAGTAAGCTACTTGAGCTGGTTGTAAGCTAGTTAATGCTACCTGGGAAAGAGGCCTATTGTCTAGTCTTGGTCACAGAACAGCATCACTGGAGCAAATGGAGTCTGAGTTCTTTGCTCAAGGGCACCTCAATAGCAGGTGTTGAGATAGGAGGTAGCTTTAATCATCTTGATGATTATTTTCACCTCATTCCCCAATAGTTTCAGTCATCCCACGGACTCAAACACTAAACTAACCTCTACGCTACAGAGCTACATTTGTTCTAATATGAACAAAATAACTGACGTATATTTCTTCTTCTTCTTTTTAAAACTTTGTTTTAAAGCAGCTCAAAGGAACGTTTCATTTTGTGTTGATTTTGGCAGTCCCTGTGGACAAAGGCGGTAGTGTTTCAACCAACGTTAGGTTACATGTTCCCTCCGCTTCACTCCCCTAGACTACTTCGCTGGTAGGAGAGCGGGCGGCAGCTCCGGAAACGGACTTTCAGTCAGCGGCTGAAGCAATTCGAATTCAGCCAGAGCAAACCCCAGCGCCGTTTAGTCTGATGTCGCGGAAAATGACCTAGTGGCAGGCATTAAAGGCATAACAAGTAGGATTTTCCTAAAAAATAATGTATAGACTCAAGCAAACATAATCCCTCTCAATCATCACTTATGACCCACTAGAAGTATGTGGTGGTGTCTATATCTGCAGAGACCCTGCCCTCTGCCTGGAGTTTCTTATTTTGCTGTGTTCGGGACGTTTCTGGGCATCAGCCTTTGGGCAGTGGTGTGTAGCCCCCAGCCAATAACAGCGTGCAGGGTGTGAGGTGCAGGACTCTATAAAGATGCAGCGACCAATTGCCAGATCATAAGTACGTGACACCACCAGAAGCCGGGGAGCTTCAAATGTTGCGTTTACAATAAGCAACCAACGAATCCTACTTGTTATGCCTTAAAGAATAACTACTAGAAGCTAATAGAAATAGCCAATCTTCTCGCTGTTGGTCTTGTTTGCTTATGTAGGTCATATAGAGGCATCGGTATTAAACTGAGACTGTTTCATAAACCAGTTAAAATCTCCATGGCGTGCTTGTAACTAAATTTTAAGTAAAGCTGAAAACAGTATCTATGAAGTGCAACTGTAAAAGTAGCCTATGAGAACTGAGTAGCCGCATCTTATTCAGCTTCTTCATTCTTCTGTTTCTCATTTAGCCATATTGTATAGTGTGAATAATGAAAACAATCAATACATCCTTTTAACAAATAGCCCATAAACCAGAATCTGACAATTTAATCTTCTTTTGCTTGTTAGCAAACATTCAGGTATTATTGACAAGGCAAAATCCAAGCTGCAATTTCATAAAATGTCAGAAAAGTTCAGGCGAAAAATAGGAGTTACAGACATGGTAAGAGTTCAATTTAAAAAGTATTTAACAGAGCAGGGTATTATTAGTTCAAATAGTTAAAAAGTTTAAATTTGAGCTATGTAAGCAGTACTCTGTTCATTAAATACATGCCGAATTAAATGGTAAATCCGAATGATTCATTGAGGACCATGTTTTGTTAGGTAGGATATATATCTTTATTGCAGTATGAGCAAGATTTTCTTTCCCCCCCATTATTTCTCTCTGTTTGTCCTCGCGAGTGTTGTGTACCACTACCCCCAGCCCCCCTCTGTAAGACGTTACACGGTGGTTCGGTTCTTCAAAAATGTGATATGATAAGTGTACATTTATTCTTTTGTGAGAAACCAAACGTCGGTCAGTGTTTTCAGATCGGGCTTGTGTGGCCTGTACCGGTGTTTGACGCTAAACGTCGTGATGTGTGTCGGTACTCACAGCACTGCAGGTAAATAAACCGCAACTTCCAGTGTCTATCCTGGTTTTTCCGCGTAATTTTGATGGACAGAGTGCTGAGACTGTTGTCGGGGATGGGACAGGGGCTTGATTGGTTTCTTATCTCCTCTGCATCGGTCGCCATCATTTTCAGTACCCTACCTCTCCCCCCCGCCCCTCTCTCTCGCGACGCGTGGACGCGCACGGTCCTCCGGATGCTGCACGCGCCCGATGATGCTTTCTGTGGTTGAGAACGAGCATCATGCAGCTTCGGCACGTTAAAATGAAAACTGTAGCTCAAAACAGGTGATGGGAATAATGCATTTAGCATACAGACAGGGAGCACTCACCTGGGTCATATGCAGCATCCACAACTATACATTATGGCCTTACCAGAACATGTAGCTAAAATATAAGGCTACTGGTTCACAGACAGAAGTACACAAATTCAGTGCTTTTTATTTCAAATGTTGTAGCAACTCATGAGGTATAAATAAACATGAAGTGAAATGGTTCCACAGTGCTCCATAAAAACTCTCAGAATTTACAGTGAACTACAGTATGGGGAGTCATAAAAGACACAGGAAATACTTAGCCAAAAACAGAATTTCTTATTTATATGTGTCCCTGTTTTTATTCATTTACTTATTTTCCCAGTTTTTGTTTCCTCATTTATGTACTTTCCAATTTATTTATTACAGCAGCGTATTGCTGCCACCATGACAAAAAATTGCTCTGTTTCTCATTATAGCAAGATTTTCTTATTATAACAGGATTTTTTTCATGCCATAATGACATATCTTTCTTATTATTGCAACATACCAAACTATTCCATTTTAACAAGCAACATCTTGTTATAACATGTCATATAGGCCTAGACTTTTCTCACAGGTAACTTTACACTTTATAAGATGATAAGTTGGTGTGGAATATTCAGTGTTTTTTCTGTCATTATTCACTTTCACTTTCTCAATACATTTTCTCATTTATTTCAATTTTAATCCATTTCGTTTATGTATGTCCCTAAAGATTCACTTCCTTATTAATATATTTCTAGATTTATTTATATTCCATATGCAGGAAAATTGTGCTTACCTGATCTAACAGGCTGCTATGCTCCCTGTCTGGTGGTGAAAAGTAAGTACATTTGCTCAAGGACTGTAATTAAGTGCAATTTTGAGGTACTTGTACTTTAGTGAGAGTGTTTCCATTTCTACTTTCTTCTTTTATACTATTTATATTAATGCATCAATAATTATAATGAGTATTTCAGAATCAGAGTCAGAATCAGAATCTGATTTATAGCCAAGTAGGTTTTCACATACATGGAATATGTCTTGGTAACAATAAACATAGTAAGTAGAAAATATAAGAAAAGGTGATAGCAAGACAGAAGCATAAATTACATAAAATAGACAATAAAATATGAAAAAAATAATAAAATAAAGATAAAGACAATATGTACAGTTTGTGCAGGAATGTGCAATAGTTCACAATATCTATAGGTTGAAGAATAAAGAATATTTGCAATGTGTAAAGATAATGTCCAAAAGATGTGTGTTAATGTAATGCATTGAGTCAGGTGTGTAGACTATATGTTAGTGTAACGTGTAGTGGGGGTGGTGGGTATAGAGTCAGTGTCAGTGTGGGTCCCGGGCCCCTTTGATGAGGCCAGCTGCAGTCATCAAAGGCGTGAGGTTTTGGTCCTGATAGACCGCAGCCTCCTGCCAGAGGGGAGTGTGTGAACAGTTTGTGCCTGGGGTGGGAGGGGTCGGCCACAATCTTTCCTGCTTGCTTCAGGGTCCTGGATGCGTGCAGGTCCTGGAGGGATGGTAGGTGGCAGCCAATCACCTTCTCACCAGAGCGAATGATACACTGCAGCCTGCCCTTGTCCTTGGCAGTGGCAGCAGCGTACCAGATGGAGATGGAGGAGGTGAGGATGGACTCAATGATGGCGGTGTAGAAGTGCACTATCATTGTCTTTGGCAGGTTGAACTTCAGCTGCCGCAGTAAGTACATCCTCTGCCGGGCTTTTCTGGTGAGGGAGCTGATGTTCAGCTCCCACTTGAGGTCCTGGGTGATGATGGCCCCCAGGATACAGAAGGACTCCACAAGCTGTCTGTACCAGGTCACAAGATGGTCAATCTCCCACCTGTAGTCGGACGCATCCCTGTCAGAGATGAGCCCAATAAGGGTGGTGTCGTACGCAAACTTCAGGAGCTTGACAGACTGATGACTGGAGGTGCAGCTGTTTGTATACAGGGAGAAGAGTAGAGGGGAAAGGATGCAGCCTTTGGGGGGTCTTGGGCTGATGGTCCAGGAGTCAGAGACATGTTTCCCCAGCTTCACATACTGCCTCCTGTCCACCTGATCCACCTGCAGGTGGAGTCAGGCACACTCAGCTGGAAGAGCTTGTCCTGTAGCAGAGCCGGGATGATGGTGTTAAAAGTAGAGCTGAGCTTGAGTTTAGTTAGTTTTCATGTGTTTACTGCAATATAAAACATTCCCACAGCACACCTTCCACTCATTCATGCACCACACACAGTGATTTTGCTTACAGCTTATAATGTTGGCAGAGAATGAGGACCCAAGCGCAGAAACACACAGGAGACTAGGCAGACTCTTCAAAGTCTTTACTTAGGTTAGTAGCAGGCAGAAACAAAAAACACAGCAAAACACCCTTCAAACAGAAAGCCCGCCAAGACAAAAACTCTGGCAGGAACTCTGAAGCACAGTCATTACAGTCAAGCACAGACTGAAGGAGAAAAGGGTCTGATATACTCCCTGAGCTGATTGAGCGGGGCTGGGTGAGTGCTAAATGCAGGCTGCTACAAAGACTCAGCCCTCAGCCAGGGAGTCAGTCAGGGATCTTGTAGATCACACATAGCACAAGGATTAGTATCAGCCAGCATGAAAAAACAATTTACCATTATGACAGGACCGTAGCCCTTCCAGTTCACCAGGTATTTGGAGGCCCCTGCCCCAGCGACGGACATCCAGCAAACCCTTTACTGTGTAGGCATCAGAACCACCAACCAGACGAGGAGGTGGCGGAGGATGACTAGCAGAAGAAAGGGGACTGGTGGCCACCGGCTTGATCTTGGAGACATGGAAGTTGGGGTGGCCCCGAAGAGAATAGGGAAGTTGCAGACGGACTGCAGAAGGGTTGATTATCTTGATGAGAGCAAGATCCTTAGATGACGGCCACATTCTGTCTGACCTAGTAGCAGGGAGCTGGAGCACGATGCCAGTCTTCTTGGAACTTGTACCTGGAGACTATACAAAGCAGGTTAGCACATGCTCTTCTCCAGGTTTGTCGACAGTGTTGGATGAACTCTTGGGCAGGAGAAACACTAACCTCCCTCTCCTGGCTCGGAAAGAGCGCTGGCTGGTAACCAAGGGTGCCCTCAAAAGGAGACAGACGTGTGGTGGAACAAGGCAGAGAATTATGAGGGTACTCCCCCCAGGCCAACTGCCGACTCCAGGAGGAGGGGTTAGAGGAGATGAGGCAATACAGGGAGGTCTCCAAATCCTGCTTAGCTCCAGGAGTCCCGGAAAAGGAAGAAGAGCGAGAGGCAAGGGCTGTTAAGGGAGATGCCACTGAACCGAAGCCCTAAAGAATCGTAATGTCTCAAGGTTGCGAAAACCTGAAGACTAAGAGGAACAGTGATGTGAGTTCCTGAGCCAGGTTATGACACAGGCAAACATTGCGCAGATTTAGTTAGATATTGATCATACCAATCATCCAATTATCACCACTGTTGAGTAATTAGGTGGACAGTTAGTCAAGGAAAACTTGGCTGTGAAAAATAATCCAAGGCTGGTATAGTTTATGTTAAAGAGTAACTTAATTGCAGTGATGCCTTCTCTGGTATAAATTTCAAATCTGTTGCACCTCTGACCATTGTGGTGTAGTGTGGTCAGAGTGGGCTTTGTTATACCCTGTAACCACACCCAACAGAGATGTCATGGTGTGCTGACACACACTTCAACATCATTGCAGCATGGTGAGAAGTTAAACCACCAAGTGTTTGCTGGAATTACAGGAATTTGTTGTTTGTTGTTGTTTGCTGATTATGTCAAAAATGTATTTCCTTTTGTATTGTCTTCCCAGTTGTCTGACACTAGCGGGAACAAGTGTGGATGCTTAAAATGTTCTTTATTGCATTAAAAACAAGAATTGAACAGTTCAGAGGACAAAAAACCATGCCAGAAAAAATCCCTGCATAAGCTACTGAAGTTATTATGTCATGCATACAGAAACCAGGCTGAATCATCAAATAATTCAATTAACAATAACAGTGTTCAGTTCATCTTATTTAAAGGTCACATTTCAAAACTTTTCATTGGTTTTCAAACAATTTCAAACCAAACATCTTTTAATTATTTTGTTTTTTTAAAAGTACAATGCAGAAAACAAATAATAGAGTACAGTGTGAGCATTAGTTTTGGGTATGCAAAAGTTTGGAGAATTCATTTAAAACAGTAAAAGCACAGAGAACATTCACAATTTTGTGCAAATTCCACCATACAGCAGTTTCCAGTATTGTCTAATTCTATTAAAAAATTATGTAACATTACATATAAATACTGTACACAGTAAACAGTTCATGGTTCAACCAAGTCAAGTATTTTTCAACCTGTGAGTTGAGGCCTCCTAAGAGGTAGGGTGTAGACCCTGGTTGTGCAATGATGTAATTTGTACTGCGAATCATCACATTCATGTGTTATGTCTTACTGATATTAAAATAGTGAATGCCTGTACCCTGTTAACTCTGATCATTAATCAAGCCAACTTAAAAGAGATAATAAACCCTTTTTGAGCAAAAAGGTTGAGAACCACTTCAGATCTTTATGTACAACAGTGTAACATATGAGCATGAAGTCATAGCACAATAATGAGTGAGTTATAATGAAGTTCTGCATGGGTGTATTATCATGCAAGATTAAAACAAATAGCCAAAACAGATGCAGAAGATTCATGCTGTGCGGCAGACTTGTCATACTGTAACACATCAGTCCAACTGGAATCCAAATAACTTTTCGACATGTTAGAAATCTGTAAAATGTATTATATGGTATAACCAAGTAATGTGCTGTGTCACACATTTATATCTGTGTCAGCGCTACATAATGTGCAGCAAAGTCTTACATGTTTGAATGATGACTGATAAAATACAGCAATTTACTGACAGCATGTCAGTTACATGTCCATGACATCTACAAGAATACCTGATGCTGCCTGTCTAGGACCTGGTGCTGCTTACAGTATGTTAAGTTTGTGCCACAGTGACAGCATCAATATAAAGTATGTCTCACAAATTAGACAATACACAATATACATTGGTTTTATAAATTGTACAAAGACCAACCAATAATACAACTTTTATCTTAAATGGGGAATGCACCGGTTTTAAATATTCTAGATGATGATTTGAAGTCAACAGAAGGCATATAACTAATTTCTTTATTACTAGAACTAGAACTGGCTTATTGTATTTGTAGTCCACTGATGTGCTTGATTTGCATGTATGTTTTGTACTTCTTAAATATCAAACGAAAATAAGAATTTGAGAGAGAATAAAACTCACTGAAGCAAAAAAATGTTGTCTCAAAAGTAAAATTTATAACTTGCAAACAAATTATTTGAGTAATCGTGTAAACTATTGGTCTTTTACTTTTTTGATATTATGTCCTGATATTATGTTTGCACTTCCCTCTGCTTCTTTCTCACTGATCAGACTTTTGCTTTTGCTGTCAGCTTTGCAGTTACGCTCCTAGCTCTCTCGTTTGCGCTGCCGGACTTTTCGTTTGCAGTTCTGACACAAGCCTCCTGCGTGGGCGTTTTTTTTTCAGGGGTGCGCCCCCATTGGCTAATGAGTGACCACTCAGTGCCCCAGACATTGTTCAGTGCAGCAAGCACAAGTTTTGGTTTTGGCAGACGCAGACACCCTAACATACTATATGATCCACACTTTATTAATCTTGTAGGAATCCAGTAAAGTTAGCTAGTGGGTAGTGAATGCCCAGTGCACGGGCTTGATGCACTGAGACGACTTTTTTTTTTTCCTTTAGTGAGTTTTATTCTCTCTCAAATTCTTCTTTTTGTTGGATATTTAAGAAGTTTTGTTTGATTATATTGACACAAATCTGATTCCATAGTATAAGCCGTGCATTCAGACTGAGCATAAACTTTCAAACTTGCATGAATAACGTGAGGTAAAAATTTCCTTTGACTGTTTTTGCAGTCTGTCTTCATTTACCACAAGCAGTCAATGCACAAACTGTAGCTAGGTTAGCTGTAGCTAGCTACAACACACATGGACTGTTATTTTTCTATTTTCTATTGAATAAAATCTTTCTATTGATTTTGTATGTCATTGCACCACCACTAAAATTCAGCTTGTGTGCAGTCTGAATGCAATTTAATGCTAAACTACTGAAAACCACATATAGTATATATCAACAACACAGTGGTGGGTACTTGATCAGAATCTACCACTGACTATCTGCTCAGAGTTGCGTTTCCACTACATAGTACGGCTCAGCTCAACTCGACTTGCTTGGAACAGTCTTTTTTTGGTTTTGTGCTATGTGCTATTGTTTACGTTTGTTACGTTGTTGCTTCATATTGTGTTGCAGGTTTCACAAGGTGTTGCTATGATGATCAGCTAAGAATCCCACCTACATTGAGGGGGTACAATCTGCAGTGGAAAACGTAATCGAGAAAAGTACCTGGTACCAAAAGCGAGTCGAGTCGAGTCGAGCCGTACCATTCAGTGGAAACGCAGTTTAATAGTGCATTACATCAACAAAAATCTGGGGCTTAATTATTTTTTTGGCATACAATTTGACATTAAACTAAATTAAAGCAATTTTTCTGATAAAAGGCACATGATTTAAAGCAATGAACATTTGTATTTTTGATCCCTGAAAGGTTTTTATTCTAAAATCAGTATTGCAAGTCTGCTTATTTACAAACTGGACAATTAAATACAAATTATCAATTTACCTTACAAAATTTTGCGTATCAAATCTTTGCTGCAAATTGAGATGTAATTAATAAAAAACACCATATTTTGAGACTAAAAATTAACTTATGCGTCATTGTGACTGTGGAAACACTAAACACTACAGTAGAATATTATCTGGGCAAGTAAAGAAGCAATTGTAGACAAATGATGTTGGCATCTTTCCAGATGCTAAATTTTATCACATTCTAAAAGTGTGTAAACTCTACAAAATTCAGATTTAATAAGAAATTACAAGTTGCAAAATCTAAGCCTATCCCATGCCCTCCCACCCTTCCATCATGCTAAAAAAGTCTATCACATTCAAACTATTACAAATACGGTATGGTATGAAATTGTTTTTCATTTTATAAAATAGTGCTCTACTCATTTCTTTTCACACAAAGACTATTCTAGCAAACATCATGCCTAACTACAAAAAAACCTGAAGCCCCATTAACCAATAGTTTTCATATACATGTTGGATCACATACTCCCTGTGATTTGAAAGGATCGCTAAAGCTGCTGATCTGTGGTTTGCAGCCTTGGTTGGTTAGACTGAGCTACTTGGTTCCAGCTTGAGTACCATGATCCAACATACACTATTACTCTTCCTCACGATATTAATGCTTTTTGAATACAATTTCATATTATTAATTAGTTATTAAACAATAACCAAAAAAAAATTATTGCTCAGGTCTCTATTCAGGCTAAAGCCAGCACATTAGCCTTAGACTCCTAAATCTCTTGTCATGAGCAGAGCAAACTGCTGAACAATGAGAGAGATCACTGGATGGTGGCATTAATTAGGGAGAGAGTGTGAGAAGAATAAAGAGAAAGAGGAGGCAGAGAGATAACACTGGCTGTTGCCACTTAAAACATTAAGGGTTTGTAGGGTGTAGCACAGTCATTGGAAAATGGGAGAGAATGACAAGTGGAGATAGAGAGCAATTGTCAAACAGTGCATAATGGTTGTAAATGCATCCGGCTGGAATTACTGTGTGCTGTGATGCCCATTCTGCTGTTTATTTTCACTTGTTTATGCTAAAGAATTTGAGTGTTCATCTACTTTGTAAGATTGTCATGAATGCCATGCAGGACTGGGTTTCTAATACCGCAGCATTTGGCTGTTTTCATGTACTGGCTGATTCATAATAGAAGAAATGATCATTTTTTGTCTCAAATGATCTTCTTTGATAACAGCCAACAGGATAAAAAACATACAGACTTTTACCATGTTTTTCTATAGAATGTCCGTCTTTTACTTTAGCATTTACAACCATTGTCTCATAGTCATAGTTGTTGATCTCTACCTTTGCTCCCGCTCCCCCCTCCGTTGGCCTGTCACAGCTACAGACTAACTACCATGTGCCTCCTACAAAGGACTTGGAGTCACCAACAGCTTCTTTTCACCTGACAGTGAGGAGTTGTACCTGTTTTACCAGCAGGAGAAGCCAGTGTGAGCAACAAGGACATACTCCCTCACCTGCTTCCTACCTTTTAACACTGCCTGTTACTGTGGATGTTGTTTGGGGCTCCAGGCCAAGCCAGAGGCATTGGTAACCAGGTGTTGAACCCATGTCTCTGCAGTGATGAGTGAGTGTTTTATGTATTTTACTTTTTAGATGCTGTTCGTTAACTACACTGCTCAATTTTTGTTGCTTCAAGCATTAGATTCCTTGAAAAGCTGTGTTCTGATGTTTTAAATGTAACTCATTGCTCTTTAACAAAAGCACCGGGCCATAACATGCCATGGCTTACAGTGATTTTAGAACAGCTAAAGGGTGTTGTTGAGTAGGCTGATAGTAGAATGGCTTATTGCTTAACAAGGCCCTTATGAATAAATAGGTATTAGAATATTACAGTTGTCAGGTGAAACAATTATATAATTCATCCAAAGAAAATTCCAATATTGTTTAACCTGGGTCTTATTCTCATAACTTCGGCCATTCTGATGCAGACTGCACTCCCTGCCTCTGTTGTAGAGATTCAGGAAACAGGACCCGAGTTAAACAATATCAGGGCAAGCTGTGTGAGCCTCCTAAAGGTTTCCAACTAAAGTTCCATTTTACATAAATAATTTAAAACACTTGTCTCCGAGTCCAAATGGAACACAGAAATTGGCCCCTCAGATTAGCAATTGCAGCTAACTGCATAGGGATCTACTTCCAGGGCAACTACCCAAGCTAGCTGTTTGGTTAGCCAGCTAGCATTTGGTTTGGCTAGACCAAATGGAAAGTTTTATTTGGAAAGTTTTAGGAAGCTGATTGCCCAGATATACCTTGTTTTGCTGGAGTTATGTTTCCCGTGTCTCTACACTGTCGGTGCTGAGTGCAAAGTTTACATGACCCATCATGACCCATTAGTCAGAATGGCCACAATTATGAGAATAAGACCCAAGTTATGAAATGCCAAAATTTCCATTTATGGGCAAGCAAAACTAAGGAAACACGCTGCTGAAAGAAAAGTTCCTATATGCCTTTTATTACTGGTCGGCTTTCATTGGATGAGGGTATAGTGCAATTTAAATGACCCCATTGTGTCAATATTTGCATATCTAAGATTTAGTGTGCAACAAGTTAGTTTCAATACATTCATCAATCAAAAACAGACTTTTTACAACCCTTGATATGAAGATCATTCACAAAAATGTCTAAAACTTGTCACTATATTCTGGACTGCATATTGTTGTCACTGATTCAATACTGGTTACTGAGGAAGTTTGGAATCATGGGAATAAAGACACGGGGAGTTTAAATCTCTTTTCTGTTGAGCAGTGTCAATACTCATTTAGTGGGTGGATTCCCACTGATTTGCTATTTTTCCAGGACTGTAGTATAATGAGTAAGATGAAGTTTTGGATGAGGTCAGCCGGAGGGTCAATTGTGTTTTAATATTTGCAATGTATTTTAACTTTATTGACTTGATCAGTGGCAGTTTTTACTCTTGAGTGCATCCAAGCTCACTGGTGGGTTTGTGTCAGCCAAGATCATATTGTGTCATTTGGGTAATTTTCAAATAAGTCCAAGCCAAAACACACCAGCCTCTCAGCTGACCGGATGGCCCTAAGGATGAGAGACAGAGACTGGTTCATGGTGCTGTGGCAAAGTACTTCCTTGTCTGCAGAGTTGTGTTTGACTGCTTTGCTGGTGACGTTGCAATGCAAGATGGCTTCCTGTGAGAACCTGAGGATGGAAAACTGAGAAGTCTTCCCTGGAAGGCTGTATAGCAGGTTCCTATGGAGAGAGAGAAGTATAGAGGAGAGTGTCAACGAATAACTTAGTTCATACAAGCAGAATATGACTTGAGAACTACGGTTACAACAGTCTGTCAAGCTTAACACATCAGATAGCAATAAGTCATTATTGTCCACCTCTGACATGAGGGATATTTGCCCTTGACCACAGCTTGTGGAAGTCAAAATGTTTTGTTTTTATGCCATGTTGTAGTGTGGTGTCAGAAGATTTTACTCAATGGGATAAGTAGTGGTAGTCTTTAAAACCTGAAATCAGAATCAGCTTTATTGGCCAGGTATGTGTATACGCAAACAAGGAATTTGACTCGGTTTTCATTGCTCTCAATGTACACACACAAAAATAGACATACATACTGTACAGCAGCTAAAAACAAGGACAACAAAGTGTATATGCACAGTGTGTATATATAGTATATACACTGTATATATACATACATACATACATACACACACACACACATATATATATATATATATATATATATATATACAGTATATACTGTATATGTATAAAAAACAACAATAACATTTGTAGACAGAAAAACAACAGTGCTGGAATAAATATGATAAATGTAATGGTTGCTTTATATACATGAGGAGGGTGGATATGACAGTATATACAGTATATAAAGCGTGCATAGACAACACAGAGACTGCCATCCGCGGCTCCATCTTGGTTCCGTATTTTGCATTTAAATCCACAGCACTCCCTGTTCTGATGTTTCTTCAAATTACAACTCCAAGCGACAGGTATGTAATCATTGTTCTATGAATTCTGGACGACTGCCAGAGATACTGGATTTCCACCATCTGTGGCGCTCAGTAAAAAAGAAACAGACCTCTCCACACTGCTGAAGAGTTGATTTCTGTTTTATTACTGTATGTCATAGCAGGGGGGCACAGTCCAGATTGGAGTGAACATAACATTGCCCTATATGCATGGCTAAATGGCACGTCACAGAATTTTATTTATTATGTTTTTGGGTCTGCAAAGATATGATCTGACAAGAACTAATCATCCATCCACAGATTAGAAGTAAAGGCATGTCTTTAATGCCAATAATGCCGTGGCTCTCTCTGCCATTGAATAAAATAAAGGCACTAATAAAGGTGACCATACATATAATTTACTACCTCAAAAAAGTACATTTAGTGTTAAGTGACTCTTTAGAGGCTTGATGAACTGGAGTGTCCCCTACCATTCAATATGTATGAAACCGCTCTTTGTGTTAAGTGTTCTATATTAGTCTCAATTTTGATTGAAATGGTTGAAAAAATGCTGAATGTTTTGGATTTTGGCAGCTTCAACACAAAAATCTAAGTTTTGTGTCAGCCAACCTGCAGCCAATCAATCTTTTACTGGCCGACTGATGCTGAACTGCTTTGAGCTGATTTCACTGAATCAAGACAACCACAGTGGAAAAAAGGACATATGAAAACATCTTTTTTACAATTGCACCTTTGCTTAATTGTTGTTGCGAACATGCTGTACCATATGAATTATTGTTCTTCAAAGACCCCCTATCTATGTCTCTTTGTCTTCCTGTCGCACTGTAGTACACACCAGCATGCACACACATAGAACAGAGCACATATATAAACACAGACTAGCCTTTGGGGAGAGCAGAGTAGTCATTTGTAGGTCAGAATGGCAGAGACTTCCAAGTGCTGCTCTCCTCAGGGCTGAAGTACATTGATTTCTCTTAAAGTGGCTGAACGGACAGTCTTGGAGAGTAAATGGAGTGATTCTTCATCTGTTAAGACACAGGTCGTGAGCTGTAGGGTGTGAAACAACACTGACCTTCAGCACACGATTCAGACTCAAAGTCAGAGGACTGTGAAGATTCTGTATCTACTCTACCACACGACGCCATTAAATGACACCAGTGAGGTTAATCCTGTGAGTTAAGGGTGTTTAGGCTATTGTAATATACAGTATCTTTGTTTACAAAAGTGACAGTGGGTATCATTAATTAAATATATCAATATAAACAACCTTGATGAATATGGTAGCTGCTTGCATTCAACAACTATGTCCATGCTTGCTTTGTATCTTCTTTGTGTCTTCTGGGTTACCACAACATACTGTAGCTAATGAATGCAGTGCTATGTGGCAGCCAACTCTCATAACTTAGATTTCTGACCAGCACATGAACACATTTAGCTGCTTAGTAACACATGTGCTTTTCGACTATGACAAGTCAAAATGTGAAAAAGGCTTATTGATTCTGCAAAACCCTATATTACGTTCAATGATGTATTTTTGCAGAACATTTTTAAACGTCTCGCAGTCTACAATGTATGTGCATGACAACTATGGTATGGTAAACCTTAGGGAATATGGTGAAGGTATAGTTAGGGTCAGGGTAAGGTCACTAAAACACTGATTGGTTTAGCCACTTGGGGCCAGCACACACGCTGTAAACACAACATTGCATTGTAAAGTTGTTAGCAAGCTGTCCTATATCAATTTGTTTTCTGCATCCAGCAGAAATGGAGCAACATTCATATTCATTTTGATTGTGTTTCTGGCCACCTAGTTAATCTCCTTTTAGCTCTGTTTTGTCTCCACCAACTCCTGAGGGAAATATCTGTCTCTTTAGCTATTAAATATTCCACTGTGTTCACCAGCTATTTGCTAACTTTGTCTGTCTGCTGTTTGGTGCTGGGCAGGTTGTTCTATAGTCAGCTCATCAGAGCTTTTTCACCATGAACTCCTGCCTGCCTGAGAGTGGTGAGTCATAACAGTTAAGTTGTGAGCCGTGAAACCAAAACAATGAGCTGAGATGCGCTAAAACACTCCATAGAGCTGAGGGGAACTGCAGAGATAGGTGATAATTCTCTGTGGGTTCATCACTCAGTCGTCGGCAGTAAATTTGAACAAACCATGATTTTTCAGATGATGATTTAGAAGCTTAAAACATGCATAAACTCCAGTTAAGTCTTTTAAGAAAAGCAATGGTGGAATATATGATTTGATAATACAAATAATACTGACCAAATGTACAAAGCAATTGTTTGTACTATATGCATTATTTGTGCTACACTGGATATTGCATTCGTATTTGGGAACATCCCTACTGTGAACAGGAGTCAGCAAAAAAATGTATTTTTAAAGGAAGAAAGAGTATGACTGTGCCTCGCAATGACAAAAGCTTGAATGAGCTTGCCTGTAGGAAGTGGAGTTTTTGTGCTATCAGTATTGTGTTCACATCCTGTACAAAGCTGTAACCCTATGTGCCAAACAACAAATACATCTTGAGGATGGTTTTGTTTTGTTGGGGAAAAGTAATAAAGTTGTATTTTGCTGGCTAGTCACTGACAAGTAGATACAAACCCTGGTGTGTTTTTTTACATTGAGACCATCATCCATTCATTGCCTGTACCTGCTTATCCTGTTTATGGTCCTAGGCTGGAGTTATCTGAGCACATATTGGGAAAGCGGAATGATACATCCTGGTTTAGGTCACCATTTTACACAGGGCTGGAATAAGCCTTTTTCAGATACAGAATCTGTAACATTGCTGGCTTCATTTATCTTTTTCAATAGGTCTCTGTTACATAAATGTATGACTTTATTCAAGCACAACAGGGTCATTATGGATATAGCTGCAATAATCATGCTTTATTTGTCATCTGGTGGGTGAGAGAGTGGTTGCACTGCTGGAGAAAAGTAGTGATGATTATTATAAAGCAATATCAGCCTGATGTATTGCCAAACAAAATAAAGCAAGACTTGTACCATGGCAACTAAAAAGTGTCTTTTCTTATTGACTGGCAGGTGTGGATTAAATTTACATACTGAACACCTATAACGCAGGTGTTCATTTGCAGTTCTAAATTAATGTGCCAGTATTAAACTGTAGGAAAAGACTGCAATAGTGAGGTTCATCTACAGAGCTTGAAGCTAATGTTATTTGTATTATCAATAGGATAAAATAGATAAAAAGCTGTTCAGCGAGAGCCCCTCAAGTTTAACAAAAATCAAAAAAACAAAAGGACTTCTAAAATCAGCAACATCAGCTACAGTGAAGCTGGTCAAAGCTGCATAGAAAATAAAGAGGTTTGGAGAAGTCACAGTTAAGAGTGTGAGAGGGTAAGACAATATAGAGCTAATGTGTCTGTTTGACGGTTTGGCTTCTAGTAGCTCTCAGTGTACAATGGGCCTCATGCAAGAACATTTTCGTATTCTTATCTTAACTTTCTCTTACTTTTTCTCGTACGGTGGGCTTGTATGAGTGTGCTCAGCTTCAGCAAACGTTCCTAAAATTCAGATAACTGTGTAAATGACTCGCGTAAACATGATAATTGCCACCTGTGCATAATTGAGCTTGCGTTCATGAGAATTGTAAATTAGCATGATTAACCCCTCAGTAACACCATATAAGGCTTTGCGTTCTGTCCCATATGTCAAGAAATGTTCACTCAAAGACACGCTCTCTTCCAAGACGCGCTAAAGGCAGGTTGGTTACACTGGCCTGGTTACACTTCCAGTTTACCTTATTATATACAGAGACAAATCTATCCTTCAATTACTGCATAATTTAAGTCGTTTTGCAGTTTGAGATGTTCATATTGATATTGTAGTGTTATACAATAGCATCAATAGCCAGTTTAAATGAATGATGGTATCGTTAGGCTGCATGAATAAATTTAAAATTATATATATAATTTAATCTCCTAAATCACTTGTACAAGCCACTTAAGAACGAATCTGTTCATACGAGTGGTTTTTGCATGAGGCCCAATGTTCTGGAAGATACACATAGACATACAGCCAAAAAGAAAGCGGTAGAAATTTTGAGGTAAAGGAACAATATATGGTGATATTTAAAATGTGGTGTTACCTTCACTTTACAAACCATGGAATGTAACTTTTCAGGTATTATCACTTACATACTAAAAAGTAACATAATAAAAATAATTGGAAACTGTAGTAATGAAAACAACAAAAAAGAAACGAACAAACAAACAAAAACTACACAAAAGGGGAGCAATGAGATGCTCAAGTACCTCAGAACCAAAATAATCTTGTCTGTCCATGTCCCCTAAACAACAGACTGTCATCCACCGTCTGCCTGTCAAGATCCAGTTATGAAAGAAGTCTTTTTGAAGCACCTCAGAGAGTACATAAAGATATCTGCTATCGACCGGTGGCCCTCGGCAGCCTGACATTCACTCTTAATGGAGGCCATCTCCTGCTCCACAACACAACAAATTGGGTTTAAACTATGTCTACTGGTCCCAGGTGTCACTCACTCAGGAACAGCAGCATCCATCCAGCACTGACAGCTGCAAGTTGTGTCTGTGTGTTCTGGTACCTTGTTGTGAGAACCAATTTAAGGTTTAGTTTCAAAGTGAGAACATTTCGGCTTATCCTCCCTTTGCAACAGTACATTTAAAGATTAGGAATAGGGTTTAGGTATAAGGTTAGGAGCAAAAATCCCTAACTTGTCTGTATTAAATTGGTAAATTGGACATTTTGTGAATTTAATTTTGACTTTTATTTTGGTGCAATGTCTGCAAGCAAATACATGGGATGGATGTAAATTTTGAAGGTGAAAGATCCGCCTTCCAGATTCCCAAGGCAGGGGCAGTGTAACATACTGGAAAGGGAACTTAAGTGTGTATATGCGGAAAATTCATATTTGTTTGGGGAGTTGGCATGATCTGAAAGTCAGTGTATTGATTTTGGTCCAGTTCCAGGTCTTTTACCAAAGCTGCACATGTTGGTTTTGGATGCTGTCTTTTTCTGTGTAACTAACTGGAAAGGGAACTTCTCTGTGCTCATGTGGAAGTTGGTCATATTAGTTCTGGAAGTCAGTATACTGGTTTTAAAAGTCACTTTTCAAATCTAGTATGCTGACCTCTAAAACCAAGATGCATTTGGAAATTCAATATGGAATTAATTTTAATTTAAGATACTGGAAATGGAACCTCTGTGGGGAAATGCAGAAGTTCCTTTCACCCTCCAAATGTAGTGTGCTGACTTCCAAAATCTTCCAATTCTAGTATGGAAGCTCCCAATTCAATATGAAGCTCTACATATTGATTTTGGATGTGAACGCTTTTCATTGTAACATATTGGGTGTGCATATGTGTGAGTTCCTTTTTGGTTTTCGAAGTTGGCACATTAGTTCTCTGCATCAGCATATTGATTTCTTTCACTTTCAAAATGTAGTATTCTAACTTCCAAAACTTGTCGACTCCCCACCAGAAAGCAGATTTTTTCAAACTATCCAAATCTATATTGGCATTTTTATATAACCAAAGTTGTGCACATCACACACACTTGCTAATAAGGTACATTTAAATGATGTGTGAAAAACTTGTGTTAAGTTACAATTATCAGGTTTGCACTTTCTAGAAAACATTGTTCAGTGGGAGAATCTACCATGTTACCATGGTGAGGTTAGGACCATCCATGATCAGTTGCATCAGTGTGGCTGCATAAGGGACAGAGTAGAAACATTTTTCCTTTGTGAGTGATTCGTATAAATATCAGTTAGTATTTCAAGCGCCTTCAGTGTCCCACTGATATTACATTCGTGCAATAAAAATAAATGTTGACGCAAGCATCAATCAGTTCCAATTCCACCTAGGTGTGACACCTTGCAGTCAGTTTGACCAGCAAATTAGTGGGGGTCATTGCATGTATCACCCCAGATAAAGTCTACTTGAGCCAAATACTTAACCTGGGATATAAATGTAACTGGAGTAAATGAAAAGAGCAAGTTCGGCCCGACTTGATTGATGTTTCACCACTACCATTGTTGATGCAGTTGGAGGCAACTGGACAAGTTGCCTTGCCCATAATTCAACACCTTTTTTCCAATGCTCATATATCATGCAAGGTAGTAAGCAAGCTAAATAACAAAGTTTCCTTGGCATGTAAATGATTTGGCTTGAACATTCATCGCACCTAAGATATTATCATTAATGTCCAACAAGAGGGAGGGTTTGATGCGTCAAATGTAAAGTGGATTTACAGCATTACAAGGATATCCTATTTGTTAAACATGTTGAATAGTAATGATAATTAGACTGCAAGAGACCTTGCCAGGTATCCTTGGTTTTAGATATCAAGGCAATACAAGGATTGCTTCGCGTGAGGGGTGAGCCATGTCCAGGAGTTGACATTAACAAAAGGTCCAAGTGGATCTTTTGACCACATTCCATCTCTCTCTGTTTGCCTCAGTTTTGCTCCTTTTACATTACAATTCTACATCACATACGTATATTGAATGGCTGCTAATGTATGTATGTTGGGGAATTACATCAAAAATACAAAAATATGCAGCTGTCAAATCCAACTTAAATACTCGTGTTTACACATTAGATATATATTTCTAATCAGTTATTACATAATGTATGGGTAGGTTTTCTTGTGTTTTAGCGTTGCTTGTGTGACTGAATACTTTTTACTGCACTGTGTATTCAGTATGTGACATGAGTTGCATGCTGCAACACTGCACAGAGCTGCCGGTATGATGTGTGTGTGTGTCCTTTGCCAGTTTCTGTTTAGTGCGTTCACACTGGTTCAGTCATATGAAGCATAATGTGATTCCCATAACCTAATTGTCAAGATGTCCTGAAAAGGACAAATGAATACAAAGGAATGGGCAGAGATCCATCGATTGTGTGTATGTTCATGCTGCAACAGCTGCTTGACCTATGAATACTTAGAGAAAAAATGTGGCATTTATTCCATTTATTAAGTTTTTGTTATGTTATGGACCACTTATGTCAGTGTGTTTCACTGGCATGGCTGTTTTCTTCAGAGGTATTTGAATACCAGCAGAACTATTTGTATTTTTACTTTTGCAGTTGGTTAGTTGGTGAACTCAGCCATTAACAGGTAATGTTAGTTCAAAAATGTAAAACGAGGCTTGTGACATGTGAGATGATTGACTGATGTTCTACCAATTTGAGTATATGAGTAATGTTTTTCCTTTACTGATAATAGGCTAGTGGTAGTCATTCATGAGTCTGTGGGACACACTAGATTTCAATTTTGGGCCTAAAAAGGCCTGTCCTAAATGTAACACATCTTCTAAATATGTTCTTTAAAATAATATACAGTGTAATGTACACTGTAGTATTCTGCTAGCTATTCTTGAGCAGGAATGTTGTTGTTCAGCTTTACAGTTGTATAACTCTGGATAAAATGGCATTTAAAATTGAACCAGAGTTCAAACCCCTCAGGGCACACAGCAGGACCACCCACTGACCCTGTTGGTGACTAAAAGTACATATTATCCTGAATCATATTCCAGTATCAGCAGCAACTGCATCTTTGAATTGAAATATTTACAGCTTGACCACAAACTGGTCTGCACTGACTTACCAAATACCCCTCACAGTATCTCATAGCAGTCAGATACACAGCAAATGGGATTCTCTGTAAAGTGTTTTAAGGCTCAGTGTGCAGTTTAATAAGATAAGCCTTTATTGATCACCAGAGGGGCAATTCATGTTAATGAGAGGTTACTCAAGAACACAAGTGTCATGCACATAACCGCAAAAATACAAATTATAGACATAATTCTGAATTTGCGGTACTACACTGCTAGACACAAAACATAAGAAAATGGTATAATTATGTGTTTTTTGTTTCTTAAAACACTATATAAACCATCAAGGTAAACATTTTAAAGACTGTTCAGTGCTTTTAGTCTAATTGTCTCAGTCCTGTGAGGGAATGGTAACTTCCTTTATAAATGAGTGCTATTAAGCCTTAATGCTTTCCGAGCATGATGGAGCAGCTAATTTTAGCTTGGATGCTAATGGCAGTCTAGGACAATTAACATGTCTATTACTGCCATAAACTGTGAATAACACTGAAAAGCGGAGGCCATTTATTCCGTTAGAATCTAGTTGAAAAGTAGACAGCTTAAGAGCTGTGGGGGAAGACAGAGTGTGTATCAGACACTTTGAGGATGCTAAAATCAAATAGAACAGAGGTGTTACTATTATGAGATAGAAATATAGTTGCTGAGAAAAAGTCTCCAATATCAGTCAAGGTCAGCTGCTCTCCAGCTAAATGTGATTTGATATGATTTATTGTGTTTATTCTTTAGCTGGACAGTTTGACTAAAATAACTTCACCAGCTAATCTGGAGCTCTCACTTTCTTGTACATGCACTGTGCAGAGCCTATGAATTACTGCTGCTCTGCTCTGAAAAGCTGCTGCTTGGAAAAAATTCAAACACTGTTGTGTGTAAATTATTCCACTTTTCCTTTTTTTGTCAGAAAGAATAAATATGTGTTCACTGTGAAGCTTGGGTTTTATGTTACATTATTGCTGTTCTGCTCCATATGTAGAACAAGTTGAAAAAGAAGTGGATGCACCCAATGCAAAATAGAAGGCTGACAGTGGAGTTAAATCATGAATGCCACAATATGGGACTGCATGGGATTTAGGGATTGTGCAAAAATTATTAGGGTGGGGAGAGGGAGTCAGAAAGGGGAGGGTTATGTATTTTTTTCTTTTTTGCTTAGTCTAAATTTGCTCATTTTTAGAATTATTATCATTGTCATGACCACCAATACTACTGTAGTTTTTTTTTTTCCTTCCCCCTTTTCTTGCCAAGTCAGGAACTTGGGCAGTGAGGATGTTAACTCTGAAGTGTAGGTGAGAGCTAGTATGCTTTGTATTGTTTCGTTTTTTTCCTGTGTTTTTTAATACAGTACCTGTATTTTTCACTCATAGATTTTATTTTGGAGGATTCATGCCGAATCGAATTATTTTATATTGAGCATAGACTGCATAGAAATGGACGTAGCCTCCAGGTCTGAAAAGTGAAGCCAATGCAAAAGTGCCTTAAACCTGCATTCTTTCTGATGGCCAGCAGGGGGTGACTCCACTGGTTGCAAAAAGAAGTCCGATTGTATAGAAGTCTATGAGAAAATGAGCCTACTTCGCACTTGATTTATTACCTCAGTAAACATTTTCCTAATGACTTTATGGTCTCAATCACTAGTTTCAAGTCTTCTTCAATACAGCATGATGTTCATTTTGTAAATTATGGTCCCATTTAGATAAAAATAGACGACAAAGCAGGGTATGCTTTAGGGCGTGGCTATCTTGTCATTGACAAGTCGCTACTACAGTGACCTGTCAATCAGGATAGAGGCATAGCAATGTGTATCCATGGCACTGTGTACATTTAAATAGCTGTGAACTTGTTTTTGGCTCCATGTTTTCGTCTAAGAACTTTGACCCTTTCAGTGTGCTTTCAGTTCATGAAAGTTAATTGTAACATTGTGGTCACAGCTGTACTAAAAGACACTCTAAGGAGTCAGCTGTTCATTTTTTCCGGTAGCCTAACTTCATTTTGTCTAAGCCTGTTTTTCGCTCCCAAATAATATCACAGTTAACGTGAATTACAGATGCACCTTGCTAACCATGCTTGCTAGCTAATGCTAGCACTAGCCGATAACTTAGCGTTTGCTATGCTAACAGTACTTGGCCCCGCCAGGCTGGTAACCCCTCGCTCCTCCCCAGCTCCACCCTCTCATCCAAATGTGGTCACTTCTGGCTCCAAAAAACCAAGATGGCGACAGCTTCAAAACGGTAGTCCACAAACCGATGGGTGACGTCACGGTGGCCACGTCCACTTCTTTTGTACAGTTTTAGTTTATACAATTTCTAAATGGAGGATGGTGCTTTTTTGTAAAATGAAAAATGAGATTCAGCTCCTCTCCCCACCCCAATAACTTTCGTACCCTTACTGTAACTCTTAATGCGATCAGAATATAAGAATTCCTTGGTTTGGCCACAGGAATTGCTGTCTCTAAATTACTGTGAGTTCCAAATGTTTCACAGGCAGAGCAGGAACTGTTTGGATGAGCCATGGCTGTGCAGGCTACAGGCCATTGTGCTCAAACAGGTGTAACCTACCACCTTGTTCTTTGTCTGCCAGCTTGTTCTGAAGAAGCCAGATTTCCACTACATTCATTCCACATCAGTGGGCCACCTCCACCATCATTGTACTCAATATTGCTTCTCATCATATCCTCACAATAAGGGTTTTGCACACTAAATAGTCAACAATTAATGAAGGCCTCTTTAATTACCTATTGATGGCAGTAGTTCAGATTAAAAAAATACTTTTTGGAACCAAGCCATAAATATAAATAACTCCAGGGGATACTGTACAGCATATATAGGCTCTTTCAACACACCATGTGACCACTGAACTCTCTTTAAATTGGGCGTTGAATGACCAAACAATACAGTGAACAGAACATCAGAACATTCAAGATGCATTACAGAAACGGTGTGAGAATTAATTCTACTCACCACCATTGCTTTTGTCATTTTTCATCATCATATTCCAGCAATCACTTTTCCTCAGGTTACTGCTTGACCTCCATTAAAACACAATATTCTGTTAAGTGTGTAACCAAGATCCTGAGCAAACTGCTACTTCATTAAAAAACCTTTCAACAAAGTATCCCTTCAATGTTCATCTGTCTGTAAGATGGTGAGACATATGAGGGAAGCTTTGAGCTGTGAGAAAGTGCAATAGCTCTTACTTTTGGGCTTCAATTCAAAAAATCTATTTCGTGTATTTTATGTTTTGTCATGAATACTGTTCGCCAGACAGACGTCGGCTCTAAATCAGCCAGGCAACGGCTCTTCTTCCTCTGCAGGCTGCGGAGGCTCAACATGGACTCCAGGATACTCTGCAACTTCTACAGGTGCACCATAGAGAGTATCCTGACTGGCTGCATCACAGCCACAGCACATCACCAGGATGGAGCTACCATCCATGGATGACCTCTACACCCAGCGGTGTAGGAAGAAGGTCAACAGGATCATTAAAGACCACAACCACCCCAGCCACAAACTTTTCTGCCTGCTGCCGTCCAGCAGACGGTACCGCAGCATCTGGTCCTGCACCACCAGGCTCAGGGATAAGCTTCATCCCTCAGGCCATAAGATTGCTGAACTCTTGAGCTCGCCACTATGCCACTATACTTGCATCGCACTGTTACACCTTACCGGTATACTACTTATGTTAACCTGTTTACATCTCTGTGTATATGTACAGTATGTGTATAGTATGTGCGTAAACCATCACAGTATGTATTTATGTGCATACCTGTGTACATTCTGTTCCTACCTGTACATAACTGTCTACATTACAGTTGTTCATCTCTCAGTATTATAATTCACACTATACTTTATCTAAGTAGTATGTTTTATATTTAATATTATATTATATTTTATTTTGCTATATTTTATATATATATATGTATTATATTTTATCCCTATATTTTAACTTTTGCACTATTTATGTCTTGTCTTAGATTCTCTTTTTCTCATTTGACTTGTGTGATTTTCTTTTGTACATAGTGTTGGAGCAGTGTTGGAAGGAGCCTGATATCAAGAATTTAATTGCCAACGACTGCTTCGCTGTAATTGTTGTGCATACGACAAATAAACAACTTGTACACTCTAGGGAGGGAGGTAAAACTTACACTCAACATTGTGGCAGAACATAGATATCAGACCCTATAGAAACTGTTACATTACATTAGCTTCCATATTACACCAATATATGCCGTCTATGGTAGCACTCAATGGGCCTCACGCAAGAATGTTTTCATATTGTTATCCAAAACTTCCTCTTCATCCGTGAGGTTCCACATTGGATTTTGCAAAACCTCTCAACTGCACTGATTTTTCTAAATTGCTCGTTTCAGCCTGATGAATGTCACCTGTTCAGGACTTTTGAAGCTGTTAAAACCATGTCATTGCAGAGCGGTACCATGGCAGAAATAAAAAGATAATGGTTTGACATCAAGTTAGATACCAAAAAATATCCTGTCCAGTTTCGACTGGTGTAGCTGGAAGCTGGTAAATGCCATATAATATTATATAATATTAAGAAAACAACAGATGTCATGAGTAACAAGTGACTGAAGTCAACATTTTTCATCCTGAGTTTTAGACCAGTAATGGTGCTGGAGAAATGTTTTTTGATGCGATCCCATTTTGTATGTATCTTATGCACAAGCACACTCACAAGGACACATATGCACACGAGGACGCAGGCCGTACAACACATTCCTGCCAATGGATTCATGTCATTCCACTGATCAACAGTTGGTGGCAGTGAGGCATTAAGAAACTTACCAATTTGCGAACAAAGGCAGGGAACAAGAAAGACTGACAGCGAGCAACAATGGGTGTAGGTTCCAAAGTATTCAAAAAGTCAGCTTTGCTCATTTTTGTGATGAAGGAAATGCATTTGACACACTGAACAACAGTTTTTGTTTACCAGACAAATCCACAGGGTACCTTTAATGAATGTCATGTAATGCTGGAACTTGAGCCTGCCAACACATACAAAGGCTCAACAATTTCAGGAGAGCTGAGTGCGTGTGTGAGACTGCACAGATAACAGGACCAAGTTAATAGAGAGGCAGTGGGACCAACTGAGCTAACTGTGGAGAGGAGCCCACTGATTAGTGTGCCAAAGGTGGAAAAACTTTCTGAGATGGATGTTGTTCAGTTTGCCCGCAAGTTTACTCAGCTCAGGTTTAAGACCTTTTAATGTCGACTGGAATGGAAAATATTCATTTTCATCACTGGAGAAAGATACAGAAAGGAACTGTTGACCCATCAAAACATAGTCTGCATGACCAGTATAAGTTTTCACCAGAAAAACAGAACACCAAGAAACACTTGGCTAGAAGGGGCTTTAAGATGTAAAAACTAAATTCAACTATATGCAAGACTTTGAGGTCTTATGTAATATAATGTCACACATTTCAAGATTTTCCATACTGAGTCTGTGTGCGTTCCTGGGTTGGGGGAGAGACAATATACTCATTACCTCCTACCACATTACACCACTGTTGCAACTCTGAGACACGAATGTCTCCTACCTGTACACTCCAGGCGGTGTCTGTGGGATGATGAAGCTCTTCTCCAGGTCACGGAGTACATCATTCAGCATCCGTACGTGGGAGGGGTCGCGCTCCTTCGGGTCATTTGCCGGCCGCATAGTTTCTGACTGGAAGAAAGCTGCGTGGTCCCTTAGAGAGGAGGCTGAGGACAGCAGGGGCTGAGATACCACGCTCTTGTCTAGACACATATACAGTTCAGGGAGAAGACAGAACAGAAAGTAACAGAAACAACACATGAAAACATGTACCTTAAGGTATGTAATTGTCTGTTTCAGACTTACTTAAATATACAGTATAAGCATTGGGTAAAAGAACTACATATTGAAAACACTGATAAATTGTAAGGAAGAAGTGGTTTCAAGTTGAAGCTCATTGTGTCTTAAAAATTAAACCAAAATTCAAACTCCTTTTTCACTCCCAAACAGCATTAAGTCAGAATATATTTTAAAGGTTTTCTCCAATGGCTCTCTTTTAATCCCCATGCCAACCATACACTTAATACACAAAATGAAACAGATCCTCCCCTCCTTTCTTACCTCTAACTAGTGATATCACACACACACATACACACACACACACAAAACCAGTTACTTACACAATGCTATCCTCATTAGCCTGTCAACACAAACCTGGCTTGCTTTACAGTACATTTGGCACTGCAAATCAATTACCTTGCATTTACAGTTAATTGGCCTGTATTCTTGGCTCTATTAACTGACATCTGGCTGCATCCAATGGGCCTGTGTTGGAGAGGCTGAAATCTGTTATGTTACTGTCTGTATGAGGACAAAGGTTCATGTTCAGGTGTTCAACTCTAAATGGTTTACATTCAGTTCGTCAGAAATGGATGATTTTACAGCACATGAACACAATAATGCCACTGTTTGCAGTTCTGCAGGTCAGAAATACTCTTAAAAGCTGTTTACATGTCTTGACATGATGACAATGTGATCCAAGTACTGTATTATATTTGAAGAGGAGCATGTCACTGTGATGTGTTGTTCTCACAGTCTGCTGTGCTGTGACATTGGCTCCTTTATATTTAAATATAAAGGGTCAATTTCTGCCTTCCTTGTGCACCAATAAAAATATATTAATATTTATTTACATAGCCAGTGTGTTATGTGTCCAAAACTAAACACATGTTCAGGATTATATATAGTTATTATTTTAATCAAAAGAAGACTAGAAATGAATAACATGTAACATACTGGTCTTAATCAACAGACCTTGGTGTGTGTTTGTGATTCTTTAGATAAGAGCGTGTCACAGTGGGTTGGGAACAGAGCGTGACTCATCGGAGAGGAGAGGGGAAGACAGTGGGGACAAAAATAGACAAAGAGAACTGTTCTCTCCTACAAATTTAAATGGCTCTGGCTCCTCGCAGCCAGCTGGGACTCATGAAATATTGTTTGATTGTTGTAATCCATCACATCTTTTGACACACAGGGACGTGTGTGAATGTATTTGTATTTGGGTATGCAGTTGGGATTTGGCCTCCTGCGATAACGCTGGCAGAGAGAAGAGAGAGAGAAAAAATGAGAGCTTTAGGGTGATGCTTTTATTCAATGGGATAGTTTTACTGTTTAGTATGCCAACATCTACAGATGTCTATGGCCTCATGTGTCATGTAGGTTTAACTGATTCTCATTCTGCTCATTAAATAATCCTGGCTCTAATTCTTGTCGTATTATTTGAGTAAGAAAACAAAAAAACCTTATAAATATATATATATAAACAAATTTAAGCTTCCATAAACAGTGTTTAGTCATAGGGATTTGGCATTCTGTGACTATTTTTGATTAAAAGGTAAAAATAATATAATATTACTATAATATGTCTATCTCACCATGCATAAGTTAAGCTTTATGTCATCTATTTATGTATGTATATGTATGTCTGTTGCAGTACTACACAGAAATATGCATTTGTATTCTTTTTGTCAGCTTTATAAAGTCGTGCACATGCATTGGTGCTGTTTTACTCACATGCCCAAGCCTCATTTCTGCTCCCACAGACACTCCCTTGATCAACTTTGTGCATATGAATACCTCTGCTCCCCCTGTCTCCCAGAAGAAGAAGTGCAATTCACCTACAAGCACTGGAGAGATCTTCAAACAGCACCAGAGCTGGATACATGTAGTATCAATAATTCATTAATCATAAGATGTATCTGTAAATTATCATTGACACAGTTTTGATGCTGTGTCTCAGTCATCATCATCATCAAATGCTGAGAAGGTAATGAGTAATGAGGTTGTAGCTCTTACATCTAAATGCACATTGCGAAGTCCTTAACAAAAAAGGATCACATGAAAAGGCCTCAAGGAAATGATAAATAAAAATAAAATGTAAAAGCATAATAAAAATAAAAAATAATAAAAGTGAATGTACATAAATTGCTAGGTATATAGACTGCAGAAACATATTAACACATAGTGAAATTGACTAACCACTTAAGAATAATGCTGCATATTAGATTGGTCTCTCACCTTTTATTTCAATTTCCACTTTACGATGTCTCACTGAACTCTAGATAATCCTGTGTTCACCTGGTCTGAACTATGCATGAGGTGACTGCATGTTCTTCTTCTCTAACTTACAGTTTATACATACATACCTATCTGGCCCCAGGATCTCTCACTGTAGCTCTCTTTTTCTCCTGTAGATCTGTTTTTACAGTAGCTGGTTTTGGGGCATTATGTCTATGACTGGGGAAATCAAAACCCTCGCACTTTTATACCATGCAGCAGATGCTTTGACACAAAATTAAATCGACTTCCCGGGCATGAAATCATTTTTTGGCAATGATTATGTTTTGCTGTATCCCTACATACGCTGGTTCCTCTGCCATAATAGGCAATGCAGATGTAAGCCCAGTAGGTCCAAACTTCCCTGTCAGGAGTGGATGAGTGGAATTACAAAGCGTGTTTCTTAATGAATACCAGGTTCTTACAAATTGGTCCTTGGTGATCACTGATTGGACAGCCATAATTTAACTATCTTTTTATGTAACACTACTTCACTGATTACAAGTAGGGACCTGAATGTTTCACTGCTTTGTGTTCATGCAAGTACTTTTCAAAATGTGGTCGAAGAAAAGTGTTCATTGAAGTCAAGGTCAGACCATATTTTTGAGACATTCTGAAAGAAACATGCGAAGCACAAATTAATTAACTGGCAAGCTTGAAAGGCACTCTAGTCACATGTAAAAGCAATATAATATATAAATATTATCTATATATATATATACTGTAAAAGAAAGAGGTCAGTGTCTCTCTTATTCACTTCACTCTATTCCAGTACATTGCAAATGACTTGATATAAGAAGGCTACCATCCACTTGAAATCTTGCACGTGATACACATGTTATGTTATGAATTAGTCATACAACATATTTCTGTTTACAAAATACACTGCTCTGTACAAACATCAGCTTCCTAAGTTATACTGTTCTCAATGCATATTGGGGTTAAGCATGTTCTAAGTAGAATGTGTTTGTGTTCACTGTGCTCATCTTCTAAATGCAGTTAGGCAAATGCATAATGAAATGCAAATCCATATGTTATATGCATGAATGCATGAAATGCATGAAAGCAATCATGTTGACAGACTCATCTGACAATGAGCTCCTTACTTGTCATTAGGTCTACAGTACTAGACACTTTCACAAAGGAATTTTAAAGGGCAGCGTCTGCTTTTGTAAGTCTACCTTAATACAATACTCACATGCCATATGTACGTTGCAAGAGTTATTAGTCGCTGTGATTATTCCTACTCTCTGCACTGCCCATGAAGTGATCCCCTCTGTGCAATAAACACTGAAAAAGATGAGGGACAAAATGCACAGTTCTCGTTCCACGCAAAAATGCATTCTAAATTTCCGCTAAAAGGAGGAGGCGTCGTGGCAGTCATGTGTTGGTACTGCTTCCCACTAACAAACCTTTACATGCAGTTAGCCGTGGCTCAGTAAGGAAACATGGAGACACAAAAGGGGAATTTCCTACTAAAAAGACTGTAACTTTGGAAGATACGTATCATTGGCTAACTCAGACTGCTGAAGTCTCATTCTGAATTAGCCTTTGCCGAGATTTGGATGCATTTCAGCAAGGAACAAAGACTCTGGGTTTCACCCCCCCAGCTATTACACTGTAGTCGCACAAGGAAGCGAGTGTCATAATAAAATGGAATCAGGTGGAACTGAACCTTTGAAGCAGCAGCAGGTCTCGGTTAATCTCTGCTTGCTCCTCATGCTGTATGCTATCTGTGATCTTGGAAGACCAGCTTGGATAACTAGCTAATCTAAGTAACTAACTCTCGCTCAGACAGCAGCTGACAGTTTGCAAGCTACCTAGATTGGAAAACTATTGTGCCTGACTAGCGCATGTTCCTGGCTGGCAGGTGTGCAAGCAGTTACTGTAGCTTGCCAACCGAATAACTCGCAAAGATGCACAGATGAATTCCGCTGTGCCCCTTTCAGATGTGACTTGGCCTCCAACACCAGCATCAAATGGCAAATGAAGGAGCATCTTTTGGAAAAATGCTCATCCCTCCGGTAGTGACAAGAAGCATTGAAGCTGTTCTGGATGCTCGTGGTGACCCAACATGTCTTAGTGAGTGGAAGTCACAATGCTGGGCTTCATGAAAGTTACTTACATCATACAAAGGTTTTAAGTGACACCCAGATGTAAGAAATAACTCATTCGTATGGGCACACACATTTACTTTGATTTCCTCAGTATATTCTAGTGATTCTCAGCGCTGACAATAGCCTGTTCTACCTTTCTTTGGTACTGCAGTTGAGGACGAAAGGCAGCCCTGCTACTGAGCACTATCACTACAGTAAATTAATGGAGATTTATGTCAGATCAGACTAGACCAAAGGCAGTTTTATATGAAAGGAGAAAATAAAGGAGTATGGTGATTAAAAAAGTTGAACAAAAGCTTTTTGGGGGTTTCAATTAGCTCTGGTTGTTTGATCTGAGTCCCCTCCATGACTGCCAGTCATGAATACTGCAGTGCTCCATGCCAGGCTGTGAAGAATCCATTAAATATCACTGGTCCTCTGCCGCAGGGGGCTGCTAAAACACCCAGAGACCAGACACGCACACACACACACACAAGCATTTCTACTCATACACCCACACACACAGCCATTTCACATCCCCCCCAAAAATTCACACTAATCTTTGAATAGACCCAAAAAATACATGCGTCACCACCCACTCAGGACACACACACACACACATACACACACACGCACACAACATGTGCCCTCACTTACTTAGCCACATCCACACACAGTACACTATATCGGCACACTGCGATCATATCCACTTACATTTTACTAACACACCTCTACAAATACAGGAGGGAGACATAAACACTTTCAGTAACTGTACTTTATTCTTGACTTCACCCTGGTTTCTTGACAGTTTACTGCTGTAATGACAGCCTCTGACCAGTAAAACACATTGAACTGTATTTGTTGGAGCACACGTAGTTGAGAGTCAAAGTCCTACTCCTTCTCCTTGCAAGCCTCTGACAAGATGCCGATGTCTAAAATTAAGTTCTACAATACCCATGAGCTTCAGTCACTGTTGCTATGAAGAAAGAAGAAGCCAGTCAGAGGTAGAAATCAAAGCTATAGCAAATTCAAAACACTTTGTCATTGCAATTGGAAACAAAACATGACACCTTAGTTGCTGAATGTACTTGAATCAGTCTCGAAACTTTGACTTGTCTCAGGCTTGACTTAAGTGATCTTGTCTACAGACTTGCCTCAGCATAGATGGAGCACTTCCAAAGCATGAATATGCATGAAACTGTCACAGCTGAAACAAAAGATAAGCAACTGGGATTGAAAAGTCAAAAGCGTGTGAGCCTATATACTTACAAATGTAAGGAGATTAGTCAACTATGACTCCCAATGATAATTATAATTCTTATAATTCTGTTGCCTGTGCCATTAATGACGAGCTAAAGATAAAGATTACGTTTTGTAGAACCTGATAAAACATTCAGCAGTATAATACTTTTGGAGTCAATTTTGGATGAATTTGGGTGCCATGTTTTCTCCTCGATTGCTAGACGAGTTCTGAATTTTCCCCTCTTCTCCATAGCAATGAGGCTTGTGGGTATCATAGTACACTGTACCAAAATGATTAAAACTGATGGCCATAACCTTCATAACCATAACCGTTTGAGAGTGAATGTGAAAAAATAAGAAACTAAAACTGACCAAAGCTTCATTCTTAGGTCACATGATAACTGAGTCAACCTCAGTTTCCCTGATGAAGATGTGAGATGCAGTTGACAGCAGCAGATAATGTTACTGTAGTAAGTGGACATGGAGTGAAGATTATTTTGTTAAATTTGCAGTTACTGATTTCTCTGGGCACTTGGGGGAAGCAGAACAAGCTGTAAACACAACATAGACGTATTATCATCATTATCACCTCACATTGTTATGGCGAACCGTGCAGCTTTAAACCCACTCTATTTTTAAATCATCCAGAGGCCCATTTTCTCGTGTTCGTGTTGAGGAGCACTTAAGGTATTATATAAAGTAAACTTTGAAATAGTCATTTTTAGGGCTGAAAATTGCTTCCAGAATCAGTGGCTCATCCTACTTTTTCTCACACTCTTTTGTCCTTTTATTTTGGTTAAAATTATAAGGTGTTCAAATTTTACTATCTACATGCCAGCTTTTACCCTGCAACCACTGCCATTAACCAACCCACATGCCATCCTAACACACACCAGGAATTATTTATCATGCCTCACTATCTGTTACCACACACACACATCAGAAAGTATTTATTTCACTGTCCCATTCTGCCTCCTCTTCCTTCTGTCCATCTGGTGCCTCTCTGTATTTTTAACCAGCGGAGATAAAAGCTCTCTGCCACCTGTTTTGTGGTTGAATAGGAGCTGCTTGGTACAAAGCATTAACAATGTCTGCACGTTTCACAAAGTCAGATTTATAACTTTAAGACGTTTATAATGCCACCTGGAATTAAATTTAATATCAATTTAATAACCACAATAAAGAGCCCAAAATCTGTCACAAGCAGCCTCTTTCTGATTACACACAGCTGATGAAAATAGTAAAACTAAATGTAAGCATAAGGAAAATGACACTTGGAGATGAAGTGTAGGGACATGATGTCCAATTGTGTATTATAAAGCAGCTACAAATAAAATAAAGCCTGTTCCCTAGCAACCTCATTTCTTAACACAAGTCCAAAAATGAGATGGTCTGGTCCAATTCACACCTTTTGATAAAACACTTTAAAAAAGCATTACGCTCGTACCACTATGATGAGTATGTTTATTTCAATTTGTGGGGAGAATTTGTGAAATGGTTTAGATGGAGAACTCAAGCCAAGTACAAATATAAATCAGTTCGATTATTTATGTGTAAATAGGATAAACATTAAGGTCATTCAGTCATATTTGATTATCACTAAGGTAAGTATTTAAGTTATACATGACAATCATGAAGGTAATTATTTATGTGTATACATGATAAACATGAAGTTCATTATTTAAGTCACAGAAAAGGGGTAGGACCATATATGTGTATACTTCTTCCTACTTGTTTTCGGACATGTAATATTTAATTATTTTGTTTATTGAGAATTTGCTGTATATGTTTACTGTTCATTTTATTGGTTATTCTTGTTTTGTTTTCTTACTTATTACATGATCGAAATAAAAAAATCTATTTTATATTCTATTCTATAGACAATTCAGGAGATTTATTTAATCATATTTGCCTTGTTTTCCAACTCTGTTGATTAAATATTACCAAATGTAAAGAAAACATAATTACTGCCTTAAAATTGTGTGTAAACACAAAACACTGACATAGTATAACTATATTTACATAAGATTTTGCAATTTTGGTTTCCATCAATAGATGACATTACTCCAACAGTCATAAAGAAAGGAGAGGGATAGATGTAGAACCAACAGCTATACAATAGTTAGCATATATCTCAAAGCACTGCTGTGTCAAAGCACAGCCTCACAGAGCCACTAACACTGCTGTGACTCTACTTTATTTTCCATTGTCCCATCATTTTCTCTATTCTCTATTTGGGCGAACTTAGTCCCCCTCCCTTTGGAATGATTCTTTGCTTACTTTTACCCCAAAAATGTTTTGTAGAAAAAAAAACCATATCAGACATATATGTATATATATATATATATATATATACACATATACACACATACACACACACACACACACACACACACACACACACACACATATATATATATGTATGTATATCTTAAAACGTGTCTGGAGAGGATCTTTTTTCACAAAAAAGTAACCTAGTTAAAAATTCTTAAAATTACATCGACTTCCTTTCTTTCCTTGAAAAATCCAGAATTTATGAATATGCAAATACTATTTATTTGAAAACTTTAACTACTGGACCCTTATGTCTCCGACTTGACTACTTGATAGTCCATTCACAGTGGACCACGATTTGCTTCCTAACCATTTGTGATGTCACAAGATCATGCTTGTACGTGTACGTCTTAAACTGAGATCTAAGGTGGACACAAATAAACTGTCCACCTTCAGCAGATCAATGTGAAGACAGTCTTCTGTCACAACCCCTGCCAACTCTTTGTTTATTTCTTTATCTGTTCTGTTTTCATGTCATATCAGTAACTCTCCTGTTGTTTCAGATCCTGCCACTCCCTCCTGCCCTGCAATCATCCCATTCCATCATCTCATCATCATCTCATACACATAAACAACATAATTCTTCAGAATCAATACTTCAATGTCCACTTTTTTGCTGATGATACAATTTTATATGCCTCAGGCTCCACCCCAGCCCAGGCCCTGACTCATCTTCAGTCTGCCTTTGATGCTTTGCAATGATGGCTCCTTCATCACAGACTAAATGCAGGAAAGACCAGGTGTATGGTATTCTCCACCTCTACTAGTGACTCTGACTATCCTGCCATCAAAACTTTAAATGACACCCATATTACTCTTGCGCAGTCATACAAATACACAAATTAAAAATCAAGCTGGGCTTCTTGTACAGAATTAAAGGATGCCTGTCTTCCTCCAACCGTAAAACTATTGTGCAGTCAACCTTCATGTCCGTCCTTGCCTGTTTGCCTGATCTTCCGGTTCTGACCTTGCCTTGAACTAAGAAAAGCTGAACTTTCTTGTTACATTGATTGCTTCTGTGTCGTGCTTTTGGGTTCTAGTCTGTCACTCATCCAGTCATTGCAGTCTTGTAGTAAAGCAAACACATTTTTGAGGGGAGGGGGACTCATATAATCTTTCACTTAATCTCCTTTACACCTTTTAAACCATTTTATGAAAAATACATACTAAACATTAAAGTGGCTAAAGCAGCTTGATCATTAATACATAAAATTAACTAACTGCTGCGTTTTCTTGGCCTCCCACATTTCTGATTTGTCCAGATATTCAAACGGGTCAGGTGTTGTGCCCATTGATGGCCGTTTCCACCAGCTGGAGCAACAGTCAACCTTAGTAGCTAGCATTAAAATTGTCATTGACATCATCTTTCTAAATATAGTCACCTAGCTACAGTCATGAAAGATAGTGCTAAAAAATGGCCCTAAAAATTGTGACAAGTTTTGACGAGATTGACACAGGTTGTACAGATGGTTTTAAGTCGACTTAAAGAAACTCAAAATGTCTTTGATTGTTCTGAAAAACTTTAAGCTAACTGCTCCAAACAACCTCTACTGCAGGTTCCATATCACCTGAAATGACTTCTGAGGGACTGTGAGTGATTGTTAGGGCAGTTCCTAACAAGATAGGAATTGAGGAGAGTAATGTCCAAGAATGATAAAACACTCTGATCTTCATACTGTAGACCAGTAATCTATATAATCAGAGCACAGATCCAACAGAAACATTAGGCAAAGTTGTATTATATCATATTGCTAATTAATGGTGTAATTCTGCTTTGTAATTTTTGTTTTGGCTGGATGATGAAGCCTTTTAGCCTTGATGAAATGATGCTCACTTGTCGCACTGTTCTTCATCTCACCACTGATTTGCCAAGAAGGTGTATCTTTCATGCCAATAAAGTGTCTCTGAATTGAATTGATAGAGGGGAGAAAGTGGGGAGCAGAAATAGGGGTACAATGAGGGACAAAGTGATGAAGAAACAGACAGAGGCTACAGGCAGGTATAATAATCAGTCATCTCTCCTTCTCAGGTCATAATCTGTCCATTAGTCTCAGATAGGGAAGCATAACCACTCAATCTAGGCCTTAATGGGACGGTGCTTACATGCTTAGACAGAGCCAGTGAACCTGAGCCACTGAGCAATTGCCTTAGTGGTACAATGAATGAGACTTGAAGTTGGAGCTACAGTACATGTGATGGAGAGTGTCTCTCTGTCAATATCTTTCAATCTCTGATCTTAGTGTGTAAATGATGATGGACATCAGTATATAGATTTATTCTATCTCAAGCATAAAGAATGAATTCTGTACAGTGTACATTTTCTCATTGTAAATCCATAACTTATGTGGTACAGAGCAACTCAAATACTGTATTGATTATCTATTCATAAACCTCACTCTCTTCGACGGCTCCCGTGCGTGTGGATTTTTCTTGGTGCATAGCAAAAAGGAACATAACACTTTGTTTATTCTGAATTTACAAGTGAAGATGGCACGCCTCTGTTGTGCATCCTCTTTTAAAGGTCATCTTAATATTCAAGGACAGAGTCTTTGCATGCTCTGAGACTGTGACTGAATAAGCTGATTTTGGTTCAGAAGGCCTGAGAGGGCGTGCAGCATGCTAACTGCTGAATGTAATCTGAATTTACAAAGGGTTCAGTTCAGACCTTGACTAAAGTGCTGCGTTCTTCTTACTACAGTATGCAAGTTGCACACTTGTGATAAATATGTAAATCACTTTATGAAACTCATACACTGAGGACCACTTTCCTAAATTTAACATGCACCTGTACTCTATGTCAAATTTAGCTTTAAAAATATTTGACACATTACATCATACCTGACTCTAGCCAAGGTGGTGCCTCTACACATATACAGTACCCCACATTTCACTGTATGCCTACTGTACCTGAAGTCTAACAACATAGATCTCTAACTAACATAGTTTACAGCACCCCAAATTTATTATATATTGCCCCAGATATGCTTTCAAGGGCAAGACATTCACATACTGTATGTGCAGTTAAGACTTTGTCTATATCATATTGTAGCAATAGAAATAGTGTTTCCATTATTACGGTCTGTTGACTATATACTATATTTTCTATATTTAATGAATTAAATAGGTCGCTCTCAGGTATTTGGGTACATTGACATGCTTTATGCTATTACTGTAAATACCGTAAGAACATGAACAGTTTGACTGCACACACACAATACTCCTGCTGCCACAACATAATGTATTTTGGGTCTTATAATCAGATTATTAAGGGGTTTGGTGATTTGCTCGAAGTAGAAAATGAACCACCCTGAGGTCAACCGCTTTACTGCAAACGATGTCACTGAATAGACTTTAAATCTGTATGGAACACCTCACTGGTGTATTGCAGTCCAGTTTCCTAACTATGCCCATATTGGACCATTCTGAACCTCATTATTTACGTCCATTACCAATGTTCAGCACCAAAACTAAGAATGTGAAAGTTGAGGTGGTAGATGGGTGTTGATATAAGTTGCTGTCTGAGCGTGGCCACTCAAAACGTGTAATGCAATGTAAATAGAATCATCAGAGTAAAGGAAGGGCCTTCAGTATTGGCTAATAAACTGTCTTATGTGACAGATCTTTAATGTGTGATCACATATCAGCTGACTGAAAAACTATACGTGAAGAAAGGGGTTGGCGTGATTTCAGAGAAGTTTATATGGGTGTGTTTTCACCAAATAAAGAAGGTGGGCGGCGGACCGCGCGAGACGAACATTGCAGTGCGCTGCTGGATTGGCATCACCGCACCCTCTACCTCCCAGGATACCGGGGTTGGTTGGGTGCTGCAGCTCCTGCGGCCCACCCACTTCCCATGCTAATGTCCAATATCTGTGGTGGATGTGGTGGTGCAAAATTAGAGAGTGCTTATGCAAAGTACATAATTGCTACCTCCTGCTGACTACAGACCCTTAACTGACTGAATAAAAAAAGGGGTAGAATAACTCTACATGACTTAAAGTTGTGGTTGTTTGGAGAGGTCTGTGTGAGCACCACCGACAACAAGCCATGAAAGTTTCTTCCTCAACAGCTGATCTAAGCAGGCGGACATGCAAGTGAGAATAATCCTTTGACAACAGAGGTGGCGCTTCTTCCTCCACAAGCTGAGCATATCACTGTGTTGTTGATTCTATGATTCTAGTTTAAATGATTTAATCTCTCTGGGTCCTGGGTTTAAACCCACCTTTCTGAGTGGAGTTCTCATTTTCTCACAGTTTCTGTGTGGGTTTCCCACCACGGTCAAGTTAGGTGAGGTGAATTGGTGACTCTAAATTGCCTGTAGGTGTTTTTTTTTGTATGTGTGTCAGCCCTGTGATAGACTAGCAACCTATCCAGAATGTACCCCGCTGCTTACCCAATGCATGCTGGGATAGCATGTCACATCCATAAGCAGGATTACCAGTTTAGAGATACCGATTCCACTGCTTGCAAGATGTTACGGCCTTTTACATAACATGTTCATGTCATTCTGGTGTTTACGGGTATTTTTTTCAGGTGCACATTGCCAGGTGTGGATGGCAACACATGACGTCATTACATCAAAAATATCACTAATCTTAGAGAGAGAAATTCACTGAACGAGAACAGATTTCAATTTCTATACTAAAAATTGATTAAATAGACCAGAATTCAAACATAGGGCATTCAGTTCTAAGCAAGACCCAAGGACACTACTGTAGAAAAAAGTAGGAAGACAAAGAGAGAGGGAACAGAGGGCTGAGAGAATAGGAGAAAAAAGAAATAAAGAGATTCAACAAAAGGAGAGCAGAAAATGAGATGGCTGGCTGTGAAGGTCTAAAGTTACTGGAGAAAGAGGAAAGGTGTTAAACACAGGAATCAAGGTCACTGTGGTGTGGAATCATGAGAGGAGAGATTTATATGTTCAGCATGTGTGTGCATAGCATGTCATTTTGCTTTCTGTGTGTGTTTGTGTGTTCATGTTTGTTGGAGAGCTTATTAGGGATTGATGCTCAAGCTGGCTGGCTGGACAGTGGAGATGAGTTATAACTCCGCATAAAAGGCCAAAACAGCAGCCACTGAACACACACACACACACACACACACACACACACACACACACACACACACAGAGACACACACACTATGCTCTGCACACTGCAGTGTTCTGTCTAGAGTCGGAGACTCTTGTTGTCGTTTGCTGCAAAGTGCAGAATCAAATATCACTTTCAAAATCTTGCAAAATCAAGCAACAGACACGTTTTTTTCACTTCTTCCCACTGACTTTGCGTTCAACTGCATCACTGTAAAAAAGTGTGTAAAAAGTGTGTCGTTATGTGTTGTTGCGATTAGAGGCTATCCCTGTACTCACCAGCTAAACACAAAACCTACATAAGAACACACAGTTGCACCCAATCTTACTCTTTCTTTTTTTTTTTTTTACCAGAAAAGAAAGAGCATTAGCTAAAATGATAGTTCCCTGTAGTTTTACTTTAGGAAAAAATATAGTACAGTTGTTTAAAACTTGGGTTTTTTTTATTCTTATCTCTGGCCTTCGGTTCTATCGGTTCTACTTTCCAAGGTTATAGACCTTTTCCACAGCAGACACGGGTGTAAATGGTGACATTAAAAATGACTGCATTCCATTTAGATGAGCTAGTTCCAAGGTCCTGGTATTGTGCATGCTGGCTCACTGTCACGGTTTACTCTGGGACACTTGGTGGAAATGAACAAAGTTTGGTTCACCTTTTCCTCCTATGACAAGTCAAAATGTCTGCCATGGAAAAAGGTCTATTCAGAGATTTGGGAATGTGGCAACAACACTTAAATTTACAACGCAAGCTGTTCCTTGTAAACATCCACCACCGCTTACAGGCAGGCTTTCTGGTTCAATTTTGACCTACAGAACTTGCCGTGTTGATAACGCAAACAGTTGCCTGTTTACACATCCAGCAGACAAGAAGGAATGTTTTATTTGGAGTCATGTGTCTGACCTCCTAGCGAATGTAAGTCCATTATACACTCTCTACCAACCCCTGAGCAAAATGTCTGTCTCTTTGCTGCAAAATGCTCCACCATGTTCACCAGCTTGTTGTTGACTTTGCCTGTCTGCCGTTTGGTACTGGCAAGGTAGTGTGCTAGTGCACCTGCACCACCAGCACCTCTAACAAACTAAAAGAACAGCACCTAGAACTTTATGGCTTTCTGTTTATCGCCAAGCGATCACTGTCCAGTCGCCTGTGTCAGGGACACTAAAAAGTCTCAGATGCAAATTACCAATAAAATAATTTATAATCATTTTAATATTCATGATTCTTTAAATGATTTGTGTAACTCTGACATTAATCATGCTTTCTCTATTACTAATCCTACAGTGGCGCTGTAAAACTTTCTCTCCACAACTGGCCAGCGTCATCCACAACAGAGATAAATCTTGGTCCAAGGCTAGATCCAGTGGCACTCCAGAGGACTGGTTAACCTTCAGACAGCAAAAACATCTGCACCAGCATGATTAGGAAGGCTGAATCAAATTATTACCTGATAGCTCTCTCTTCTTATGATGATAACTCCAAATTTACTATAACTATAACATCTATTCAGAATCTCACATCTCCCACCACAAATCCAACTAGAATCTGGTCACATTTCTGACCATGGTTGAAGCTTTTAACCATCATTTTCCTCCTCTAGTTTTCTGTTTAATAGTATGTCTGCTGATTGAGCGGGCCACAATTACCAGGAGAGGGAGTCCCCAGTGCCTCAGTTTCATTCTCTTACTGCAAAATGTCTTTCAGTTTGGTTACTAGTGCATGTTCTCTAAGCACTGCTTAGGTTACAAACTGGCAAAACCACAGGTGCAGTTAAACTTGATCCTTTCTTAGTTCCCCCATCATTGTCCACATTTAGCACACATTTTTAATCAAACCTTTTTAATGGGTATAATTCCAGCTTGTGTGCCGTAGTCGTCTTGTTACGTAAAAGTGGTGATGTCGGTGATCTCAACGACTACCGTCCAATATTTAGACTTCGTTTTTTGGAAAAATTTATATTTACGTGTTTTGACTGACTCACTAAATTTAGTACAGCCACAGCAGTCTGGTTTTCTCCCAGGGGACAGCATAATAACAGCTGCAGTTTCAGTAATCTATGAAATTGTCATCAATCTGGATAAAAAAAAACTATTTTTTGTTGCTGTCTTTATTGACCTCTCGAAAGCATTTGATACTGTCGGTCATAAAATCCTACCTAAGAAACTACAGTCTTAGAGTCAAGCCCTCTTACCATCAGTAATGGGGTGCCATTACTAGTCCATTGCTATTAACATTATACATAAATAACATTCTTCCTAATCAGTACTTCAATGTACATTTTTACACAGATGATACAATTCTATATGTCCCAAGCTCCTGCCCAACCCAGGCTCTAACTCATCTTCAGTTTGCCTTTGATGCTTTCCAATTATCACTTCTTAGACTTGTTTTAAATGCAAATAAGACCGAGAAGGCCGTATTGTCCACACCCACCACTGTATCTGGCTATCCTGCCTTTAAAACTTTAAATGGAACTCATATGTCTCTTTCGGAGTCGTACAAATACTGAGGACTCTGGCTTGATAGCAGATTGTCATTTAAGATTAATATCATTAATATTCAACATTTAACTCAACATTTAAATTATATTCTGTACTGTCATACACCCTCATCATCTACAACTAAACCTTGTTTATCATAGTGCATTACGCTTTATTGCTACTGCCAAATTTTGCACTTCTCATTGCTCTCTGTGTCGCAAAGATGGATGGGTTTCCTGACTGACAAGAAGAAATAATCATCTTATGATACTTATCTATAAAGCTCTACTGTTAAAGCTGCCAAACTACCTCACATCTCTTTTGTCATTTAAATCTTGTTACTATAGTACACAATCCAATAACTCTGTAACCTTAGATACTCCATATGTATGCCCAAATCTTTGCAGAACTAGTTTCAGGTTCTATGCACCTTTTTAAATGGCAAACTGCCCTCAATCTAAATTAGTTCATTCACCTGGGCAATTTTAAAGCTTTATTTGATTATTTTTGTGACTTTTGTAATTGTTTTTACTAGATCTTCATTGATTGTGGTTGTCTGGCCTATTGTCTGATTATGAATGTTTCGTGTTCTCAGGTCTCTCTTGAAAATTAGATCTCAATCGCAACGAGATGATGTGATTAAATAAAGTTTATAACGCTGTACGTTATCACATACCACTGTCACTACCATTATATCATAATTAGTGTTACCTTTGAGTTTGTTTTGAACATCCAGCGCAATGTCCAGAGGGTAGAATGGCAGCACAGGATCATTGACCAGGCGGAGAATGGCTTCTGCTGTCATCTGTAGAAACACAGCCAAAAGAGATTTGAATGAAGTTTTTATTTCATTTTCTTCACTATTGTATTCATGTATCATGTCATTCCAAAGCTGTGGGTGTTATATATTTATGAATGAAGTACCTAGGAAACCCATGTCTCAAGATAGTTGGCTTCTGTAGATGACTTTTGATGATTTTATTTAATGACCAAATGCATGCATAAATGAACTTGTCACCACAAGTGCAGCTCCCTAAATCTCTATCTTCAGCCTTAAAAACTAAAAGTTAAGAATTGAGTATGAAAGTTCATTCTTGACCTTAGAAATAGTTGACAACAAATTCTTGACTCAAGGTCTATTTGTTAGCTTTTTCCTGAGTTGTCAATAATGAAAACTGAGCAAACTCAGATAATGAAGACCAAGAGATGTGGTTGAAAGCTCCAGGAAACGGCTGATAAGTAGACCAGAGAACGTACTGTATATATAATACTTAAAAAGAAATGGTCTCAGTTGTCCTAAACTTTGACTTATGTGAAGTGAGAACCATCTGTGGAGGTCCTATAAAGTGTTTGTATGTGAATAAAAATATCTAATTGTTTTGACAACAGAGAACACAGTGGTTTTGTTATTTATTGTCTTTGAAACTCACCAGAATTCTTGTTTTTCACAGCTCAGCTATTATAATATGTATTGCAGATTTTATAATTGACATAGATAAACACTGCTGTAAATGTGCCAGAGTTAGCCAAAAATGCTAATTTCATCTGTAGTCCGTGGAAAGATGTTATGTAGTCATGAACGTGTTCCCTCGTAATTGTACTCATGGACAGTCCACCATGTTATCAAGTTTTTCATGTATAGGAGTGTGGTTACTGTCTCATCATCATACATTTCCAGAATCTGGAAAGTGTATTGCTGCTGCCCCTGCGGGTCACTCAGGAGAACTGACTCAGAATACCACTGCAGCTCTAAGACCAATTAAAGAGTAACTAACCCCCAAACCACGTTTTTCAGCTGAAAACCAATCTATATGGGTATTTAGTAGTGTTGTTGATGGATCCAGGTCCAAATCTTGATATTTATTATTTATTATCCAATCAGAGGTGGGCAGCTCCACCTCCCCCAGCCCACACTTGAGTGGGAGTCTGTGAATTCCGCTCATTTTTCACTAACATTAGCCTTCTAACGTAATGTTACGTAACGTTAACGTAACAGCAGCTCCTCTGCAAACGGACCCGCACACGCTAGGTGTTCAGCCTGACTTCCGGCATTACTGGTGCTGGAGCCAACGGCTCGAATTGATACGGCTCGGGACCACTGTGGTCCTCCACCACACTAATGTCTGCTTCAGGGAATTCTGGAGGGGAAAAGCCCTCCACCTCTAAAGAGCCCTCTGTACTACTGTGTTGCTACCTATTTTTCTCTAGCCAGTCACTGAGCAACTCCTGCCACACACATCCACGCCCCCCCTCTCAGCCCCATGCCCACTTTTTTAGCATTTTTCAAACTTATGCAGTGGGTGGAGTTACTGTAGGCTCAGACCTGGGGGGTAAGTTACACTTTAATGTTTCTGTATGGAGCAAAATTACATCCTTTTTAGAATTTTGATGCACCAAAATTTTACTCTGAGCGGCTTTATACTGCAGACTTTTATTTTGTCAAACTTAAATCAACACTATGGAACAGCCTACCTAATTAATTTAGACTTTTAACTCTCAAAACCCTCTCCAACAGACAAATCTATTTTGTATTTCTGTGTGCTTTTTAGATGGTCATTTTTCTTATGCTTTTATGTCTGCTTTGCCTTTATTGCTTTTAATGCTGCTTGCGTCTGTTCTTATTTGACCTTTTTCTTAATGTCTTGAATTTATAGATTTTTGCAAACCAGTTTAGAAAAATATTCTGTCATGAGCTTTTGTGCAATTTTACATTATCCTACCTTTTCTCACCCTTTGTGAGACAACACTTTGTTATTTTTCACTATAGAACAGTGCCAAAATAAGAATATAAAAATGTATTGTTAATATTAATATTTTTCTTATTATTCACCACACCTCTTTACAGGTTGGTTGTTTTTCCTCCTCTTCCTCATCTGGTGCATTGTTGTGTTAATATGAAAGCTGTACAATCCAGGCACAATTTGAATTGCTACTCAGTTGTTTTTTATTCTTCAGTGGCCCTTTTCCTTCAAGGATGTAACCCACATTCAGCAGCAATATGAATTGACAACAATTTTCAAAATAAATGTGTACCTGAGTACCACAGTAACAGTAACAAAAGACAACATGTCCATTTATATGCCTACACTTCCCCTGCTCGTTTTCAACATCTTTCAGTTATGTGCCTTTGGAATTTGATTGGCACTTAGGAAGATGCAGCAATTCAATCAGGCAGTTCATGTTGTGTCTTGTCCTCCATGCCGCCGCAGGCCTCAGATCTGATTATGCACCACACACCTTTCTGGTCCAGATTGTAAATTGAAAATCTGAGACTCCATGCAACCTTTTGCTTTTCATGCTGATTAGACAACAGCTGTCATGTGAGGGAAAAAAATAAATAATTGGGACACCTTTGGCTGCGGTGTGAGCAAACATTTATGGAGATCCCTGCTTTTACTGGCACCCCATACTGAGAAGCACCGTCCAAATCATGGAGAGTGTCTGTCTGGCTCTGCTCTCACAGTGAAGTGTCTGTCAACGTAATGCAAACAGCGCCACTGATTTGGCCACTCTCTCAGCAGGTAGAGGACTTGGCATGGCTTCGACTTGGATATTTATTAGAGTATAACATCTTTGCAGCTCACTGTTCTAACCAACTTGTCGGTATGAAACCACAGCTGGGATCATTGATGTATCGATTCTCTTATTCCAAACCTAGAATGGATCATTCTCACAGGAAATACACCCCTTGCTGTATTGCAAGAAAATTGTATTTCTCAGTGCCACACTATAATTGGAATCACCTGTATCAGCCAAAGACACCACATGCATGATTTAAGCTGAGCTACGTTCATTTACGCATTACAAAGATTCGGCATCCTACAGGATATAGAGCTTCTTCTTCAGCACTTCTAGAAAAAGTAGTGAAAAGCACACAGACCATTTCCAACCTTGCGCTTTCATTCTGATCTCCCTCGTATTCACTTCTAGTTTAACGCTTTGATCAAATTATTATTGTTATTTATTTATTTTTTAACATTTTTGCCTTTAGTGGACAGATTATAGTTGAGAGGCAGACAGGAAACAAATAGAGAGAGTGAGAGAGAGAGAGGTGTGCAATATTTTTTAATATATTTTATTTAATGCCTTTTATGCATTATGTAAGGACGTTGAATTCCCCTTGTATATAAACACAGTCGGGCCTTTTGCTCCATAGCCGAAGAACGGAGGAGAAAGTAAAGGTCAGTATGCAATACGGCTATCTGTGTGTGTGTGTGTGTGTGTGAGTGTGTGTTCCAGCTGACCTGCTTCATTCCTGGCCAGTGAGCCCTAAGTCTGTCTCCAGTTGAGCAGACTCTTGGATGATAACCTCAGTACCCAGTTCATCCACTCAGTGGCACACATCACACACACAAATGCACACACACACATACACACACACACACACTCTCTCCAGGCCCTCACAGGTTGAATGTGTTGGAGGTCAGCCTGTCCGAGACCGGATTTGAGAGTGAAAGGCAGACCGCCAACAACCTCAGGGTCAGGTGAGGAAACAGCCACAGCACTCACTCAGTCCTCTCACATTCACAGATGCTACATGTAGCTTGTAAACATCAATACATAATTTTCAGATTCACTTGTAATATTTTATCAGTATAATTACTATAAAGAAATTGAAGCCATGGTGGAGATGACAGAGAGCCTGTACCTTACACCAGCAGCCCTCATGATTACTGTGTGATCGAATGTATTTTTCGCTTTCATGAAGAGGAAAAACATATTGAAAGAGATTTTTCTAACTTCCTGTTATTTTGTCATAAATGAATCTCCTTTTGTGCAGTAAAAGGTAACCACAAGATATGTCCCCAAAACCAACAAGAGGGCACAAAATGTAGTGTAGAGGCAGATAGAATCATCCAGTTTTTACCTCCATTGAGGGGTGTATGTGTTTGTTTTTGTTTGAAATAGATTTAAATGAAATTTGCTGGAAGGTTAGGCCATAGGCCAAGGAACTAGCAATTCACTTTTGGTGCTTATCAGGATCCAATAGTGGCAATGTGTAGCTATTTTGGCTAATGCTGCTGAATCGTGACACGAAAGTAATTTTTTCCTGGCTTCCTTGGTTGAGGACAAATCTGTGAATCACATAAGCCGTATTAGAGATTTACTCCAATCTATAAAGCTGCTCTAATCAATATTTTTATATTAACAATGGATGAGAGGGCTTCGTGTAGTGTAAAAGGGTTGCTTGTCGTAACAAACCTACTGAGAAAACAGAGCTAAAAAGGCTGACGTTTGTCAGGTGGCCTGAAACAAGACTTAATGCTCATGTTTCTCCGTGTCTGCTGGATGTGTAAATAGACAACTCTTATTAAGGTGATAATTTGTCAATGTTGTGTTTGCAACTTGCTGTGCTGCCCCTGAGTGGCTAAACAAACAACTAATGCAGGTTTAACACATGGTATGCAACATATTTGAATGAGCATATAAAGACATTCATCTGTTTTTCTGGTACTGTACAGTTTTACTAAAATTGCAGACATGGCCAATCAAGTTTAGAAGCCTTCTCTGAGTGATCCTGCTAGATTTGATGGCATTTGCCAAAAATGATAAATTTACATGGCAAAAAGTTTTATAATACTAAAACACAAATTTAAAGCTGTTGGTCAGTGGTAAGTATGCTTAAGTACTTTCAGACACAGTTTGACGATCCGACAAGCACTTTGAACTTGCACCACAAAAGGGTCATATGAGTTGGAGGACTCGATCTCAAGTCCGCCTCCTCGAAGGATAATGAGCCAGAAGATCATCTAAACCTAATACATTGGTTTGCATTGAGTTTCCCACTAGTAGCCTAAAAAATCTTTTTTCAGATGGAAACACAAAACACATAAACACAGAAATACAAAATTTGACCTTGATCAGAATTTAAAATACAGTTCTGTGAATTCAAACTATGTTTGGCCACAGTTTTTAAGACTGGACCAGTCAGAGTTAAGAGATTTAAAGACGCACCAAAACTGGAAATCAGGTATATCATGCTTTCACCATAGGTGTAGTGCCGCCGGAGTGCACCAGAACTACACTTTTTTTCTCCAAGTGAGGAAATAGAATATTGTCAGTTCACATAAAAAATTCACGTACATTTTTTTAAGCACTTGAAGATTCAATTATCACCAAAGCGTATGTCATGCGAGAGAGCCAATAAAAACAAGTGGAATGGTCAAAGTTGTCTTATTGACATTTAAGGTGTGTTGATTGATTCACGACGTCAACTCGTGCATTGAGTAACGTGCAAGAAAACATTCCATCTTAAAAGATGGCGGTAGCAGTGAATTAAATTATTTTTTCTCCAGTCTACAGGTAGCTAACATTAACTAGTAAAGATGAAAAGGCAGCCAAACGTCCTTCCATTTTTTGAAACTTTTGCAACTTTTCCTCAGAATGGATGTTTCCAATGCGGCCTCGTTTGCTCGGCACAAGAGTCAGTCTAACATTTGACTGCGTGGTCAGTTGTAGTTGACTAATGTATGTAGACTTGCCACCATAGGAACAGTGGTTACATAACCTTCGAAAGGAGCCACAACTTAACCGTGTTCGTGCACGCATGCACACGCGTCATACTGTGTGTGCGCTCCGATACTTAACCAAATAGCACTACACCTCTGGCTTTCACACCTGTGCCTATATGATATCTGGCATCTTACTTAATCTACCTAAGCAGCTGTCCCTATATAACACAACTTTGCTAGTATTTGGGAAATGGCCTACAGTGTACAGATCTGACACCTCTCTGCACTGTTGTCATTGCCACTGAAATCAATCTGGCAGGGGGAAAGATTATAGCATTGGTTTGAGGCTGGTGAGTAATACTACTGCAGAAAGCATACATCAAAAGCCTGTAATGTGGTGGGACAGAAAAGGCCGTTGATTTCTTATTTATGGCCTTATTTCTGGATCGTCTCTTTCCAAGGCAGAGGAGAGAGAGAAAGAGGCAGTGAGAGAGAGAGAGGGGGAGAGATGCTGAGAGATAATGATGGAGGAAGAAAGGCAGAAAAGAGGCCGTGACATAACAGAAAGTAAAAGACAATCCAAACTAAAGAAAGATGACAGTTGGAGTGAAGTGGAAGGTAGAGCAAACTAGCATGAGCATCTCCTCTTATGTTTCCTCTCTTCTTCTCCTCCTCTCCTGTCATGACCTTCCCTCCTCTCATTTCCTCTCCCGACCTGACATTTTAGATAATGAAATCAGTACCATCTGTCTAAGTTACATTTCAGGGATGAAACACCATTCAACTGTTGTCACTAGCTCTGTGAATCTGTCTGGTATAGAGGAAGGACGGAAGAATAATTATTTATTTTATGTATATTCATCTGGCCAAGGCAGAGACCACAGCTTATTGACTCACCCTCGGTCAAACGTCAAGACCCAGCGTCTGGAACAGCCCTCCTGTACACATTGCGTTGGTCAATATTATGCAACTGCATCAAAAAGCCGTCTTTTACTGATATATTTGTATCATTTTAGTGTGTCAGGTTTGATTTTTATGGACTTGTGAACTTTGTCCACTATACAACACTTCTACATATTAAGAAAAAAAAACCCCACATAATTAAGTGTATGTGTGGTGTCCATGCAACAAACACCAGTGTCAAGGCCTGTTTCCCTGAAGGGGAGATCTTTCAGCTGGTAAAATAAACAATGCTAAGTGATGCACAGCATAGTAGCCTCTAGAAGTACAAGTATAACTGTACAAATGATTAACGTATCACAAACTGGTTTAATCAGCACAAAAAAAAAGACATACAGGATGAAATTGAAGAGCGAATGAAGTTGACTACAAAGGCTTTGTTTTCAAAGCTTTTATTGGTCAACTTACCAATAAAACACATAAATCCACCAAATAACAGACACAAGCCTGAAATCCTGATTTCTCTGTGAGTGTTGGTCTGTGAGTCAATATCAGCTGTAATATACTGTAAAAAAAAACACAGGATACACATCTGAAATGTCACTTTAACATTTGGACTGGAACATGTTGTTACATACATTTTTAATATGTTGACATTATGAAAAAAATCACCCACTCAGTTGACCTTTGCCCAAATGATCTTTGTGTTTCAATATGTGCTGCCGGTACAACTTCCTTTGTGTCCACTTTGGACTTTCTCTCCATCCTTGTCCATTTTTATCTTCATGCTGCATTTATTTTTCTCTTTCCCTTTTTCTGTTTTTCCTCTTTTCTATTATATTCTGTGTCTAAACTAAACCCATATGGCCAATTAAGTCCAAGGTTAAATCAGTTGTGTGGGAAAACTCTCTTTGCTTTGTTCTGGATCAGGGATGGTCTGGTACTTTATTGCATTTATTCTGTTATATTTCACAAAGCAAAATTAAAAATCATTCAAAATTCATGAATACAAGCTAACCGCCATTTCCTCCACTGACCTAAAATTAGGTGTGATCAAGAGTTTACTCTGGGGGGCCTCATCTCATAGCTCCAGGGTTGGATTGCAATCAGATTTAGACCTTGGCCATCCCTAGCCGTGATCTAAATCTGAATATCAGTTAATATAATGTAAGTACGGAAAACAACAAGCAACACTGCCGTAATCTAAACTCAGTGTGAAATGTTCTCCTTCTCTTTCAGGTTCCCAAACTCTGGTTGAAAAGGGACAAGATAGTCAATAGCTCAACAAAACTCAAAGAGTTCCAGGAACTAAAGATCCCTTTTGTGCATTTGTGCAGGGTTTGCATTTAAACCCCATCTGAAAAACCATAAAGTTCAGGCAAGTTAGTCCTGTAATGAATGAAGAATGTCAGCCTGCGATCTTTATGTTGAAGTTAAACAGGATTTAAAAGAGAACAGAAATTATAGAGGCTATTTTTTAATTCCAGAAAGTCTGGGAGACAACACACCACATTTTGTTTAAATACAAGAATTTAAGTAAAATTATTAATTAGTACACGCCAAAGTACTATTTAAACCAATTATGTTTAAATATGTTTAAATAAAGCCAAAACTTAAATGTCAATTCAGTTTACTCCTTTCACTCCCCGCTGCAAGGAGACTACTTCTCCGAGAGGAGAGCGGGCGGCAGCTCTGGAGACGGACCTTCAGTTAGCAGCTGAAGCAACTGGAATTCAGCGAGAGCAAACCCCAGCAGCGTTTCATCTGATGTTGCAGAAAAACCCGACCCTGGTGGCAGGCATTAAGAACTATTAGAAACTAATAGAAATAGCTTCTTCTCGCTGTTGGTCTTGTTTGCTCATGTAGGTCATATAGAGGCATCAGTATTAAACTGAGACTGTTTCATAACCAGTTAAAAACTCCGTAGAGTGCTTTTAAGTATTTTTGTTGCACATCATTCCTGCCAGGTACAGTAAGTAAGAATGTTCTTCTAAAAAAAATGTATTGCAATTTATGTTTGTACTCCATACCATGTAAACATGGCCTCAAGTCAATAAATTCTCAATCTGAAAATAAAAACAAATTTCGATTGAGACGCACGCAACTTTGTACGAAATTATGAAACAACAGTTGTCAATTTTTGTATTTACTGTTGCACAACTTTAATGTCTGAATGTTGTAAAGGAGACATGCAGTGGAGGAAAAGGAGAAAAAAAAAACGTTCCTGCAGTGGTTCACTCTCCATTGTTCCTTTCCTGTCACTTTCATTCTTTGTGTGATAAAATCTTGAAATAAAGACATTTATTGAAAGACGCTTTTGAAGTGTAAACAATTACGCAACTATAATCTTCAGTGTCAGAGTTATTCAGAAAATTTAAAATTTTGATAACCACCACACAAATGGAGAATTCTGAAAATGAAACTGACTGGGATTGACAGACTTACCATGCAGCTGAGAACAAACCTGGAAAACTAGAATAGAGGACATGCTGAGGGGTTGGTACTTCAAACAGCAGAGGGCTCTCCTGTGACATGCTAGCTACCTTAGCTTCTCTCTCTCTCTCTCTCTCTCTCTCTCTGTCTCACACACACAGAGAAGCTATAGTGTAGTCTCAGTGATGCACAACTGACACAGCCTCTCAGCCAACTCCTGTCCTATTCAGATTGGTAGCATCATTTGCAGTGCCAGTCTACATAAATACATGCATGTAGACATCTACAGTGGCAGCATTACATTCAGAGCAGTGCAGCACTTATAGACACACATCCCCACAGGCACATGTACACAGATGAAGCAGGCGAGAAAATGAAATGATGATGGTCAAATGGGTGGATGGAAGAGGCAGAGCAGGTGAGGGAGATCATTTCCTCTTTCTCTCTCAGTGAAGTGGTAATTCTGTCCGAGTCTGCGATCTCATTCGCCTGCCTGCCTGCCTGTTTTCCCCTGAGGCGCATGGAGAGATGGAGAGATTCTCCTCTGATTCAGGACGCCCAGTTCTCTGGGCCAAAATAGGCCTCATGAATAAACCATAAACTATGTAGTTAAGTTATGTAACGACGGCACATGAATAGATGCAGCATGGTAAGTACAGTAGGAGCAGGAGGGGTGGCGTTCAGTTTCTTTCAGTTGTGCTCGAGCGCATAAACAAACATTGCAGTATACACGCGTAGCTTCTAAAGCGATAAAGTGGTACTCCAAAATCTTTTCACATGGGTAAATGTCTGTTTTGCTGCTGTTACTGATTGAGGCCACCTGAGGCCATATTATATCCCCTGTTTTAAACAGTGTTTGATAGAGCAGGTCCTCACTACGAGAAATCATCTGGCGCAAAGGTAAAGTTTTGCCACTGATAGCATGTGTGAATGTGTGCAACACCTGGGCATGAACAGCTACCCCAGCTGAAGTTACACTCAAACAAAATATAAACATATAAATATATAAAATCACTGCACCAGTGAATGTTCAGCAGCTCTGTGAGGCTGTACTTTGTCACAGCTGTGCGTTGAATTCAATGCTAATACGCTCACAGTGACAATGCTAACATTCTGATGTTTAGCAGGTATAATGCTTACCATATTAACCATCTTAGTTTAGCCTGTTAGCATGCCAACATTTGCAAATTAGCACTAAATGTGCTAAATTTCGGACGTTAGAGTTGCACAAGGACAGAAATAAGTACAGATAAATAGAGAAAATTAAAAAAAAAAAGAAAGGGTGTGCAGCCTCGCTCTCGCCCATAGCAGCGGACAGACAGCTGAGAGTCCACCTCATCGTAATCCAAAAGAAAGGGTCCCTCGACTAGCGTCTTTAGCATGTCTAGCATCGAGCCCCAGTGTCGAATCTCTGGTTCGGGAATATTCTCCTCGGGAGTGGAGTGAGAATTTGTTTATCAATCCAACTCTGAATGAAGAAACAGCTCATTCTTTCATATGAACATTAAAGCTCACTTTTAAGTGTTCTTGAGACAGGCTAAATAGACTGTTTGACTTGAGTGATTACTTTTTCAAGCATCAGATTTTAGAATATTATGGTTCCAGAGGTTCCCCCATCCTCTGCTGGGTCCACACCATCCCACAGCTGAGGGGGCAAAGACAAATTTCTGCTTTTTCTCCCACTCAAAAAAATGATTTGGTGAGATAGTGATCGCAGCAGGGATGAAGTGGGCTCAGGGCCTCAGAGCAGAGGGAATAAAAAAAAGCTGTGGGCTGGAGTTGAACTGGGGTTCAGCTAGTGGCTACGCTGCTGTTGTGACAATGAACCGTCTGCTGCCTTCAGGCCAAGAGCAAACCACACTTCTGTGCCAGAGAAGAGCTTTTCTCAACACTCACAGTTTAAGGTTCAAGTGTGTTTGTAGCAACATAGTAAAATGGATAATTACATTTGCTAGAGAAAAGAAGGCAGTGTAGACTGTTGTAGTTTCAGGGAAATGTACTTTGAATCACTGCAGAAGGTAACAGGAAAGGGAATAATTCGAGTAGCAGCCCTTGTCTTTTTGTGTTGAGTTTCAAAACATCAACACTGAACTGAGAGGAAATCTGGGGGTCTTTTTAGATTCTATACAAATTCAGTAAGTGTGCCTTCTTTGATACTCTAGTGAAGGTATCAAAAAAAGATCACGTGGCAGATGTTTGAACCTACACTAATCAATATTTTATGTTCACAATGGGTCAAATGACTTTAGGTAATATGGAAGAGGCAGAGAATTATCATCTGACTGCAGTTCTCCTGACCTTTATGGCATGTTTTAGCATCTTTTAGCACATTGCTTTGGTTTTACAGCTTGCAACTTTACCGTTTTGGTCCAGCCTCACTCTCATCAGTATCATTTCCAGAAGCAGCTGGTGGCTGTTTTCAGCAAAAAAAGCTCTGATAAACTCACTGTACACTACCTGCCCAACACCAGACGTGACAAAGTTGGCAACTAGCTGGTGAACATAGTGGAACACACTTAGCAGCTAGAGCCAGATATTTTTCTCAGGAGTTGGTGTAAAAGTTGGTGTAGCCACTTTTGACTCAATCACCATCGTCAGGTTTGCTGACGACACAGCTATGGTGGGCCTGATCACAGATAACAATGAAAATGCCTACCTGAAGGAGGTAAATGGCCTGACCCGCTAGTGTCAGGACAACAACCTCCTTCTGAACATCAGCAAGACTAGGGAGATGATAGTGGACTTTGGGTAGAAGCAGGGGAGGAACTACACCCCCTTAACATGGTGGAGAGGGTGGGCCAGTGGTCGCGTTAAACGAATATTTTCCGTCATTGACAGAATTTTTTAACAATGACGAAAAAATCTGAAGGCCGTTTTGACAGATTAGAACACTGAGGGCAATCTACTGTAACTTTAAGTAATTAACACCCCTGTCCATCATACTCATGCCTTGGTGTGCGTTTGTGACCAATACAGGTCACAGAGGGGTGCAGCTGCGCGACTGGTGCAGAAGGAGCGCATGCTGCGCGATTTTCTCCCGGTGAAGCGAGTGCTTGCAGGATCGGGAAATTCCACGTTCAGAGTCTTGCCGACTTCTGACCACTTCCCTGGAAGAAATGTTCCCCGACTTCATAACTTTGGCTGAAGTGGTGCTGGTAATTCCAGTCTCTAGTGGCAGCAGCAGAGTGCGTGTACATGAAAAATGACCGCACGGTCGGTGTCTCTGTTCATCTTTTCTCTCCATGCACTTATAAACGCATAATCTATAAGCTTGTTCCGTATATTAGCTATTAAAAAATGAAAATGAATGAATGAAAATTAAATGCTATTAAATATGTCTTATTATTGTTTAAAAAATGAAAATTACAATGGCGGGTAATAATAGATTATGACAGAATTTTTACGACCCTGTCCATCAAAATGATGGACAATGAGAAAGTCTAACGCAACCTCTGGGGTGGACAGCTTCAAATACCTTGGTGTCCACATCACAGAGGGCCTGACCTGGGCGCTGCATACTGACTCTGCTGTGAGGAAGGCAAGGCAGAGACTGTTTTACCTCAGACGCTTGAGGAAATTCCAGATATCCCCTCAGATACTGAGGAATTTCTACTCCTGGACCATCAAGAGCGTCCTGACGGGGAACATCACTACCTAGTATGGGAACAGCCCCGAACAGGACCGCAAGGCCCTGCGAAGAGTGGTTTGTTTGGCTGAACGTATCGTAGATGGTGCTCTACCCTGCCTAAAAGACATTTACACCAGGCAGTGTAAGACTAAGGCTGTAGGAGAATTGTTCAGGATCTCAACCACCCAGATAACGGCCTTTTCTCCCTGCAGCGGTCGAGAAGAAGATACCAGATACACCAGGCCAGCACTAAGAAGCTCAGGAAGAATTGCCCTAAGACTATTTTTAATTACTTATTATTCAAAGTTACTACTATAGTTAACATTATTATCAATTACTTATTTTATTCTTTACTCTTATACTATGTACACTTATTTTTTACTGCACAGTTGAAGGAGCTAACTGTTATACATTTCACTATGATTATACCCTGTATGATTTTAGCATTTAAAAGTTGTTTGTTTGCCATATTGCGGACAGACCTGAATGAATTCCGAGTTTTTACAAATCAGCATCATGATGTAGTTATTTCAGCATCCTTTTGATCTGTTTATTGCAATTAAATCACAGCAAAATCTGTTTATTTTGGGGTCATACGTCAACATCATCGTCCTTTCATCATCAACGTCAACAAACGACCAGCACACCACAACACAGACAACACACCTTATTTATAATATCCTGTCTAGTTCACTCACCGTTAGCGTTTTCAACCAGCTAATGTAGCTCTGCTGACGTTGCTGAGCCTCTCGGTGAAAGCTAGACAAACAGCGATTGATAAAGCTGGCTAGCAAGCTATCAACATTTTTTTCAACATCTTTATTGAAAAGCAACATGATCAACATGATGCCTGTCAATCCCGTTCAGTCTCGTGTGTGTCACATCACTGTTTTGGCCGATGCTGGCTTGTACCTACAGAGTGGGAGTAACAGGATGCTGACTGCAGTTGACTTAATGGCCACAGGTGTCATTGTTAACAAGCATTTTCTGAATGTTACATACAGAACCTTCAAAAGGTGATAATATATCAGGGCAGCTTGTTATCACTGCCCCATGTGGCCAAAAAAATCTGTTTAAAGTTAGGGAAAGATTGTGGCTACAGCCATACTATGGTTTATTTGTCAAAGTTAGGCACCTGAAACATTTGGTTATGGTTAGGAAAAGACTGGTTTTTGTGGAAAAACCCCCCCAAAAAACCCTTATTTACTGTACTGCAACTTAAAGGACGCAATAATCTGTGGCAGTTTGATTGCCCGAATCTGACACAGTGACCATCTCGAACAAAGTACTGTATATAAGGGTCCACAAATGGTGGATTAGGAACCCCAAATGTCTTATTTGATGTCTTGCTACACCGATTTGCACTGGCAGGAGCCCCCATTTCCAACAAATGTTTTTCTATACCGAAAATATATCCTTCATATGTTGGATGTGCATAGTGTTACAAGTTGGTCAATTAAGAAACAGCTGTTTTAACTATGCAAATAGCAGATATTGGTCAGACATTGAGTTCCCCTCACTTGTTCAGTTACCTTGTCTAAATCACTTACTAATTATCTAAATGAGACCAAACACTTATGTAAACCTTGCCTTTAAGTGCCTTTAAGACATTATTCGTGCACAGCCAGTTCTTCACTGCAATTCACGATGTTGCCAGGTACGGTTTCTGTGATTATGGTGATTTCTGACACAACTGCAAGGCCTTTACACTCATTAATAGAAAGAAACCTCACACACACTGCTGTTCATGCAAGAACTCATACATAGCCAGCACCCATGGCCAGCGCCAGGACTAATATTTGCAGACACAAGACATGCAATGAGCTGGTTTCTGGAAGACATCTTTTCCCTGCTTCAACAAGCCTGAGCTTTAATAACAGATGGTCCCAACGGCAGTTCTTCTTGCCAAACACACTGCATGTGTGTGTGTGTCTTGATTTTACTGACACGGAACAAAATCAAAGAAAAATTCTTTCTCCCAGAGACAAGCAATTATGAACATACATAATTGGCAAAGCTTTAATTGGATAAACACAGAGTTAAACCTCCATTACCAATGACTGCGTGTGACAACAGTGAAGGAGAAATACAGATGGATCTGAGAACATTTAACCTGTCAAACAGCCGTTAGATTCTATAATCATTATCATCGTCAGATAATCATAATGTCAAAAAAACCCTTTGCAGAAACTAAGATGTGGGACAGTATCTATGTTTTGCTTTTATCTTCATGTCGTTGAATACATTCCCAGGAGAAAAGAAATACAATTCAGAGAAGAAATTCATTTCTTCTGTTCAGACTCAGCGCATGTGCTGGAGGACGATTTAAGGGTGTGCCAGACAGTGACTTTGCTTCAGCTTGTGCTTTTTATCTGCCCAAGGCCTTGTTAGATCATGGAGCGTGACATATTGGGGAGAAGTGAACGAGAACCCTCAGACATGGTGCTAATTAATTCACACTTTGGCGACCATAAAGGCTCGCCCCCGCGCCTGCTGTCTCTGCATGGCATTGCATGACATATGTAACCTGGAAGATTGATGCTGCAAATGGCGGCACTCAGCCATGCTCATTACAGCAGCAGATGGTTGTATCTGTGTGTGTGTGTGAGTGTGTGCATCATGAGGGGTCAAAAACCAATACAGACAAATATAGACAGCAGCAGATTGACAGATTGTTGTACAGTATAGCTTGTTTTCTTTATCAGAATCAGCTTTATTGGCCAAGTATGTGTGCACATACAAGGAATTTGACTCTGTTTTTTCATTGCTCTCAATGTACGTACACAGAAATAGACATAACAACTAAGAACAAGGTCAAGAAAACCGAACAAATAAGATAAAAACTAGGTGTATGTGTGTGTCACCACTTTCTCTGAGGATTAGATTTACTATTTACATTTTTCTGTTGTTTATCAAGGAAACAGAAAGCACAGTTTTCCACCCAAGTGCACTTTGCAGGCCAGCAGTGAAGTGCACCTTTCTCCTTTGTCTGTATGTGTTTAAAGGAAGAATGCATAAATAATAGGAGGAGCAAAGATAAGTGTGGTGAAGGGCTCATTCCACTGAATTTACAAAGCCTCAAGCACTTTGCAAGGATCTCTTTTGCGTTTGTCTGAAGACCAGGTGCAAAACGCAAAAGGTTATCAAAAGGAAAGGTTAGTGAAGTTCAAATAATTGCAGCAAAGTGTGCACGCATACTCCAGAAATATGTGAGGAAGCAGAACTGAATCAGTTCACAAATTAAATTTGTTAAGTAATACACTTGCAAATATTTGCCCTTGTTAAATGTTTTGCCATCTCATTTCATTAGTGACTACATAATTAGCTGCTGTCTTAGTAAATCTAGTCAACAGTGCAGTTTAGGTTTTTCACATTCAGTCCAACAATTACTTGGGCTCACTCTATTTTCAAGTTTTCCACAGTTACTGTAAGTAGCTCTCTGTGGCCCTGCAGGTTCACCCATCAGTGGTGAGAACAACTGGATAATTCCTGGACCACTGAAGCTTTTGTTGCTTTATAAAGGACAGGCACGAGTGACTAGTTAGGCTCAAGCTCTGTAACAGATGCACTGGGGTGTCGCAAATGTTTTTGCATGTTTGACTGATTGTGCTACCAGAAACACAGCCAATTTTGATTGAACAATGTAGGAACAGCTTTTATAAACTACTCTTTGAAGTTGTTAAAAACGATAAAGAATTTACCGGGAAACCATAATGCTCCCCAGCGATAGATCTGACAGAGGCTCTTTAGCTCTGGTGAGTGCAAATGAGAACATTCGCATTAGAGATATCACTGAAATGGTATCACACAGATTTGTAGTATTCTGTCTTTCAATTTTACTAATAAATATGTTGAAATGACAAAGTGAATGATCTTATCAGTCACTCTCAAGAAAACTACTTTTGCTAGTAGAAATACAGAGCAGCCTGTAACTTTGAAACGAGTATCCAAAAAGTCAATTTCAAACCCTACTGATGACACAGGGCAGTGCAGAAACTTATAGTTAATCTCTAAAGGATATTGTGGCAGTGTGGGCGTGGCTGGTCAACAATCTGCCCAAATGTTCACAGGTGCATCAACCTTCCTATGACCTGCTGCCCTTCTCTCCACCTGCAGCTGATGTTAGACCACACACACACACACACACACACACACACACACACACTGCCACAGTTATGCATGGTGAACCAAGAAAAGGAAGCTAGTTGTTACTTAATGAATTTCTGTTTATTCTATTTATTTATA